>JAGDYQ010000181.1:669502-726027 GCA_021962125.1 Bulinus truncatus | reverse complement strand
ACGTCTATACCATAGGCCCGCTCCTTCTGTCAAATTTGGTATCCGGACAAAACCCCCAGCGGACAAAACCCCCACGGACAAAACCCCCACGGACAAAACCCCCACGGACAAAACCCCCAGCGGACAAAACACCCAGCGGACAAAACACCCACTTAAAAAAATTATTATTTATTAATTTATCATTACTTTTATTATTAAATGTAATATCCCCCCCCCCAATCTTTATTATAAAATGTAGAAAGTGAAAGTAGGTCAGGGCATAGTTCAAGCGTTGGGACAGTTTAACGTAATTCGATATGAGACGGGTGGAAAGAGAGGGAGACAGAACCCATTAACTTTAACAGGTAGGGGAATTTTAGACAATAAAGAATAGTGTCACAGTAGAATTCCGGAATATGCGTAGACGTGGGTAGTTCATTAATCTAGTGCCAGACACACTGACCACCTGGGAATACAAAAGCCTTTGGCTATTCTATTTATGATCTCTCCTATAGACATTCTCTCCCCAGGTGACAAAAAGTGATAGTGGGTGCTAGACAGACTGATCACAGTTTGAAAATCCTGGGAAGACAAAGCCTTTGTCTATCCTATGTATTATCTTATCTCACCCTCGGGTGATGAAAGCAGGGTAGGGCTTGGATTTGATTTCATTCATTAAATCATAGAATGTGACAAATGTCACCTTTATTCTGCTAAGTTTACCAAACTCTTAATTATGTATTGAATGGGGGTGGAACCAACAAACAGGAGACTTGAGAATGAGAGGATATTTTGTCCAGCTAGCCTATATAAGAGAATGTAAGTTTAGTTCGGGAGGAATTGTTGAGCGTACTCGATTTGAAGTGTTTAATTTCCATAATCTCATTAAGGGTTCTTTTTTCCTCGTAAATTTAGCTTTTAGACACAATTTGAAACAAGGCTTACAAATTTCATTATATTTTTAAGGTCGTGAGTTAGAATATGGAGATAATAAAAAACAACAAAGGTGGTGTTAAGTTGTGTGTTCAAAGATACATGTACACTAAAAAATCAGAGAATAGTACAAGAGTTAGATGGGAGTGTTCTCGAAGAACTGCTTTTAGCTGCAAAGGTTGTGTATACACGGACAAAGAGATGACCCATTATTCTCCAATAAATGAACACAGCCATGACTCTAATCCAGTCATGGTTGCTGCTGCAAAACTTAGATGTGAATTAAAATCTAAGGCATTAAATAGCACAGAAAGACCAGTCAACATATTAGCGTCAGTTGTCAATAATGAACAAGTGGAAGTGAGGACAGCAGTCGGAATTGTAGACTCAACGAAAAGAAATTTGCGCAGATTGTGCAATGGAAGTTTACCGAAAGATCCGTCTTCCTTGAAAGAACTGCGTGTCTTTGGAGAATGGGCAACAATGGGGGCACCTGATCACAGTAAATTTTTAGTTTACGATAACGGTGTTGAAGCTGCTAACAGGATGCTAGTGTTTGCAACACAGCAGGCCCTGCAACATTTATGCCGCTCTGAAACATGGTATATGGACGGCACATTCTCTGTTGCACCGAAACTATTTGAACAGCTGTATGTCGTCAGAGCTCCATTAGGGACATCTGCAGTAACATGCATCTATGCATTTTTGTCGTCTAAGAAACAGACAACATACGAAAAGTTTCTTCAAGCAGTGTGCGAGACGTGCTATTCATATGGCTACAATCCTAATCCTGAGTCCATATTGATCGATTTTGAGAAGGCTATGATCAATGCCATACAAAATATTCTCGGCCTTCATATTAACATTCGATGCTGCTTTTACCATCTGATCCAGAACATGTGGAGGAAAATCCAATCTTTGGGATTGTGTTCAACCTACAAAGACAACAACGAGTTTCGACATTTTTGTTGCATGATTGATGGATTAGCATTTTTGCCGATTGAGGACATACCAGCGGGCCTGTCATACTTGGAAGAAAATGTCCCTGGCATTTTAAATGCAGATGAACTTATAGACTATTTCAAATCAACTTATGTCCATGGCACACACAGGAGCTTTCATTCAGAAAAAGAAAGTTCGTTAAAATTCAGAAAAGTACCTGCAATCTTTCCACCGAATTTGTGGAGTGTACATAAGGCCACAATGGAAGGGGTCAGTCGCACCAACAACATGTGCGAAAGCTGGAACTCGGCCATCCACAAAACTATTGGCTATAATCATCCAAATATATGGAGAACCATAGGTGCCATCAGACAGGATCAAAAAAGGTTCAGGATGATATGTTTAATGATGCCAGGGGTGAGCCGCCAAAAAAAAAAAGAGTCAAAAAGGCAACTCTTGATCATCAAAAGAGACTTAACATATTATGTACCAACTATGTGGAAAAGAAAATATCACTAAGTGAATTTTTGACTGCAATTGGCAAATGCATATGCATTAAATAAATTATAATAAAAAAAAAAACAACTATTTTTACAAATAACTCGAGCTTTTTTGTGAATTTTTTAAATTTATTAATTAAGACATAATAATAATTTAAAAAGGTGCTAAATAAAAAAAATAACTATGGCTATGTTTCATATTGAGCATTTATGATCAACAAAAACAGGTTTTAAATTCAAATTCATTTACATGATTTATGTGATTTACAAACCACCCGCTAAGCAGGTCACAGAAAGTTAAACTAATTAAAAGCTAATAATAATAAAACATAAATTGTAGATGCAATAAATGGCTTAAAACAATATTGTGGGGGTTTTGTCCGCTGGGGGTTTTGTCCGCTGGGGGTTTTGTCCGCTGGGGGATTTGTCCTTGGGGGTTTTGTCCGTGGGGGTTTTGTCCGCTGGGGGTTTTGTCCTACACTCGTCAAATTTAAAGACCCATTGTGGCCCGCGGTTTAAAACGTTTGCCTACCTCTGATCTAATGTATGTGTGTGTGTGTGGTGGAGGGGGGGATAAATCACATTACAATATATACGTCATCGCCATTTTATGTTTTGTTCAAAAGATTGCTTTTATTATAGACTCTAACGAAGCTGTTCTCAACCTTATTCGCGACTGTACCCCGAAAGTATGTTCGCGGTTACCCCTCAATCGTAAGTTCGAGAATGACATTTTATTTACTTTCATAATAGAATGTGCTCACCTTTTCTAATGCGATACTTGGGCACATGGTTTGGTGATGAGTCAAGCAGCCAACTGGCGATCTTCCTTAAACCTCTTGGTTGTTGTAAACGAACATTATTTTTCTGCGGTTTTCATTTACCTCCCTTACCTTAAAAAATAATAAATAAAAAGTCAAAGTAACTTCAACCAAGCCCTCGATGTAGCCTCGGGCTCAAATCAACATATACAAAACTACAGCCGACAACAATGTACCGATAGAAACCACAACGCCTGCCGCTTTTTTTTTAAATTTTTATTATTGTTTATTTATTTTTTTCGATTTGATACCAGCGTGTATCCATTTGTCCCGAACGAGCCCCTCTAACATAAGTGCCGACACGGGTCTACCACTCTTACTCATCTTTCATATAAGACATAACGAGCCCCCCCCCCTTCCTCCCCTCTCTCCCAAAAGACCAATTCTAAACAAACCCCTGTACCCGCGATCTAAGATAAACCGGCCCTTGTGTGTGAGACCCACCACCAACACCACCACCATTTCCCCCCCCCCCATTGTCCTGAGCACTATACCTAGCCCCCGGGGTGTGTTTACATGAGAATAAACGTGAGTCGGGACGTGTCTGAACGGTCGCTACCTGGAGCCCTCATATGATTACAGTAGATGGGGTCATAGGTCAAGATGAGTGTTTGTGAAATATGAATGGTTTTGTTCGCCCTGCTATAGTATCTTTCGATCTGTCGGAGAAAAGAAGATGGGTCAAAATAGTTTACCTTATAGAGTGCGGGTATTTTATATAAAGCGTCGTTGTTGTTTTTTAACTTTCCCGGAATAAAGAATAATATATATATATATACATATATATATATATATATATATATATATATATATATATATATATATATATATATATATATATAAGCGATTTGGGTTCTGCGTTAAATCGAAAGTAAAGAATTAATACAACAGTATTCCAGTTTAAAATACAATCATGAAAAAAATCGGATCTGCCCGAAACCAACAAATAACCTAGCCTACCGATAAGGGGATATAATTCTATGCAAAGGTTTTTGCAGGGTACAGCTAGTAAATGAGATATTACGTCTACATAATGTATTTATGTTATATTAGATTTATTGTGATATATCTTGTGGTGGCCTTTATCGCTATTCATTAAATATATAAGCTTCAATGTCCGAGGAGGCATACATAGAGAGATAGATAGATAGATAGAGAGAGAGAGAGAGAGAGAGAGAGAGATAGTGATAATCTGTAGCTATTAGGATTTAATCCTATTGCAACCATACCGCAGTTCGGTCTCACAATCCCACCGCAAGAGGGTGGTCCAACAATGGCCCACGGGTCAGATACGGCCCATATGTTAGTTCGACCTTTTATATATCTACTAGATCAAAGGTCCGTTACCCGGACCGGCGAGTGACTCCTTAAAATTGAGTTGTATCCCTTTGACCATCTTTACAAATTCCCCAGTCTATTTTTAGCCAAGCAAGAGTTCACTTCCCTTGAGTGAGACTATTTTTAGAAAGCGGAAGGGATACACACGCACAGGCTAGCCGATTATGTATTAGATATTCATTTTATTAGTTTTTATAAGCATTCCACCCATGTGCTCTTGAGTTGGCCTGTCTATTATGAACTTTAACACCCAGCTGTAATCCACTGTTGATTTATAAGGCATTCTATTTTGTCTTCTTATCAGACTTAATTTTGGTCCTGTATTATTCCTAAATTAGCTGTACCCTGCAAAACCTTTGCAAATAGTTAAATTCCCGTAGGTTTGATCAGTAGGCTAGGTTATTTTTGGTTCCGGACAGTTTTTTTTTATATGATGTTTATTACTATTGTTAACGTTTGACGATTTTAAACTTGAATACTGTTGTATTAATTCCCAACTTTTGATTTAACGCAGAAGCCTCACCGCTATTATTTATATAGATTGGGCTGTAGAGCCGAAGGAAGAAGGAGAAAGAAGATTATTCCTTTGATCTAAATAGCTTATATTATAAATTACATTTTATCATGTATCATACATTCACTTCCAACGTTATCCTAAGATTTATCAACATGATGTCAAGTGTCAAGACCTTATCCTTGTGGCCTCCATGGTGATGAAGTACAGACTGGACACTGGGTCACGTGAATGAGCAATCATCGAAGTCCATATTGAAACTGTTTAACCTAATTTAGTCATATCCGTTTTTTTTTTTTACAAACCACTCAATTCACGAAGGTTTTTTCATTGGGTATCTGTGTGTGTGTGTTTAGGTGGGGAGAGGGGGGAGAAGAGGGTATCTGGCAAGCTTGGGATGATGACGCCCCCTCTTGTTGACCGACGGAGATGACGACCGACGTATGGACCTCTCAGGGGCGGAACTTCCGCTGCAGTTTAAACTGTTGACAAGAGACAATGTGCTCTCGCTGCATGCGGCCATATTGGGAACATCTTTTTATTTTTTTTTTTTGTTGTCCACCCAGCGATGAGCGTTCAACCCGACAGCCATATTTGCCGACTCACTTCGATGAACCTCGGCATTGATAACCCTTGACCCCTCACGACGAGAACACTGAGCTGCATGGCACTAAGGGGAAGGGGGGCGTGAAACCGCAAATTTGAGCCCTCAGGAAGTGCATCTTGCGTTATTAGATTCGTTGTGGGGAGACTAAGCGAGGGCGTAACCCAAGTGGGGGGGGGGCAGAGAGCTTTATCTAAAAACTAAATAATTGCTAGGAGAGGAGGAGAGGGAAAAATCACAAAACAATAATTTTGTTGTAGGGATACGATGCCTTTAGTGAGAATCTACAAAGAGACACTGTGTATGGTGGTCGGCGGTGGGTTGGGGGGAGGGAGAAGGAAGATGAGGTCTGGGGGTGGGGGCTCAGCCAGAAAGTTATCCTTTGGGTTACTCCAGGGCAATTTCAAAAGTTCGCACGGAAATTTCGCCAACACACCGCGAGGGGTTGGGGAACATCAACCCCCTCCCCACTACCCCGTCCGCCGCTTCATAACTTGTTCATGATTGTTTCCAGTTCAACTTTAACATACCCCCCCCACCCCACCTTTTTTAATTTTTTAAAAAATATCAACGAAGTTTGGTTTTTTTTTCCCCTTCGCCTGGGTTTTTTTTTTCCTTTCTTCGTTGGAATAAGGTTTTTGCTCCCTTTGAATTCGTTGTTTGTGTCGGGACAGGTGACGAAGCCAAGAGCCCCGGTGAGAAGTCACGA
Source organism: Bulinus truncatus (assembly GCA_021962125.1). Classification (NCBI taxonomy): domain Eukaryota; kingdom Metazoa; phylum Mollusca; class Gastropoda; family Planorbidae; genus Bulinus; species Bulinus truncatus. Next base: position 719,687 of record JAGDYQ010000181.1, on the reverse strand, counting down.
GGGAAAGAAGAACATGTCCTTAACCGAGGTAAGGCGTCCTGTGGCGAGGTAAAAAATGTCACGCAGTGAGCGTTTAACAATAGGATGAATACAGGAAGACAAAGGGGGGAAGTGTTTACAGCAACAACAACAACAACAAAAGAAAAGAAAAATTAACTTTCAAAGTAACTTTAAGAGGGAGGTAACTTGTTTCTAAAAGGCGGGAAAGTGTGCTATTTTTAACTCCCCTTTTTTTCAGTGTCATTTTGAGATGAATCTCCTCTGTGAGTCCTTATTCATGCAACTTATTTCTGAGGTGAGTTGACACACTTTTTGACTTTCCCCATCCCATTCAGCTCATAGTACCTGGGCGTACAATCGAACAATAAAACTATGACAAGGGTCAAAGATGGGTTTTGTTATAGGAGGTGGTTGGCTCACACAGATACACGTCTACCTGACAGACACAGATAGACAGACTCATAAAACTTGCATACACCGATCGAATGTGCATAAAGACACAGATGCACAGGTGCACACAGACACAGAGTAACTATTGCCGGGAAACACAGATACACAGGTGCATAGAGACAGAGATTAATTCAGGCCGGAAGACACAGATACACAGGTGCATACAGATACACAGGTGCATACAGATACACAGGTGCATACAGATACACAGGTTCATACAGATGCACAGGTGCATACAAAACACACAGGTGCATACAGACACAGATACATAGGTGAATACAGACACAGATACAGGTGCATACAGATACACAGATGCATACACATACAGATACACAGTTGCATAAAGACACAGATGCACACAGGTGCATACAGACAGAGTTACAGGTGCATACAGATTCACAGGTGCATACAGACACAGATAAACAGGTGCATATAAACACAGTTACACAGGTGCATACAGACACAAATACACAGGTGCATACAGACACAGTTACACAGGTGCATACAGACACAGATACACAGGTGCATACAGTCACTAATACAAGGTGCATACAGACACAGATACACAAGTGCATACAGACACAGGTGCATAAGATACACAGGCACATACACATACAGACACAGCTACACATGTGCATACAGACACAGTTACACAGGTGCATACATATAAACAGGTGCATACAGACACAGATACACAGGTGCATAATGACACAGATACACAGGTGCATACTGACACAGATACACAGGTGCATACAGACACCGATACACAGGTGCATAGAGACAAAGATAACAGTGCATAGAAACACATATACATAGGTGCATTGAGACACAGATACACAGGTGCATTGAGACACAGATTAATTCTTGCCGGAAAATACACATACACAGATGCATAGAGACACAGATTAATTCAGGTCGGAAGATACAGACAAATAAGTACATATAAACTAATGTATCCAACACCCAAACACGTAAATATGGCCTCAAAAATACATACAAAAAGATACCAACATCGAAAGGTAAAAAGATAAAAAACATCCAAAGGTAAAAAGATATAAAAATAGATACAAACATACAAACAACGTAGACCTATGCCCAGAAACACACATCCGCATTTTGATAAAGATACGAACATACACACACAAATATAACATCTCAATAAAACAAAAGTACAGCGCATACAGGGATAAAAGTGCATAACACATAAACACACACATACAACAATCACACTTAGATTTTATTGAATGAATCAAGACAATCATACATACAATCGTGACGATCCAATCCACCATTCATTTCAATTAGTATTTTCTTCTACATGTTAATGTGACAGGTGTACTTTATGTGGAATGTTTATATTGTTAAGTTGGCAACTGTTCGTCTTTGTACGGCTTTTTGCATTTGTTTGTCTGTGTATGTGTAGGTCTGTCTGTTCGCCTGTATATCTATCCTTCTGTGTCCATCTTTAGGTATCCGTCTGCATACATGTGTGTCCACATATCAGTCTGTAAATCTGTATGTCTATGCGTAATTCTTTTCTCTTTGCGTGTGTGTATATATATATATATATATATATATATATATGTGTCTGTGTGTATGTATATGTGTGTGTGTATATGTATATGTGTGTGTATATATATGTGTGTGTGTATGTATATATGTGTGTGTATATGTGTGTATGTATATATGTGTTTGTGTATTTCCTTTTGTGTGTCCATTTTTCCACCTGTCTGTCTGTCCAACAGACAACATACGTACCTGTATGTCCGAGTAAAGCACTAATATAATGCGAGATTTTTATTTAGTTTATTACATAACAAACGACCCTTTCCCCCTCCCCCACCTCAAGCCCCCCCCCCCCCAGCCTTCAGTTGACAAGCTTACTCTGCGGCGATAAGTCCTAGCTCCGTAGTGAGGGAAAAAGACTAATAAGTTAGTAATAAGTACAGATATAATTAAAGAGCCAAAACCAAATCACGTTAGGACGTGGGGGGGGGGGGGGAGGGAAGATAATAATGTTAACAGGGTGGTGGTGATGGTGGGGGAGGAGGTGAAGGGGCTACGTTTTAGGATGGGGAAGGGGGGAGGGAGACATTTTGGGCGATTCTTCGCTTCCAGAACAGGTGGTGACTACGCCTACAAGATGGCGCTTTGTACAGTAAAGAACCGTGGCGCCATCTTGGCTGCGGGAACATAACTCTCAGTCTTTCAAGTAAATTCCTCTTCTCTACACTTACACTTTTACAGTCGTTTCATCAAATAAATATTTCTTAATTTGTTTCTTTACCTGTTGTAGTTTTTTTTTTTCCCCATTTAAAACTGATCCAGGCATCAAAAGTAAGTTAAAAGTATTCAAACATTAACTGGGTAATATGCTATAATTGCAACGGGTGATTTCAGCAGAGAGAGGGTCGAACCAATATCTTTTTGAAATGTTAGCAACAAGGTCTTTAAACGTTTAAAAAAAAAATAAAATAACCTGAGAGTTGTTCCTCTTTGTTTATTTCAGTAAATTTTGTCGCTCACTGTTTACATTATGATGGAAACTTCAGAGTTCATTGCAAGTCGACAACTCGGTAAAGGGTGAGTTATTTATAACTGTACATTGAAACTATAAAGTACCTGGAAGGATAATATGTTAGACTGCATAGAGACGGTGATTCCCTGTAGAATCAGTCTTTGCAGTTCGACCCTTGTTTTTTTTTTTTACTGTGAAGGCCATGGAGGTCATATAAATGACCTCGAAGGCGTCAATCTAGTTTCCTGTAACCAGATCAATTTTTTGAAAAAATCACAACAATGAAATCATACATTCGCTCGAATTTGCAAATAATTCTTCTCTCTTTCCCTCTCTCTCTCTCTCTCTCTCTCTCTCTCTCTCTCTCTCTCTCTCTCTCTCTCTCTCCCACTCTCTCTCTCTCTCTATCGAGAATAAATCAGAGATCAGGACCTTTAAGATCTTAGTAGACTTTAGATTTTGGGTATAACCATCTGTTAACGGTCAGTTTCAATGACAACTCCATTGCTGATGTTTACTTACATACCAGACATTGGTGGTTTAAACAGCTGGCGCACAAAGTGCACTCCATAGACCTCCTCCCTCCCCCCTCCACCTTCTTTCTGACATCTGGATGACCCTGCAGAATATCAACTTTATATTTTTAAATATTCCCCCCTCCCCTCCCCCATTTTTAGTCTTTTATAATGGGCCTTTTTTTGTTTGTTTTTCGACTTTGAGCCTTAATCTATTTCTGTTGATAGGCAAACTAGGCGGATCCCTAGCCTCCACCCCCACCCCCCACCCCCCATCGCATAAGTGGGGCGCCCCCATGATGACACTTTTTTTATCCTGTAAATAACAATGACTACCAATCTGTAAAATATCTCAGTTATAAAGTTATAAATGACTTAAAAGTTCCAATTTTCGCAGCTAGGAATTCACAGGTTTGACAATTTTACTATGTCTCGGTTTCCAATTATGTTGTTTGTCAATTTTTTTAATTCAGCTTTTGAATTATCACTTTATTTTTGTATCACTTTTCTTGTTTAGTTCCAAGATATATAAATATGTATGTATCTGTGTATTATATAGATAGCTGTTCTTGTTACCTATATTTTGAGCTATCGATGTCACATTGGAAGATTACTTATAACACATTTCTCAAAAGTATATTGGTTTTAGATTACATGGGTTGGGTTTTTAATCTAAAAACAACTAAAAATAAACACAGTTCCGGGCTTAAGTTGGTCCTTGTAAAACATAATTCTTCGTTTTATTGTATTATGAGTTTAAACATTTGAATGTTTTGTTTGAATTGTGGGATTCCCCGATGTTGCACGCGCAGCGTTATGCTTCCCGTTATCCGAAGCAGTTTATTTGTGTGTCTTCTTTCCTGCGGTGTTATACGAACGTTTTTTATCGTTTCAAACATTTGTTGACGTCATTGTAAGTACTGTATAAATTTATATAATATATCGATTGATATAGTGACAAATATTAAGATTTTTGGTTTGTATCCTGGGTGATAATTAAATTTGACATCTGCAACAATAAGTAGTATTTTTAATAATAAAGAATAAATACTTTTATAGGCCACTGCAACTAAGACAAGCTCTGTAACTAGAATTACCCGTACTAGAAATAATACAATAGAGGAAATGGAAAAACAACTTTCTATATATAGATTGAGGACGAAATCGAACGCAGTATGCCATTAAGCCAATCTATTATAATGGGAAAAGCAAGAAGAATTGTCAATTACATCCAGGTTGAGGCAAGTGACACAAGTGAAACTTTTGATGCAAGTCGAGGATGATTTAATAGATTTAAACATCGAAATAATCTTTATAACATACATATTACAGGAGAAGCTGCAAGTGTTGGCCAATTTTATACCCATCTTACAACTAACCCCTTTATTTACTTGATGAGATAACCTCGTTTAATGCTGTTTCATATAACGCTCTACTTTGATGGAACGTACAGCCCAGTACTCAAAGAATCGGTTCCACCAATCGGTAACATGGTACCCCTTCTTCTTCATGATGTCGTATTGATCCGTCACTAGAGTCCACGGTCATTTAGAATAACGATTCATAAATCTTAAATAAACGACCCACTTTGTTTTTAAAAATCGGCTCGCCATGTTGTATTGTAAATCTTTTCTACAATCAATATACAGAAGTGGGCCCGGGGGGGGGGGACATTCACGCCTTCTCTATGATGGTAAAGTTGATGAAGTTTACTTGTTTATTTTATTTTCGTTATATAATTGGCGACTCAGGCCTCAAACTTGAGAAACCACTCCACGAGACATTAGTATCATTAGAACCACTGCACGAGACATTAGTATTATTAGAACCACTGCAAGAGAAATTAGTATTATGAGAACCACTGCACGAAACATTAGTATCATGAGAGCCACTGCACGAGACTTTAATATCATGAGAACCACTGCACGAGACATTAGTATCATTAGAACCAATGCACGAGACATTAGTATAAATAGAACCACTGCACTAGACATCAGTATCATGTGAACCACTGCACGAGACATTAGTATCATAGATTCACTGCACAAGACATTAGTATGATTAGGACCACCGCACGAGACATTAGTATCATTAGAACCACTGCATGAGACATTAGTATCATGAGAACCACTGCACAAGACATTAGCATCATTAGAACCACCGCATGAGACATTAGTATCATTAGAACCACTGCACGAGTCATTAGTATCATTAGAACCACTGCACGAGACATTAGTATCATTAGAACCACTGCACGAGACATTAGTATCATTAGAATCACTGCACAAGACATTAGTATCATTAGAACCACTGCACGAGACATGAGTATCATTAGAACAACTGGACGAGACATCAGTATCATTAGAACCACTGCACGAGACATTAATATCATTAGAACCACTGCACGAGACATTAGTATCATTAGAACAACTGCACTAGACATAAATATCATGAGAACCACTGAACGAGACATTAGTATCATTAGATTCACTGCACAAGACATTAGTATCATTAGGACCCCCGCAAGAGACATTAGTATCATTAGAACCACTGCATGAGACATTAGTATCATGAGAACCACTGCACAAGACATTAGCATCATTAGAACCACCGCATGAGACATTAGTATCATTAGAACCACTGCAAGAGTCATTAGTATCATTAGAACCACTGCACGAGACATTAGTATCATTAGAACCACTGCACAAGACATTAGTATCATTAGAACAACTGCACGAGACATTAGTATCATTAGAATTACTGCACTACACATAAATATCATTAGAACCACTGCACGAGACATTAGTTTCATTAGAACCACTGCATGAGACATTATTATCATTAGAACCACTGCAAGAGACATTAGTATCATGAGAACCACTGCACGAGACATGAGTATCATTAGAACCACTGGACGAGACATCAGTATCATTAGAACCACTGCACGAGACATTAATATCATTAGAACCACTGCACGAGACATTAGTATCATTAGAACAACTGCACTAGACATAAATATCATGAGAACCACTGAACGAGACATTAGTATCATTAGATTCACTGCACAAGACATTAGTATCATTAGGACCCCCGCAAGAGACATTAGTATCATGAGAACCACTGCACAAGACATTAGCATCATTAGAACCACCGCAAGAGACATTAGTATCATTAAAACCACTGCAAGAGTCATTAGTATCATTAGAACTACTGCACGAGACATTAGTATCATTAGAACCACTGCACAAGACATTAGTATCATTAGAACAACTGCACGAGACATTAGTATCATTAGAACCACTGTACGAGACATCAGTATCATTAGAACCACTGCACGAGACATTAGTATCATTAGAACCACTGCACGAGACATTAGTATCATTAGAATTACTGCACTACACATAAATATCATTAGAACCACTGCACGAGACATTAGTTTCATTAGAACCACTGCATGAGACATTAGTATCATTAGAACCACTGCACGAGACATTAGTATCATGAGAACCACTGCACGAGACATTAGTATCATTAGAACAACTGAACGAGACATTAGTATCATTAGAACCACTGCACGAGACATTAGTATCACGAGAACCACTGCACGAGACATTAGTATCATTAGAACCACTGCATGAGACATTAGTATCATGAGAACCACTGCACGAGACATCAGTATCATTAGAACCACTGCACGAGACATTAGTATCATTAGAACCACTGCACGAGACATTAGTATCATGAGAACCACTGCACAAGACATTAGTATCATTAGAACCACTGCACGAGACATTACTATCATGAGAACAACTGCAGGAAACATTAGTATCAATAGAACCACTGCACGAGACATTAGTATCATGAGAACCACAGCAAGAGACATCAGTATCATGAGAACCACTGCACGAGACATTAGTATTATGAGAACCACTGCACGAAACATTAGTATCATTAGAACCCCTGCACGAGACATTAGTATCATTAGAACCACTGCATGAGACATTAGTATCATGAGAACCACTGCACGAGACATTAGTATCATTAGGACCACTGCACTAGACATTAGTATCATTAGAACCACTGCACGAGACATTGGTATCATTATAACCACTGCATGAGACATTAGTATCAATAGAACCACTGCGCGAGACATTAGTATCATTAGAACCACTGCGCGAGACATTAGTATCAATAGATCCACTGCATGAGACATTAGTATCATGAGAACCACTGCACGAGACATTAGGATCATGAGAACCACTGCACGAGACATTAGTATCATGAGAACCACTGCACGAGACATTAGTATCATTAGAACCACTGCACAAGACATTAGTATCATTAGAACCACTGCACGAGACATTAGTATCAATAAAAACACTGCAAGAGACATTAGTATCAAGAGAACCACTGCATGAGACATTAGTATCATTAGGACCACTGCACGAGACATTAGTATCATTAGAACCACTGCACGAGACATTAGTATCATTATAACCACTGCATGAGACATTAGTAACATTAGAACCACTGCATGAGACATTAGTATCATTAGAACCACTGCACGAGATATTAGTGTCATGAGAACCACTGCACGAGACATTAGTATCATTAGAACCACTGCACAAGACATTAGTCTCATTAGAACCACTGCATGAGACATTAGTATCACGAGAACCACTGCACGAGACATTAGTATCATTAGGACCACTGCATGAGACATTAGTATCACGAGAACCACTGCACGAGACATTAGTATCATTAGGACCAATGCACGAGATATTAGTATCATTAGAACCACTGCACGAGACATTAGTATCATTAGAACCACTGCACAAGACATCAGTATCATTAGAACCACTGCACGAGACATTAGTTTCATTAGAACCACTGCATGAGACATTAGTATCATTAGAACCACTGCACGAGACATTAGTATCATGAGAACCACTGCACGAGACATTAGTATCATTAGAACCACTGAACGAGACATTAGTATCACTAGAACCACTGCATGAGACATTAGTATCACGAGAACCACTGCACGAGACATTAGTATCATTAGAACCAATGCACGAGACATTAGTATCATTAGAAGCAATGTACGAGACATTAGTATCATTAGAACCACTGCACAAGACATTAGTATCATTAGAACCACTGCACGAGACATTAGTATCATTAGAACCACTGCGCGAGACATTAGTATCATTAGAACCACTGCACGAGATATTAGTATCATGAGAACCACTGCACGAGACATTAGTATCATGAGAACCACAACGCGAGACATTAGTATCATTAGAACCACTGCACGAGATATTAGTATCATTAGAACCACTGCGCGAGACATTAGTATCATTAGAACCACTGCACGAGACATCAGTATCATTAGAACCACTGCACGAGACATTAGTATCATTAGAACCACTGCACGAGACATCAGTATCATTAGAACCACTGCACGAGACATTAGTATCATTAGAACCACTGCACGAGACATTAGTATCATGAGAACCACTGCACAAGACATTAGTATCATTAGAACCACTGCACGAGACATTACTATCATGAGAACAACTGCACGAAACATTAGTATCAATAGAACCACTGCACGAGACATTAGTATCATGAGAACCACAGCAAGAGACATCAGTATCATGAGAACCACTGCACGAGACATTAGTATTATGAGAACCACTGCACGAAACATTAGTATCATTAGAACCCCTGCACGAGACATTAGTATCATTAGAACCACTGCATGAGACATTAGTATCATGAGAACCACTGCACGAGACATTAGTATCATTAGGACCACTGCACTAGACATTAGTATCATTAGAACCACTGCACGAGACATTGGTATCATTATAACCACTGCATGAGACATTAGTATCAATAGAACCACTGCGCGAGACATTAGTATCATTAGAACCACTGCGCGAGACATTAGTATCAATAGATCCACTGCATGAGACATTAGTATCATGAGAACCACTGCACGAGACATTAGGATCATGAGAACCACTGCACGAGACATTAGTATCATGAGAACCACTGCACGAGACATTAGTATCATTAGAACCACTGCACAAGACATTAGTATCATTAGAACCACTGCACGAGACATTAGTATCAATAAAAACACTGCAAGAGACATTAGTATCAAGAGAACCACTGCATGAGACATTAGTATCATTAGGACCACTGCACGAGACATTAGTATCATTAGAACCACTGCACGAGACATTAGTATCATTATAACCACTGCATGAGACATTAGTAACATTAGAACCACTGCATGAGACATTAGTATCATTAGAACCACTGCACGAGATATTAGTGTCATGAGAACCACTGCACGAGACATTAGTATCATTAGAACCACTGCACAAGACATTAGTCTCATTAGAACCACTGCATGAGACATTAGTATCACGAGAACCACTGCACGAGACATTAGTATCATTAGGACCACTGCATGAGACATTAGTATCACGAGAACCACTGCACGAGACATTAGTATCATTAGGACCAATGCACGAGATATTAGTATCATTAGAACCACTGCACGAGACATTAGTATCATTAGAACCACTGCACAAGACATCAGTATCATTAGAACCACTGCACGAGACATTAGTTTCATTAGAACCACTGCATGAGACATTAGTATCATTAGAACCACTGCACGAGACATTAGTATCATGAGAACCACTGCACGAGACATTAGTATCATTAGAACCACTTGAACGAGACATTAGTATCACTAGAACCACTGCATGAGACATTAGTATCACGAGAACCACTGCACGAGACATTAGTATCATTAGAACCAATGCACGAGACATTAGTATCATTAGAAGCAATGTACGAGACATTAGTATCATTAGAACCACTGCACAAGACATTAGTATCATTAGAACCACTGCACGAGACATTAGTATCATTAGAACCACTGCGCGAGACATTAGTATCATTAGAACCACTGCACGAGATATTAGTATCATGAGAACCACTGCACGAGACATTAGTATCATGAGAACCACAACGCGAGACATTAGTATCATTAGAACCACTGCACGAGATATTAGTATCATTAGAACCACTGCGCGAGACATTAGTATCATTAGAACCACTGCACGAGACATCAGTATCATTAGAACCACTGCACGAGACATTAGTATCATTAGAACCACTGCACGAGACATTAGTATCATGAGAACCACTACACGAGACATCAGTATCATTAGAACCACTGCATGAGACATTAGTATCATTAGAACCACTGCACGAGACATTAGTATCATTAGAACCACTGCACGAGACACCAGGATTATGAGAACCACTGCACGAGACATTAGTATCATGAGAACCACTGCACGAAACATTAGTATCAATAGAACCACTGCACGAGACATTAGTATCATGAGAACCACAGCAAGAGACATCAGTATCATGAGAACCACTGCACGAGACATTAGTATTATGAGAACCACTGCAGGAAACATTAGTATCATTAGAACCCCTGCACGAGACATTAGTATCATTAGAACCACTGCATGAGACATTAGTATCATGAGAACCACTGCACGAGACATTAGTATCATTAGGACCACTGCACTAGACATTAGTATCATTAGAACCACTGCACGAGAATTTGTATCATTATAACCACTGCATGAGACATTAGTATCATTAGAACCACTGCGCGAGACATTAGTATCATTAGAACCACTGCGCGAGACATTAAAATCAATAGATCCACTGCATGAGACATTAGTATCATGAGAACCACTGCACGAGACATTAGGATCATGAGAACCACTGCACGAGACATTAGTATCATGAGAACCACTGCACGAGACATTAGTATCATTAGAACCACTGCACAAGACATTAGTATCATTAGAACCACTGCACGAGACATTAGTATCATTAAAACCACTGCAAGAGACATTAGTATCAAGAGAACCACTGCATGAGACATTAGTATCATTAGGACCACTGCACGAGACATTAGTATCATTAGAACCACTGCACGAGACATTAGTATCATTAGAACCACTGCATGAGACATTAGTAACATTAAAACCACTGCATGAGACATTAGTATCATTAGAACCACTGCACGAGATATTAGCGTCATGAGAACCACTGCACGAGACATTAGTATCATTAGAACCACTGCACAAGACATTAGTATCATTAGAACCACTGCACGAGACATTAGTATCATTAGAACCACTGCATGAGACATTAGTATCACGAGAACCACTGCACGAGACATTAGTATAATTAGGACCAATGCACGAGATATTAGTATCATTAGAAGCAATGTACGAGACATTAGTATCATTATAACAACTGCATGAGACATTAGTATCATTAGAACCACTGCACGAGACTTTAGTATCATTAGAACCACTGCGCGAGATATTAGTATCATTAGAACCACTGCACAAGATATTAGTATCATGAGAACCACGGTACGAGACATTAGTATCATGAGAACCACTGCACGAGACATTAGTATCATTAGAACCACTGCATGAGACATTAGTATCATTAGAACCACTGCACGAGTCATTAGTATCATTGGAACCACTGCACGAGACATTAGTATCATTAGAACCACTGCACAAGACATTAGTATCATTAGAACCACTGCACGAGACATTAGTATCATTAGAACCACTGCACGAGACATCAGTATCATTAAGACCACTGCACGAGACATTATTATCATTAGAACCACTGCACGAGACAATAGTATCATTAGAACCACTGCACTAGACATAAATATCATGAGAACCACTGCACGAGACATTAGTATCATTAGAACCACTGCACAAGACATTAGTATCATTAGGACCACCGCACGAGACATTAGTATCATTAGAACCACTGTACGAGACATCAGTATCATTAGAACCACTGCACGAGACATTAGTATCATTAGAAGCAATGCACGAGACATTAGTATCATTAGAACCACTGCACGAGACATTAGTATCATTAGAACCACTGCACGAGACATTAGTATCATTAGGACCACTGCACGAGACATTAGTATCATGAGAACCACTGCACGAGAGATTAGGATCATGAGAACCACTGCACGAGACATTAGTATCATGAGAACCACTGCGCGAGACATCAATATCATTAGAACCACTGCGCGAGACATTAGTATCATTAGAACCACTGCATGAGACATTAGTATCATGAGAACCACTGCACGAGACATTAGGATCATGAGAACCACTGCACGAGACATTAGTATTATTAGAACCACAGCACGAGACATTAGTATCATAAGAACCACTGCACGAGACATCAGTATCATTAGAACCACTGCACGAGACATTAGTATCATTAGAATCACTGCACAAGACATTAGTATCATTAGATTCACTGCACAAGACATTAGTATCTTTAGGACCCCCGCACGAGACATTAGTATCATTAGAACCACTGCATGAGACATTAGTATCATGAGAACCACTGCACAAGACATTAGCATCATTAGAACCACCGCATGAGACATTAGTATCATTAGAACCACTGCACGAGACATTAGTATCATTAGAACCACTGCACAAGACATTAGTATCATGAGAACCACTGCACGAGACATTAGGATCATGAGAACCACTGCACGTGACATCAGTATCATTAGAACCACTGCAGGAGACATTAGTATCATTAGAACCATTGCACGAGACAATAGTATCATTAGAACAACTGCACTACACATAAATATCATTAGAACCACTGCACGAGACATTAGTTTCATTAGAACCACTGCATGAGACATTAGTATCATTAGAACCACTGCACGAGACATTAGTATCATGAGAACCACTGCACGAGACATTAGTATCATAAGAACCACTGAACGAGACATTAGTATCATTAGAACCACTGCATGAGACATTAGTATCACGAGAACCACTGCACGATACATTAGTATCATTAGGACCAATGCACGAGACATTAGTATCATTATAACCACTGCACGAGATATTAGTATCATGAGAACCACTGCACGAGACATTAGTATCATGAGAACCACAACGCGAGACATTAGTATCATTAGAAACACTGCACGAGATATTAGTATCATTAGAACCACTGCATGAGACATTAGTATCATGAGAACCACTGCACAAGACATTAGCATCATTAGAACCACCGCATGAGACATTAGTATCATTAGAACCACTAAACGAGTCATTAGTATCATTAGAACCACTGCACGAGACATTAGTATCATTAGAACCACTGCACGAGACATTAGTATCATTAGAACCACTGCACAAGACATCAGTATCATTAGAACCACTGCACGAGACATTAGTTTCATTAGAACCACTGCATGAGACATTAGTATCATTAGAACCACTGCACGAGACATTAGTATCATGAGAACCACTGCACGAGACATTAGTATCATTAGAACCACTGAACGAGACATTAGTATCACTAGAACCACTGCATGAGACATTAGTATCACGAGAACCACTGCACGAGACATTAGTATCATTAGAACCAATGCACGAGACATTAGTATCATTAGAAGCAATGTACGAGACATTAGTATCATTAGAACCACTGCACAAGACATTAGTATCATTAGAACCACTGCACGAGACATTAGTATCATTAGAACCACTGCGCGAGACATTAGTATCATTAGAACCACTGCACGAGATATTAGTATCATGAGAACCACTGCACGAGACATTAGTATCATGAGAACCACAACGCGAGACATTAGTATCATTAGAACCACTGCACGAGATATTAGTATCATTAGAACCACTGCGCGAGACATTAGTATCATTAGAACCACTGCACGAGACATCAGTATCATTAGAACCACTGCACGAGACATTAGTATCATTAGAACCACTGCACGAGACATTAGTATCATGAGAACCACTACACGAGACATCAGTATCATTAGAACCACTGCATGAGACATTAGTATCATTAGAACCACTGCACGAGACATTAGTATCATTAGAACCACTGCACGAGACACCAGGATTATGAGAACCACTGCACGAGACATTAGTATCATGAGAACCACTGCACGAAACATTAGTATCAATAGAACCACTGCACGAGACATTAGTATCATGAGAACCACAGCAAGAGACATCAGTATCATGAGAACCACTGCACGAGACATTAGTATTATGAGAACCACTGCAGGAAACATTAGTATCATTAGAACCCCTGCACGAGACATTAGTATCATTAGAACCACTGCATGAGACATTAGTATCATGAGAACCACTGCACGAGACATTAGTATCATTAGGACCACTGCACTAGACATTAGTATCATTAGAACCACTGCACGAGAATTTGTATCATTATAACCACTGCATGAGACATTAGTATCATTAGAACCACTGCGCGAGACATTAGTATCATTAGAACCACTGCGCGAGACATTAGTATCAATAGATCCACTGCATGAGACATTAGTATCATGAGAACCACTGCACGAGACATTAGGATCATGAGAACCACTGCACGAGACATTAGTATCATGAGAACCACTGCACGAGACATTAGTATCATTCGAACCACTGCACAAGACATTAGTATCATTAGAACCACTGCACGAGACATTAGTATCATTAAAACCACTGCAAGAGACATTAGTATCAAGAGAACCACTGCATGAGACATTAGTATCATTAGGACCACTGCACGAGACATTAGTATCATTAGAACCACTGCACGAGACATTAGTATCATTAGAACCACTGCATGAGACATTAGTAACATTAGAACCACTGCATGAGACATTAGTATCATTAGAACCACTGCACGAGATATTAGCGTCATGAGAACCACTGCACGAGACATTAGTATCATTAGAACCACTGCACAAGACATTAGTATCATTAGAACCACTGCACGAGACATTAGTATCATTAGAACCACTGCATGAGACATTAGTATCACGAGAACCACTGAACGAGACATTAGTATAATTAGGACCAATGCACGAGATATTAGTATCATTAGAAGCAATGTACGAGACATTAGTATCATTATAACAACTGCATGAGACATTAGTATCATTAGAACCACTGCACGAGACTTTAGTATCATTAGAACCACTGCGCGAGATATTAGTATCATGAGAACCACTGCACAAGATATTAGTATCATGAGAACCACGGTACGAGACATTAGTATCATGAGAACCACTGCACGAGACATTAGTATCATTAGAACCACTGCATGAGACATTAGTATCATTAGAACCACTGCACGAGTCATTAGTATCATTGGAACCACTGCACGAGACATTAGTATCATTAGAACCACTGCACAAGACATTAGTATCATTAGAACCACTGCACGAGACATTAGTATCATTAGAACCACTGCACGAGACATCAGTATCATTAAGACCACTGCACGAGACATTAGTATCATTAGAACCACTGCACGAGACAATAGTATCATTAGAACCACTGCACTAGACATAAATATCATGAGAACCACTGCACGAGACATTAGTATCATTAGAACCACTGCACAAGACATTAGTATCATTAGGACCACCGCACGAGACATTAGTATCATTAGAACCACTGTACGAGACATCAGTATCATTAGAACCACTGCACGAGACATTAGTATCATTAGAAGCAATGCACGAGACATTAGTATCATTAGAACCACTGCACGAGACATTAGTATCATTAGAACCACTGCACGAGACATTAGTTTCATTAGAACCACTGCATGAGACATTAGTATCATTAGAACCACTGCACGAGACATTAGTATCATGAGAACCACTGCACGAGACATTAGTATCATTAGAACCACTGAACGAGACATTAGTATCACTAGAACCACTGCATGAGACATTAGTATCACGAGAACCACTGCACGAGACATTAGTATCATTAGAACCAATGCACGAGACATTAGTATCATTAGAAGCAATGTACGAGACATTAGTATCATTAGAACCACTGCACAAGACATTAGTATCATTAGAACCACTGCACGAGACATTAGTATCATTAGAACCACTGCGCGAGACATTAGTATCATTAGAACCACTGCACGAGATATTAGTATCATGAGAACCACTGCACGAGACATTAGTATCATGAGAAACACAACGCGAGACATTAGTATCATTAGAACCACTGCACGAGATATTAGTATCATTAGAACCACTGCGCGAGACATTAGTATCATTAGAACCACTGCACGAGACATCAGTATCATTAGAACCACTGCACGAGACATTAGTATCATTAGAACCACTGCACGAGACATTAGTATCATGAGAACCACTACACGAGACATCAGTATCATTAGAACCACTGCATGAGACATTAGTATCATTAGAACCACTGCACGAGACATTAGTATCATTAGAACCACTGCACGAGACACCAGGATTATGAGAACCACTGCACGAGACATTAGTATCATGAGAACCACTGCACGAAACATTAGTATCAATAGAACCACTGCACGAGACATTAGTATCATGAGAACCACAGCAAGAGACATCAGTATCATGAGAACCACTGCACGAGACATTAGTATTATGAGAACCACTGCAGGAAACATTAGTATCATTAGAACCCCTGCACGAGACATTAGTATCATTAGAACCACTGCATGAGACATTAGTATCATGAGAACCACTGCACGAGACATTAGTATCATTAGGACCACTGCACTAGACATTAGTATCATTAGAACCACTGCACGAGACATTAGTATCATTAAAACCACTGCAAGAGACATTAGTATCAAGAGAACCACTGCATGAGACATTAGTATCATTAGGACCACTGCACGAGACATTAGTATCATTAGAACCACTGCACGAGACATTAGTATCATTAGAACCACTGCATGAGACATTAGTAACATTAGAACCACTGCATGAGACATTAGTATCATTAGAACCACTGCACGAGATATTAGCGTCATGAGAACCACTGCACGAGACATTAGTATCATTAGAACCACTGCACAAGACATTAGTATCATTAGAACCACTGCACGAGACATTAGTATCATTAGAACCACTGCATGAGACATTAGTATCACGAGAACCACTGCACGAGACATTAGTATCATTAGGACCAATGCACGAGATATTAGTATCATTAGAAGCAATGTACGAGACATTAGTATCATTAGAACCACTGCGCGAGACATTAGTATTATTAGAACCGCTGCACAAGATATTAGTATCATGAGAACCACGGTACGAGACATTAGTATCATGAGAACCACTGCACGAGACATTAGTATTATGAGAACCACTGCAGGAAACATTAGTATCATTAGAACCCCTGCACGAGACATTAGTATCATTAGAACCACTGCATGAGACATTAGTATCATGAGAACCACTGCACGAGACATTAGTATCATTAGGACCACTGCACTAGACATTAGTATCATTAGAACCACTGCACGAGACAATAGTATCATTAGAACCACTGCACTAGACATAAATATCATGAGAACCACTGCACGAGACATTAGTATCATTAGAACCACTGCACAAGACATTAGTATCATTAGGACCACCGCACGAGACATTAGTATCATTAGAACCACTGTACGAGACATCAGTATCATTAGAACCACTGCACGAGACATTAGTATCATTAGAAGCAATGCACGAGACATTAGTATCATTAGAACCACTGCACGAGACATTAGTATCATTAGAACCACTGCACGAGACATTAGTTTCATTAGAACCACTGCATGAGACATTAGTATCATTAGAACCACTGCACGAGACATTAGTATCATGAGAACCACTGCACGAGACATTAGTATCATTAGAACCACTGAACGAGACATTAGTATCACTAGAACCACTGCATGAGACATTAGTATCACGAGAACCACTGCACGAGACATTAGTATCATTAGAACCAATGCACGAGACATTAGTATCATTAGAAGCAATGTACGAGACATTAGTATCATTAGAACCACTGCACAAGACATTAGTATCATTAGAACCACTGCACGAGACATTAGTATCATTAGAACCACTGCGCGAGACATTAGTATCATTAAAACCACTGCACGAGATATTAGTATCATGAGAACCACTGCACGAGACATTAGTATCATGAGAACCACAACGCGAGACATTAGTATCATTAGAACCACTGCACGAGATATTAGTATCATTAGAACCACTGCGCGAGACATTAGTATCATTAGAACCACTGCACGAGACATCAGTATCATTAGAACCACTGCACGAGACATTAGTATCATTAGAACCACTGCACGAGACATTAGTATCATGAGAACCACTACACGAGACATCAGTATCATTAGAACCACTGCATGAGACATTAGTATCATTAGAACCACTGCACGAGACATTAGTATCATTAGAACCACTGCACGAGACACCAGGATTATGAGAACCACTGCACGAGACATTAGTATCATGAGAACCACTGCACGAAACATTAGTATCAATAGAACCACTGCACGAGACATTAGTATCATGAGAACCACAGCAAGAGACATCAGTATCATGAGAACCACTGCACGAGACATTAGTATTATGAGAACCACTGCAGGAAACATTAGTATCATTAGAACCCCTGCACGAGACATTAGTATCATTAGAACCACTGCATGAGACATTAGTATCATGAGAACCACTGCACGAGACATTAGTATCATTAGGACCACTGCACTAGACATTAGTATCATTAGAACCACTGCACGAGACATTAGTATCATTAAAACCACTGCAAGAGACATTAGTATCAAGAGAACCACTGCATGAGACATTAGTATCATTAGGACCACTGCACGAGACATTAGTATCATTAGAACCACTGCACGAGACATTAGTATCATTAGAACCACTGCATGAGACATTAGTAACATTAGAACCACTGCATGAGACATTAGTATCATTAGAACCACTGCACGAGATATTAGCGTCATGAGAACCACTGCACGAGACATTAGTATCATTAGAACCACTTCAAAAGGACATTAGTATCATTAGAACCACTGCATGAGACATTAGTATCATTAGAACCACTGCATGAGACATTAGTATCACGAGAACCACTGCACGAGACATTAGTATCATTAGGACCAATGCACGAGATATTAGTATCATTAGAAGCAATGTACGAGACATTAGTATCATTATAACAACTGCATGAGACATTAGTATCATTAGAACCACTGCACGAGACTTTAGTATCATTAGAACCACTGCGCGAGACATTAGTATCATTAGAAACGCTGCACAAGATATTAGTATCATGAGAACCACGGTACGAGACATTAGTATCATGAGAACCACTGCACGAGACATTAGTATCATTAGAACCACTGCATGAGACATTAGTATCATTAGAACCACTGCACGAGTCATTAGTATCATTGGAACCACTGCACGAGACATTAGTATCATTAGAACCACTGCACAAGACATTAGTATCATTAGAACCACTGCACGAGACATTAGTATCATTAGAACCACTGCACGAGACATCAGTATCATTAAGACCACTGCACGAGACATTAGTATCATTAGAACCACTGCACGAGACAATAGTATCATTAGAACCACTGCACTAGACATAAATATCATGAGAACCACTGCACGAGACATTAGTATCATTAGAACCACTGCACAAGACATTAGTATCATTAGGACCACTGCACGAGACATTAGTATCATTAGAACCACTGTACGAGACATCAGTATCATTAGAACCACTTCACGAGACATTAGTATCATTAGAAGCAATGCACGAGACATTAGTATCATTAGAACCACTGCACGAGACATTAGTATCATTAGAACCACTGCACGAGACATTAGTATCATTAGGACCACTGCACGAGACATTAGTATCATGAGAACCACTGCACGAGATATTAGGATCATGAGAACCACTGCACGAGACATTAGTATCATGAGAACCACTGCGCGAGACATCAATATCATTAGAACCACTGCGCGAGACATTAGTATCATTAGAACCACTGCATGAGACATTAGTATCATGAGAACCACTGCACGAGACATTAGGATCATGAGAACCACTGCACGAGACATTAGTATTATTAGAACCACAGCACGAGACATTAGTATCATAAGAACCACTGCACGAGACATCAGTATCATTAGAACCACTGCACGAGACATTAGTATCATTAGAATCACTGCACAAGACATTAGTATCATTAGATTCACTGCACAAGACATTAGTATCTTTAGGACCCCCGCACGAGACATTAGTATCATTAGAACCACTGCATGAGACATTAGTATCATGAGAACCACTGCACAAGACATTAGCATCATTAGAACCACCGCATGAGACATTAGTATCATTAGAACCACTGCACGAGACATTAGTATCATTAGAACCACTGCACAAGACATTAGTATCATGAGAACCACTGCACGAGACATTAGGATCATGAGAACCACTGCACGTGACATCAGTATCATTAGAGCCACTGCACGAGACATTAGTATCATTAGAACCATTGCACGAGACAATAGTATCATTAGAACAACTGCACTACACATAAATATCATTAGAACCACTGCACGAGACATTAGTTTCATTAGAACCACTGCATGAGACATTAGTATCATTAGAACCACTGCACGAGACATTAGTATCATGAGAACCACTGCACGAGACATTAGTATCATAAGAACCACTGAACGAGACATTAGTATCATTAGAACCACTGCATGAGACATTAGTATCACGAGAACCACTGCACGATACATTAGTATCATTAGGACCAATGCACGAGACATTAGTATCATTATAACCACTGCACGAGATATTAGTATCATGAGAACCACTGCACGAGACATTAGTATCATGAGAACCACAACGCGAGACATTAGTATCATTAGAAACACTGCACGAGATATTAGTATCATTAGAACCACTGCATGAGACATTAGTATCATGAGAACCACTGCACAAGACATTAGCATCATTAGAACCACCGCATGAGACATTAGTATCATTAGAACCACTAAACGAGTCATTAGTATCATTAGAACCACTGCACGAGACATTAGTATCATTAGAACCACTGCACGAACATTAGTATCATTAGAACCACTGCACAAGACATCAGTATCATTAGAACCACTGCACGAGACATTAGTTTCATTAGAACCACTGCATGAGACATTAGTATCATTAGAACCACTGCACGAGACATTAGTATCATGAGAACCACTGCACGAGACATTAGTATCATTAGAACCACTGAACGAGACATTAGTATCACTAGAACCACTGCATGAGACATTAGTATCACGAGAACCACTGCACGAGACATTAGTATCATTAGAACCAATGCACGAGACATTAGTATCATTAGAAGCAATGTACGAGACATTAGTATCATTAGAACCACTGCACAAGACATTAGTATCATTAGAACCACTGCACGAGACATTAGTATCATTAGAACCACTGCGCGAGACATTAGTATCATTAGAACCACTGCACGAGATATTAGTATCATGAGAACCACTGCACGAGACATTAGTATCATGAGAACCACAACGCGAGACATTAGTATCATTAGAACCACTGCACGAGATATTAGTATCATTAGAACCACTGCGCGAGACATTAGTATCATTAGAACCACTGCACGAGACATCAGTATCATTAGAACCACTGCACGAGACATTAGTATCATTAGAACCACTGCACGAGACATTAGTATCATGAGAACCACTACACGAGACATCAGTATCATTAGAACCACTGCATGAGACATTAGTATCATTAGAACCACTGCACGAGACATTAGTATCATTAGAACCACTGCACGAGACACCAGGATTATGAGAACCACTGCACGAGACATTAGTATCATGAGAACCACTGCACGAAACATTAGTATCATTAGAACCACTGCACGAGACATTAGTATCATGAGAACCACAGCAAGAGACATCAGTATCATGAGAACCACTGCACGAGACATTAGTATTATGAGAACCACTGCAGGAAACATTAGTATCATTAGAACCCCTGCACGAGACATTAGTATCATTAGAACCACTGCATGAGACATTAGTATCATGAGAACCACTGCACGAGACATTAGTATCATTAGGACCACTGCACTAGACATTAGTATCATTAGAACCACTGCACGAGAATTTGTATCATTATAACCACTGCATGAGACATTAGTATCATTAGAACCACTGCGCGAGACATTAGTATCATTAGAACCACTGCGCGAGACATTAGTATCAATAGATCCACTGCATGAGACATTAGTATCATGAGAACCACTGCACGAGACATTAGGATCATGAGAACCACTGCACGAGACATTAGTATCATGAGAACCACTGCACGAGACATTAGTATCATTAGAACCACTGCACAAGACATTAGTATCATTAGAACCACTGCACGAGACATTAGTATCATTAAAATCACTGCAAGAGACATTAGTATCAAGAGAACCACTGCATGAGACATTAGTATCATTAGGACCACTGCACGAGACATTAGTATCATTAGAACCACTGCACGAGACATTAGTATCATTAGAACCACTGCATGAGACATTAGTAACATTAGAACCACTGCATGAGACATTAGTATCATTAGAACCACTGCACGAGATATTAGCGTCATGAGAACCACTGCACGAGACATTAGTATCATTAGAACCACTGCACAAGACATTAGTATCATTAGAACCACTGCACGAGACATTAGTATCATTAGAACCACTGCATGAGACATTAGTATCACGAGAACCACTGCACGAGACATTAGTATAATTAGGACCAATGCACGAGATATTAGTATCATTAGAAGCAATGTACGAGACATTAGTATCATTATAACAACTGCATGAGACATTAGTATCATTAGAACCACTGCACGAGACTTTAGTATCATTAGAACCACTGCGCGAGATATTAGTATCATTAGAACCACTGCACAAGATATTAGTATCATGAGAACCACGGTACGAGACATTAGTATCATGAGAACCACTGCACGAGACATTAGTATCATTAGAACCACTGCATGAGACATTAGTATCATTAGAACCACTGCACGAGTCATTAGTATCATTGGAACCACTGCACGAGACATTAGTATCATTAGAACCACTGCACAAGACATTAGTATCATTAGAACCACTGCACGAGACATTAGTATCATTAGAACCACTGCACGAGACATCAGTATCATTAAGACCACTGCACGAGACATTAGTATCATTAGAACCACTGCACGAGACAATAGTATCATTAGAACCACTGCACTAGACATAAATATCATGAGAACCACTGCACGAGACATTAGTATCATTAGAACCACTGCACAAGACATTAGTATCATTAGGACCACCGCACGAGACATTAGTATCATTAGAACCACTGTACGAGACATCAGTATCATTAGAACCACTGCACGAGACATTAGTATCATTAGAAGCAATGCACGAGACATTAGTATCATTAGAACCACTGCACGAGACATTAGTATCATTAGAACCACTGCACGAGACATTAGTATCATTAGGACCACTGCACGAGACATTAGTATCATGAGAACCACTGCACGAGATATTAGGATCATGAGAACCACTGCACGAGACATTAGTATCATGAGAACCACTGCGCGAGACATCAATATCATTAGAACCACTGCGCGAGACATTAGTATCATTAGAACCACTGCATGAGACATTAGTATCATGAGAACCACTGCACGAGACATTAGGATCATGAGAACCACTGCACGAGACATTAGTATTATTAGAACCACAGCACGAGACATTAGTATCATAAGAACCACTGCACGAGACATCAGTATCATTAGAACCACTGCACGAGACATTAGTATCATTAGAATCACTGCACAAGACATTAGTATCATTAGATTCACTGCACAAGACATTAGTATCTTTAGGACCCCCGTACGAGACATTAGTATCATTAGAACCACTGCATGAGACATTAGTATCATGAGAACCACTGCACAAGACATTAGCATCATTAGAACCACCGCATGAGACATTAGTATCATTAGAACCACTGCACGAGACATTAGTATCATTAGAACCACTGCACAAGACATTAGTATCATGAGAACCACTGCACGAGACATTAGGATCATGAGAACCACTGCACGTGACATCAGTATCATTAGAACCACTGCACGAGACATTAGTATCATTAGAACCATTGCACGAGACAATAGTATCATTAGAACAACTGCACTACACATAAATATTATTAGAACCACTGCACGAGACATTAGTTTCATTAGAACCACTGCATGAGACATTAGTATCATTAGAACCACTGCACGAGACATTAGTATCATGAGAACCACTGCACGAGACATTAGTATCATTAGAACCAATGCACGAGACATTAGTATCATTAGAACCACTGCACGAGATATTAGTATCATGAGAACCACTGCACGAGACATTAGTATCATGAGAACCACAACGCGAGACATTAGTATCATTAGAACCACTGCACGAGATATTAGTATCATTAGAACCACTGCGCGAGACATTAGTATCATTAGAACCACTGCACGAGACATCAGTATCATTAGAACCACTGCACGAGACATTAGTATCATTAGAACCACTGCACGAGACATTAGTATCATGAGAACCACTACACGAGACATCAGTATCATTAGAACCACTGCATGAGACATTAGTATCATTAGAACCACTGCACGAGACATTAGTATCATTAGAACCACTGCACGAGACACCAGGATTATGAGAACCACTGCACGAGACATTAGTATCATGAGAACCACTGCACGAAACATTAGTATCAATAGAACCACTGCACGAGACATTAGTATCATGAGAACCACAGCAAGAGACATCAGTATCATGAGAACCACTGCACGAGACATTAGTATTATGAGAACCACTGCAGGAAACATTAGTATCATTAGAACCCCTGCACGAGAAATTAGTATCATTAGAACCACTGCATGAGACATTAGTATCATGAGAACCACTGCACGAGACATTAGTATCATTAGGACCACTGCACTAGACATTAGTATCATTCGAACCACTGCACGAAAATTTGTATCATTATAACCACTGCATGAGACATTAGTATCATTAGAACCACTGCGCGAGACATTAGTATCATTAGAACCACTGCGCGAGACATTAGTATCAATAGATCCACTGCATGAGACATTAGTATCATGAGAACCACTGCACGAGACATTAGGATCATGAGAACCACTGCACGAGACATTAGTATCATGAGAACCACTGCACGAGACATTAGTATCATTAGAACCACTGCACAAGACATTAGTATCATTAGAACCACTGCACGAGACATTAGTATCATTAAAACCACTGCAAGAGACATTAGTATCAAGAGAACCACTGCATGAGACATTAGTATCATTAGGACCACTGCACGAGACATTAGTATCATTAGAACCACTGCACGAGACATTAGTATCATTAGAACCACTGCATGAGACATTAGTAACATTAGAACCACTGCATGAGACATTAGTATCATTAGAACCACTGCACGAGATATTAGCGTCATGAGAACCACTGCACGAGACATTAGTATCATTAGAACCACTGCACAAGACATTAGTATCATTAGAACCACTGCACGAGACATTAGTATCATTAGAACCACTGCATGAGACATTAGTATCACGAGAACCACTGCACGAGACATTAGTATCATTAGGACCAATGCACGAGATATTAGTATCATTAGAAGCAATGTACGAGACATTAGTATCATTATAACAACTGCATGAGACATTAGTATCATTAGAACCACTGCACGAGACTTTAGTATCATTAGAACCACTGCGCGAGACATTAGTATCATTAGAACCACTGCACAAGATATTAGTATCATGAGAACCACGGTACGAGACATTAGTATCATGAGAACCACTGCACGAGACATTAGTATCATTAGAACCACTGCATGAGACATTAGTATCATTAGAACCACTGCATGAGTCATTAGTATCATTGGAACCACTGCACGAGACATTAGTATCATTAGAACCACTGCACAAGACATTAGTATCATTAGAACCACTGCACGAGACATTAGTATCATTAGAACCACTGCACGAGACATCAGTATCATTAAGACCACTGCACGAGACATTAGTATCATTAGAACCACTGCACGAGACAATAGTATCATTAGAACCACTGCACTAGACATAAATATCATGAGAACCACTGCACGAGACATTAGTATCATTAGAACCACTGCACAAGACATTAGTATCATTAGGACCACCGCACGAGACATTAGTATCATTAGAACCACTGTACGAGACATCAGTATCATTAGAACCACTGCACGAGACATTAGTATCATTAGAAGCAATGCACGAGACATTAGTATCATTAGAACCACTGCACGAGACATTAGTATCATTAGAACCACTGCACGAGACATTAGTATCATTAGGACCACTGCACGAGACATTAGTATCATGAGAACCACTGCACGAGATATTAGGATCATGAGAACCACTGCACGAGACATTAGTATCATGAGAACCACTGCGCGAGACATCAATATCATTAGAACCACTGCGCGAGACATTAGTATCATTAGAACCACTGCATGAGACATTAGTATCATGAGAACCACTGCACGAGACATTAGGATCATGAGAACCACTGCACGAGACATTAGTATTATTAGAACCACAGCACGAGACATTAGTATCATAAGAACCACTGCACGAGACATCAGTATCATTAGAACCACTGCACGAGACTATAGTATCATTTGAACCACTGCACGAGACATTAGTATCATGAGAACCACTGCACGAGACATTAGTATCATGAGAACCACTGCACGAAACATTAGTATCAATAGAACCACTGCACGAGACATTAGTATCATGAGAACCACAGCAAGAGACATCAGTATCATGAGAACCACTGCATGAGACATTAGTATCATTAGAACCACTGCGCGAGACATTAGTATCATTAGAACCACTGCGCGAGACATTAGTATCATTAGATCCACTGCATGAGACATTAGTATCATGAGAACCACTGCACGAGACAATAGGATCATGAGAACCACTGCACGAGACATTAGTATCATGAGATTCACTGCACGAGACATTAGTATCACGAGAACCACTGCACGAGACATTAGTATCATTAGAACCACTGAATGAGACATTAGTATCATGAGAACCACTGCACAAGACATTAGCATCATTAGAACCACCGCATGAGACATTAGTATCATTAGAACCACTGCACGAGTCATTAGTATCATTAGAACCACTGCACGAGACATTAGTATCATTAGAACCACTGCACGAGACATTAGTATCATTAGAACCACTGCACAAGACATTAGTATCATTAGAACCACTGCACGAGACATTAGTTTCATTAGAACCACTGCATGAGACATTAGTATCATTAGAACCACTGAACGAGACATTAGTATCATTAGAACCACTGCATGAGACATTAGTATCACGAGAACCACTGCACGAGACATTAGTATCATAAGAACCAATGCACGAGACATTAGTATCATTAGAAGCAATGTACGAGACATTAGTATCATTAGAACCACTGCACAAGACATTAGTATCTTTAGAACCACTGCACGAGACATTAGTATCATTAGAACCACTGCGCGAGACATTAGTATCATTAGAACCACTGCACGAGATATTAGTATCATGAGAACCACTGCACGAGACATTAGTATCATGAGAACCACTGCACAAGACATTAGTAACATTAGAACCACTGCACGAGACATTAGTATCATTAGAACCACTGCATGAGACATTAGTATCACGAGAACCACTGCACGAGACATTAGTATCATTAGGACCTATGCACGAGATATTAGTATCATTAGAAGCAATGTACGAGACATTAGTATCATTATAACAACTGCATGAGACATTAGTATCATTAGAACCACTGCACGAGACTTTAGTATCATTAGAACCACTGCGCGAGACATTAGTATCATTAGAACCACTGCACAAGATATTATTATCATGAGAACCACGGTACGAGACATTAGTATCATGAGAACCACTGCACGAGACATTAGTATCATAAGAACCACTGCATGAGACATTAGTATCATAAGAACCACTGCACGAGTCATTAGTATCATTGGAACCACTGCACGAGACATTAGTATCATTAGAACCACTGCACAAGACATTAGTATCATTAGAACCACTGCACGAGACATTAGTATCATTAGAACCACTGCACGAGACATCAGTATCATTAGAACCACTGCACGAGACATTAGTATCATTAGAACCACTGCACGAGACATTAGTATCATTAGAACCACTGCACTAGACATAAATATCATGAGAACCACTGCACGAGACATTAGTATCATTAGAACCACTGCACAAGACATTAGTATCAATAGGACCACCGCACGAGACATTAGTATCATTAGAACCACTGTACGAGACATCAGTATCATTAGAACCACTGCACGAGACATTAGTATCATTAGAACCATTTCATGAGACATTAGTATCATTAGAACCACTGCACGAGACATTAGTATCATTAGAAGCACTGCACGAGACATTAGTATCATTAGAACCACTTCATGAGACATTAGTATCATTAGGACCACTGCACGAGACATTAGTATCATTAGGACCACTGCACGAGACATTAGGATCATGAGAACCACTGCACGAGACATTAGTATCATGAGAACCACTGCGCGAGACATCAATATCATTAGAACCACTGCGCGAGACATTAGTATCATTAGAACCACTGCATGAGACATTAGTATCATGAGAACCACTGCACGAGACATTAGGATCATGAGAACCACTGCACGAGACATTAGTATTATTAGAACCACAGCACGAGACATTAGTATCATAAGAACCACTGCACGAGACATTAGTATCATTAGAACCACTGCACGAGACTATAGTATCATTAGAACCACTGCACGAGACATTAGTATCATGAGAACCACTGCACGAGACATTAGTATCATGAGAACCACTGCACAAGACATTAGTATCATTAGAACCACTGCACAAGACATTTGTATCATTAGAACCTTTGCACGAGACATTAGTATCATTAGAACCACTGCACGAGACATTAGTATCACAAGAACCACTGCACGAAACATTAGTATCATTAGGACCACTGCACGAGATATTAGTATCATTAGTAGCAATGTACGAGACATTAGTATCATTATAACAACTGCATGAGACATTAGTATCGTTAGAACCACTGCACGAGGCATTAGTATCATTAGAACCACTGCGCGAGACGTTAGTATTATTAGAACCACTGCACAAGATATTAGTATCATGAGAACCACTGCATGAGACATTAGTATCATGAGAACCACTGCACAAGACATTAGTATCATTAGGACCTCCGCACGAGACATTAGTATCATTAGAACCACTGCACGAGACATCAGTATCATTAGAACCACTGTACGAGACATTAGTATCATTAGAACCACTGAACGAGACATTAGTATCATTAGAACCACTGCACGAGACATTAGTATCATTAGAACCACTGCATGAGACATTATTATCATGAGAACCACTGCACGAGACATTAGTATCATTAGGACCACTGCACGAGACATTAGTATCATTAGAAGCAATGCACGAGACATTAGTATCATTATCACCACTGCATGAGACATTAGTATCATTATAACAACTGCACGAGACATTAGTATCATTAGAACCACTGCACGAGACTTTAGTATCATTAGAAACACTGCGCGAGACATTAGTATCATTAGAACCACTGCACAAGATATTAGTATCATGAGAACCACGGTACGAGACATTAGTATCATGAGAACCACTGCACGAGACATTAGTATCATTAGAACCACTGCATGAGACATTAGTATCAATAGAACCACTGCACAAGTCATTAGTATCATTGGAACCACTGCACGAGACATTAGTATCATTGGAACCACTGCACAAGACATTAGTATCATTAGAACCACTGCACGAGACATTAGTATCATTAGAACCACTGCACGAGACATCAGTATCTATAGAACCACTGCACGAGACATTAGTATCATTAGAACCACTGCACGAGACATTAGTATCATTAGAACCACTGCACTAGACATAAATATCATGAGAACCACTGCACGAGACATTAGTATCATTAGAACCACTGCACAAGACATTAGTATCATTAGGACCACCGCACGAGCCATTAGTATCATTAGAACCACTGTACCAGACATCAGTATCATTAGAACCACTGCACGAGACATTAGTATCATTAGAACCACTGCACAAGACATTAGTATCATTAGGACCACCGCACGAGCCATTAGTATCATTAGAACCACTGTACCAGACATCAGTATCATTAGGACCACTGCACGAGACATTAGTATCATGAGAACCACTGCACGAGATATTAGGATCATGAGAACCATTGCACGAGACATTAGTATCATGAGAACCACTGCGCGAGACATCAATATCATTAGAACCACTGCGCGAGACATTAGTATCATTAGAACCACTGCATGAGACATTAGTATCATGAGAACCACTGCACGAGACATTAGGATCATGAGAACCACTGCACGAGACATTAGTATTATTAGAACCACAGCACGAGACATTAGTATCATAAGAACCACTGCACGAGACATCAGTATCATTAGAACCACTGCACGAGACTATAGTATCATTTGAACCACTGCACGAGACATTAGTATCATGAGAACCACTGCACGAGACATTACTATCATGAGAACCACTGCACGAAACATTAGTATCAATAGAACCACTGCACGAGACATTAGTATCATGAGAACCACAGCAAGAGACATCAGTATCATGAGAACCACTGCATGAGACATTAGTATCATTAGAACCACTGCGCGAGACATTAGTATCATTAGAACCACTGCGCGAGACATTAGTATCATTAGATCAACTGCATGAGACATTAGTATCATGAGAACCACTGCACGAGACATTAGTATCATGAGAAACACTGCACGAGACATTAGTATCACGAAAACCACTGCACGAGACATTAGTATCATTAGGACCAATGCACGAGATATTAGTATCATTAGAAGCAATGTACGAGACATTAGTATCATTATAACAACTGCACAAGACATTAGTATCGTTAGAACCACTGCACGAGACATTAGTATAATTAGAACCACTGCGCGAGACATTAGTATCATTAGAACCACTGCACAAGATATTATTATCATGAGATCCACGGTGCGAGACATTAGTATCATGAGAACCACTGCACGAGACATTAGTATCCATAAGAACCACTGCATGAGACATTAGTATCATTAGAACCACTGCACGAGTCATTAGTATAATTGGAACCACTGCACGAGACATTAGTATCATTAGAACCACTGCACGAGACATTAGTATCATTAGAACCACTGCACGAGACATTAGTATCATTAGAACCACTGCACAAGACATTAGTATCATTAGGACCACCGCACGAGACATTAGTATCATTAGAACCACTGCACGAGACATCAGTATCATTAGAACCACTGCTGGAGACATTAGTATCATTAGAACCACTGCACGAGACATTAGTATCATTAGGACCCCCGCACGAGACATTAGTATCATTAGAACCACTGCATGAGACATTAGTATCAGTAGAACCTGCACAAAGACATTAGCATCATAGACCACCGCATGAGACATTAGTATCATTAGAACCACTGCACGAGTCATTAGTATCGTTAGAACCACTTCACGAGACATTAGTATCATTAGAACCACTGCACGAGACATTAGTATCATTAGAACCACTGCACAAGACATTAGTATCATTAGAACCACTGCACGAGACATTAGTTTCATTAGAACCACTGCATGAGACATTAGTATCATTAGAACCACTGAACGAGACATTAGTATCACTAGAACCACTGCATGAGACATTAGTATCACGAGAACCACTGCACGAGACATTAGTATCATAAGAACCAATGCACGAGACATTAGTATCATTAGAAGCAATGTACGAGACATTAGTATCATTAGAACCACTGCACAAGACATTAGTATCTTTAGAACCACTGCACGAGACATTAGTATCATTAGAACCACTGCGCGAGACATTAGTATCATTAGAACCACTGCACGAGATATTAGTATCATGAGAACCACTGCACGAGACATTAGTATCATTAGAACCACTGCACAAGACATTAGTATCATTAGAACCACTGCACGAGACATTAGTATCATTAGAACCACTGCATGAGACATTAGTATCACGAGAACCACTGCACGAGACATTAGTATCATTTGGACCAATGCACGAGATATTAGTATCATTAGAAGCAATGTACGAGACATTAGTATCATTATAACAACTGCATGAGACATTAGTATCAATAGAACCACTGCACGAGACTTTAGTATCATTAGAACCACTGCACAAGACATTAGTATCAATAGGACCACCGCACGAGACATTAGTATCATTAGAACCACTGTACGAGACATCAGTATCATTAGAACCACTGCACGAGACATTAGTATCATTAGAACCACTGCATGAGACATTAGTATCATTAGAACCACTGCACGACACATTAGTATCATTAGAACCACTGCACGAGACATTAGTATCATTAGAACCACTTCATGAGACATTAGTATCATTAGGACCACTGCACGAGACATTAGTATCATTAGGACCACTGCACGAGACATTAGTATCATGAGAACCACTGCAATGAGATATTAGGATCATGAGAACCACTGCACGAGACATTAGTATCATGAGAACCACTGCGCGAGACATCAATATCATTAGAACCACTGCAAAAGAGACATTAGTATCATTAGAATCACTGCATGAGACATTAGTATCATGAGAACCACTGCACGAGACATTAGGATCATGAGAACCACTACGAGACATTAGTATTATTAGAACTTACAGCACGAGACATTAGTATCATAAGAACCACTGCACGAGACATCAGTATCATTGTAACCACTGCACGAGACTATAGTGAATCATTAGGAACCACTCGCACGAGACATTAGTATCATGAGAACCACTGCACGAGACATTAGTATCATGAGAACCACTGCACAAGACATTAGTATCATTAGAACCACTGCACAAGACATTAGTATCATTAGAACCTTTGCACGAGACATTAGTATCATTAGAACCACTGCACGAGACATTAGTATCACGAGAACCACTGCACGAAACATTAGTATCATTAGGACCAATGCACGAGATATTAGTATCATTAGTAGCAATGTACGAGACATTAGTATCATTATCACCACTGCATGAGACATTAGTATCATTAGAACAACTGCACAAGACATTAGTATCATTATGACCACTGCACGAGACATTAGTATCATTAGAACCAATGCACGAGATATTAGTATCTTGAGAACCACTGCACGAGACATTAGTATCATGAGAACCACTGCACAAGACATTAGTATCATTCGAACCACTGCACGAGACATCAGTATCATGAGAACCATTGCACGAGACATTAGTATCATGAGAAGCTCTGCACGAGACATTAGTATCATGAGAACCACTGCACGAGACATTAGTATCATGAGAACCACTGCACAAGACATTAGTATCATTAGAAACACCGCACGAGACATTAGTATCATTATAACCACTGCACGAGACATTAGTATCATTAGAACCACTGCACAAGACATTAGTATAATTAGAACCACTGCACGAGACATTAGTATCATTAGAACCACTACACAAGACATTAATATCATTAGAACCACTGCACGAGACATTAGTATCATTATAACCACTGCACGAGACATTTGTATCATTAGAACCACTGCACGAGACATTAGTATCACGAGAACCACTGCACGAGACATTAGTATCATTAGGACCACTGCACGAGACATTAGTATCATTAGGACCACTGCACGAGACATTAGTATCATTAGGACCACTGCACGAGACATTAGTATCATGAGAACCACTGCACGAGATATTAGGATCATGAGAACCATTGCACGAGACATTAGTATCATGAGAACCACTGCGCGAGACATCAATATCATTAGAACCACTGCGCGAGACATTAGTATCATTAGAACCACTGCATGAGACATTAGTATCATGAGAACCACTGCACGAGACATTAGGATCATGAGAACCACTGCACGAGACATTAGTATTATTAGAACCACAGCACGAGACATTAGTATCATAAGAACCACTGCACGAGACATCAGTATCATTAGAACCACTGCACGAGACTATAGTATCATTTGAACCACTGCACGAGACATTAGTATCATGAGAACCACTGCACGAGACATTACTATCATGAGAACCACTGCACGAAACATTAGTATCAATAGAACCACTGCACGAGACATTAGTATCATGAGAACCACAGCAAGAGACATCAGTATCGCATGAGAACCACTGCATGAGACATTAGTATCATTAGAACCACTGCGCGAGACATTAGTATCATTAGAACCACTGCACGAGACATTAGTATCATTAGATCAACTGCATGAGACATTAGTATCATGAGAACCACTACACGAGACATTAGTATCATGAGAAACACTGCACGAGCACATTAGTATCACGAAAACCACTGCACGAGACATTAGTATCATTAGGACCAATGCACGAGATATTAGTATCATTAGAAGCAATGTACGAGACATTAGTATCATTATAACAACTGCACAAGACATTAGTATCGTTAGAACCACTGCACGAGACATTAGTATAATTAGAACCACTGCGCGAGACATTAGTATCATTAGAACCACTGCACAAGATATTATTATCATGAGATCCACGGTGCGAGACATTAGTATCATGAGAACCACTGCACGAGACATTAGTATCATAAGAACCACTGCATGAGACATTAGTATCATTAGAACCACTGCACGAGTCATTAGTATAATTGGAACCACTCGCACGAGACATTAGTATCATTAGAACCACTGCACGAGACATTAGTATCATTAGAACCACTGCACGAGACATTAGTATCATTAGAACCACTGCACAAGACATTAGTATCATTAGGACCACCGCACGAGACATTAGTATCATTAGAACCACTGCACGAGACATCAGTATCATTAGAACCACTGCTGGAGACATTAGTATCATTAGAACCACTGCACGAGACATTAGTATCATTAGGACCCCCGCACGAGACATTAGTATCATTAGAACCACTGCATGAGACATTAGTATCATGAGAACCACTGCACAAGACATTAGCATCATTAGAACCACCGCATGAGACATTAGTATCATTAGAACCACTGCACGAGTCATTAGTATCATTAGAACCACTTCACGAGACATTAGTATCATTAGAACCACTGCACGAGACATTAGTATCATTAGAACCACTGCACAAGACATTAGTATCATTAGAACCACTGCACGAGACATTAGTTTCATTAGAACCACTGCATGAGACATTAGTATCATTAGAACCACTGAACGAGACATTAGTATCACTAGAACCACTGCATGAGACATTAGTATCACGAGAACCACTGCACGAGACATTAGTATCATAAGAACCAATGCACGAGACATTAGTATCATTAGAAGCAATGTACGAGACATTAGTATCATTAGAACCACTGCACAAGACATTAGTATCTTTAGAACCACTGCACGAGACATTAGTATCATTAGAACCACTGCGCGAGACATTAGTATCATTAGAACCACTGCACGAGATATTAGTATCATGAGAACCACTGCACGAGACATTAGTATCATTAGAACCACTGCACAAGACATTAGTATCATTAGAACCACTGCACGAGACATTAGTATCATTAGAACCACTGCATGAGACATTAGTATCACGAGAACCACTGCACGAGACATTAGTATCATTTGGACCAATGCACGAGATATTAGTATCATTAGAAGCAATGTACGAGACATTAGTATCATTATAACAACTGCATGAGACATTAGTATCAATAGAACCACTGCACGAGACTTTAGTATCATTAGAACCACTGCACAAGACATTAGTATCAATAGGACCACCGCACGAGACATTAGTATCCATTAGAACCACTGTACGAGACATCAGTATCATTAGAACCACTGCACGAGACATTACAGTATCATTAGAACCACTGCATGAGACATTAGTATCATTAGAACCACTGCACGACACATTAGTATCATTAGAACCACTGCACGAGACATTAGTATCATTAGAACCACTTCATGAGACATTGGTATCATTAGGACCACTGCACGAGACATTAGTATCATTAGGACCACTGCACGAGACATTAGTATCATGAGAACCACTGCACGAGATATTAGGATCATGAGAACCACTGCACGAGACATTAGTATCATGAGAACCACTGCGCGAGACATCAATATCATTAGAACCACTGCGCGAGACATTAGTATCATTAGAATCACTGCATGAGACATTAGTATCATGAGAACCACTGCACGAGACATTAGGATCATGAGAACCACTGCACGAGACATTAGTATTATTAGAACCACAGCACGAGACATTAGTATCATAAGAACCACTGCACGAGACATCAGTATCATTAGAACCACTGCACGAGACTATAGTATCATTAGAACCACTGCACGAGACATTAGTATCATGAGAACCACTGCACGAGACATTAGTATCATGAGAACCACTGCACAAGACATTAGTATCATTAGAACCACTGCACAAGACATTAGTATCATTAGAACCTTTGCACGAGACATTAGTATCATTAGAACCACTGCACGAGACATTAGTATCACGAGAACCACTGCACGAAACATTAGTATCATTAGGACCAATGCACGAGATATTAGTATCATTAGTAGCAATGTACGAGACATTAGTATCATTATCACCACTGCATGAGACATTAGTATCATTAGAACAACTGCACAAGACATTAGTATCATTATGACCACTGCACGAGACATTAGTATCATTAGAACCATTGCACGAGATATTAGTATCTTGAGAACCACTGCACGAGACATTAGTATCATGAGAACCACTGCACAAGACATTAGTATCATTCGAACCACTGCACGAGACATCAGTATCATGAGAACCATTGCACGAGACATTAGTATCATGAGAAGCTCTGCACGAGACATTAGTATCATGAGAACCACTGCACGAGACATTAGTATCATGAGAACCACTGCACAAGACATTAGTATCATTAGAAACACCGCACGAGACATTAGTATCATTATAACCACTGCACGAGACATTAGTATCATTAGAACCACTGCACAAGACATTAGTATAATTAGAACCACTGCACGAGACATTAGTATCATTAGAACCACTACACAAGACATTAATATCATTAGAACCACTGCACGAGACATTAGTATCATTAGAAACACTGCACGAGACATCAGTGTCATTAGAACCACTACACGAGACATTAGTACATTAGAACCACTGCACGAGATATTAGTATCATTAGAACCACTGCACGAGACATCAGTATCATGACAACCACCGCATGAGACATTAGTATCATTAGAACCACTGCACGGGACATTAGTTTCATTAGAACCACTGCATGAGACATTAGTATCATTAGAACCACTGCAAAAGATATAAGTATCATGAGAACCACTGCACGAGACATTAGTATCATTAGAACCACTGCGCGAGACATTAGTATCATTAGAACCACTGCACGAGACATTAGTATCATGAGAACCACTGCACGAGACATTTTGATCATGAGAACCACTGCACGAGACATTAGTGTCATTAGAACCTCTGCAAGAGACATCAGTATGATTAGAACCACTACACGAGACATTAGTATCATTAGAACCACCGCACGAGACATTAGTATCATGAGAACCACTGTACGAGACATCAGTATCATGAGAACCACTGCACGAGACATTAGTATCAATAAAACCACTGCAAAAGACATTAGTATCTTTAGGACCACTGCACGAGACATTAGTATCATTAGAACTACTGCACGAGACAATAGTTTCATTAGAACCACTGCATGAGACATTAGTATCATGAGAACCACTGTACGAGACATTAGTATCATTATGACCACTTCACGAGACATTAGTATCATTAGAACCACTGCACGAGACATTAGTATCATTAGAACCACTGCATGAGACATTAGTCTCATGAGAACCACTGCACGAGACATTAGTATCATTAAGACCACTGCACGAGACATTAGTATCATTAGAACCATTGCACGAGACATTAGTATCATTATAACCACTGCATGAGACATTAGTATCATTAGAACCACTGCACGAGACATTAGTATCATTAGAACCACTGCGCGAGACATTAGTATCATTAGAACCACTGCATGAGATAATAGTATCATGAGAATCACTGCACGAGACATTAGTATCATGAGAACCACTGCGCGAGAAATTAGTATCATTAGAACCACTGCATGAGACATTAGTATCATTAAAACCACTGCACGAGACATTTGGATCATTAGAACCACCGCACGAGACATTAGTATCATGAGAACCACTGCACGAGACATCACTATCATGAGAACCACTGCACGAGACATTAGTATCATTAAAACCACTGCAAAAGACATTAGTATCATTAGGACCACCGCACGAGACATTAGTATCATTAGAACCACTGCACTAGACATTAGTATCATTATAACCACTGCACGAGACATCAGTATCATTAGAACCACTGCACGAGACATCAGTATCAATAGAACCACTGCATGAGACATTAGTATCATGAGAACCACTGCACGAGACATTAGTATCATTAGGACCACTGCACTAGACATTAGTATCATTAGAACCACTGCACGAGACATTGGTATCATTATAACCACTGCATGATACATTAATATCATTAGAACCACTGCGCGAGACATTAGTATCATTAGAACCACTGCATGAGACATTAGTATCATGAGAACCACTGCACGAGACATTAGGATCATGAGAACCACTGCACGAGACATTAGTATCATTAGAACCACTGCACGAGACATTAGTATCATTAGAACCACTGCACAAGACATTAGTATCATTAGAACCACTGCACTAGACATTAGTATCATTAAAACCAATGCAAGAGACATTAGTATCAAGAGAACCACTGCACAAGATATTAGTATCATTAGGACCACTGCACGAGACAGTAGTATCATGAGAACCACTGCACAAGACATTAGTATCATTAAAACCACTGCTCGAGACATCAGTATCATTAGAACCACTGCATGAGACATTAGTATCATTAGAACCACTGCACGAGACAATAGTATCATTAGAACCACTGCACGAGACATCAGTATCATGAGAACCACTGCACGAGACATTAGTATCATTAGAACCACTGCACAAGGCATTAGTATCATTAGAACCACTGCATGAGACATTAGTATCATTAAAACCACTGCAAGAGACATTAGTATCAAGAGAACCACTGCACGAGACATTAGTATCATTAGGACCACTGCACGAGACATTAGTATCATTAGCACCACTGCACGAGACATTAGTATCATTAGAACCACTGCACGAGATATTAGTATCATGAGAACCACTGCACGAGACATTAGTATCATGAGAACAACTGCACAAGACATTAGTATCATTCGAACCACTGCACGAGACATCAGAATCATTAGAACCACTGCATTAGACATTAGTATCATTAGAACCACTGCACGAGACATTAGTATCATTAGAACCACTGCACGAGACATCAGTATCATGAGAACCACTGCACGAGACATTAGTATCATGAGAAGCTCTGCACGAGACATTAGTATCATGAGAACCACTGCACGAGACATTAGTATCATGAGAACCACTGCACAAGACATTAGTATCATTAGAACCACCGCACGAGACATTAGTATCATTATAACCACTGCACGAGACATTAGTATCATTAGAACCACTGCACAAGACATTAGTATCATTAGAACCACTGCACTAGACATAAATATCATGAGAACCACTGCACGAGACATTAGTATCATTAGAACCACTGCACAAGACATTAGTATCATTAGGACCACCGCACGAGACATTAGTGTCATTAGAACCACTGCACGAGACATCAGTATCATTAGAACCACTGCTGGAGACATTAGTATCATTAGAACCACTGCACGAGACATTAGTATCATTAGAACCACTGCACGAGACATTAGTATCATTAGAATCACTGCACAAGACATTAGTATCATTAGAACAACTGCACTAGACATAAATATCATGAGAACCACTGCACGAGACATTAGTATTATTAGAACCACAGCACGAGACATTAGTATCATAACAACCACTGCACGAGACATCAAGTATCATTAGAACCACTGCACGAGACTATGATATCATTAGAATATCATTAGAACCACTGCACGAGACTATAGTATCATTAGAACCACTGCACGAGACATAAGTATCATGAGAACCACTGCACGAGACATTAGTATCATGAGAACCACTGCACAAGACATTAGTATCATTAGAACCACTGCACTAGACATAAATATCATGAGAACCACTGCACGAGACATTAGTATCATTAGAACCACTGCACAAGACATTAGTATCATTAGGACCACCGCACGAGACATTAGTGTCATTAGAACCACTGCACGAGACATCAGTATCATTAGAACCACTGCTGGAGACATTAGTATCATTAGAACCACTGCACGAGACATTAGTATCATTAGAACCACTGCACGAGACATTAGTATCATTAGAATCACTGCACAAGACATTAGTATCATTAGAACAACTGCACTAGACATAAATATCATGAGAACCACTGCACGAGACATTAGTAACATTAGAACCACTGCACGAGACATTAGTATCATTAGAACCACTGCATGAGACATTAGTATCATTAGAACCACTGCTTGAGACATTAGTATCACGAGAACAACTGCACGAGACATTAGTATCATCAGAACCACTGCATGAGACATGAGTAACATTAGAACCACTGCACGAGACATTAGTATCATTAGAACCACTGCACGAGACATTAGTATCATTAGGACCAATGCACGAGATATTAGTATCATTAGAAGCAATGTACGAGACATTAGTATCATTATAACAACTGCATGAGACATTAGTATTAATAGAACCACTGCACGAGACATTAGTATCATTAGAACCACTGCGCGAGACGTTAGTATTATTAGAACCACTGCACAAGATATTAGTATCATGAGAACCACTGCACGAGACATTAGTATCATGAGAACCACTGCACGAGACATTAGTATCATTAGAACCACTGCATGAGACATTAGTATCATGAGAACCACTGCACAAGACATTAGTATCATTAGGACCTCCGCATGAGACATTAGTATCATTAGAACCACTGCACGAGACATATGTATCATTTGAACCACTGCACGAGACATTAGTATCATTAGAACCACTGAACGAGACATTAGTATCATTAGAACCACTGCACGAGACATTAGTATCTTTAGAACCACTGCATGAGACATTATTATCATGAGAACCACTGCACCCGAGACATTAGTATCATTAGGACCACTGCACGAGACATTAGTATCATTAGAAGCAATGCACGAGACATTAGTATCATTATAACCACTGCATGAGACATTAGTATCTTTAGAACCACTGCACAAGACATTAGTAACATTAGGACCACTGCACGAGACATTAGTATCATTAGCACCACTGCACGAGACATTAGTATCATTAGAACCATTGCACGAGATATTAGTATCATGAGAACCACTGCACGAGACATTAGTAACATCATGAGAACCACTGCACAAGACATTAGTATCCATTCGAACCACTGCACGAGACATCAAGTATCATGAAGAACCACTGCACTAGACATTAGTATCATGAGAAGCTCTGCACGAGACATTAGTATCATGAGAACCACTGCACGACATTAGTATCATGAGAACCACTGCACAAGACATTAGTATCATTAGAAACACCGCACGAGAGACATTAGTATCATTATAACCACTGCACGAGACATTAGTATCATTAGAACCACTGCACAAGACATTAGTATAATTAGAACCACTGCACGAGACATTAGTATCATTAGAACCACTACACAAGACATTAATATCATTAGAACCACTGCACGAGACATTAGTATCATTAGAAACACTGCACGAGACATCAGTGTCAGGTAGAACCACTACACGAGACATTCGTTTGCATTAGAACCACTGCACGAGATATTATTAGTCATCCGACAACCACACATGAGACATTAGTATCATTAGAACCACTGCACGGGACATTAGTTTCATTAAGAACCACTGCATGAGACATTAGTATCATTAGAACCACCTGCAAAAGATATAAGTATCATGAGAACCACTGCGAGACATTAGTATCATTAGAACCACTAAGCACGAGACATTAGTATCATTAGAACCACTGCCTGTGAGACGTGGTATTAGTATCATGAGAACCACTGCACGAGACATTTTGATCATGAGAACCACTGCACGAGACATTAGTGTCATTAGAACCTCTGCAAGAGACATCAGTATGATTAGAACCACTACACGAGACATTAGTATCATTAGAACCACCGCACGAGACATTAGTATCATGAGAACCACTGTACGAGACATCAGTATCATGAGAACCACTGCACACGAGACATTAGTATCAATAAAACCACTGCAAAAGACATTAGTATCTTTAGGACCACTGCACGAGACATTAGTATCATTAGAACTACTGCACGAGACAGCTAGTTTCATTAGAACCACTGCATGAGACATTAGTATCATGAGAACCACTGCACGAGACATTAGTATCATTATGACCACTTCACGAGACATTAGTATCATTAGAACCACTGCACGAGACATTAGTATCATTAGAACCACTGCATGAGACATTAGTCTCATGAGAACCACTACTGAGTTACATTCCAGTATCCATTAAGACCACTGCACGAGACATTAGTATCATTAGAACCATTGCACTGAGGTTGTTAAATATCATTATAACCACTGCATGAGACATTATGTATCATTAGAACCACTGCACGAGACATTAGTATCATTAGAACCACTGCGCGGAGACATTAGTATCATTAAGAACCACTGCATGAGATAATAGTATCATGAGAACCACTGCGCGAGACATTAGTATCATGAGAACCACTGCGCGAGAAATTAGTATCATTAGAACCACTGCATGAGACATTAGTATCATTAGAACCACTGCACGAGACATTTGGATCATTAGAACCACCGCACGAGACATTAGTATCATGAGAAACACTGCACGAGACATCACTATCATGAGAACCACTGCACGAGACATTAGTATCATTAAAACCACTGCAAAAGACATTAGTATCATTAGGACCACCGCACGAGACATTAGTATCATTAGAACCACTGCACTAGACATTAGTATCATTATAACCACTGCACGAGACATCAGTATCATTAGAACCACTGCTCGAGACATCAGTATCAATAGAACCACTGCATGAGGACATTAGTATCATGAGAACCACTGCACGAGACATTAGTATCATTAGGACCACTGCACTAGACATTAGTATCGATTAGAACCACTGCACGAGACATGTGAGTATCATTATAAACCACTGCACTGCGATACATTAGTATCCATTAGAACCACTGCGCATGAGGTTTATTAGTATCATTAGAACCACTGCATGAGACATTAGTATCATGAGAACCACACTGCACGAGTTATTAGGATCATGAGAACCACTGCACGAGACATTAGTATCATTAGAACCACTGCACGAGACATTAGTATCATTAGAACCACTGCACAAGACATTAGTATCATTAGAACCACTGCACTAGACATTAGTATCATTAAAACCAATGCAAGAGACATTAGTATCAAGAGAACCACTGCACAAGATATTAATGTCATTAGGACCACTGCGAGACAGTAGTATCATGAGAACCACTGCACAAGACATTAGTATCATTAAAACCACTGCTCAGGAGCATCAGTATCATTAGAACCACTGCATGAGACATTAGTATCATTAGAACCACTGCACGAGACAATAGTATCATACAGAACCACTGCACGAGACATCAGTATCATGAGAACCACTGCACGAGACATTAGTATCGGCCGAGAACCACTGCACAAAGGCATTAGTATCATTAGAACCACTGCATGAGACATTAGTATCATTAAAACCACTGCAAGAGACATTAGTATCAAGAGAACCACTGCACGAGACATTAGTATCA
Source organism: Bulinus truncatus (assembly GCA_021962125.1). Taxonomy (NCBI): domain Eukaryota; kingdom Metazoa; phylum Mollusca; class Gastropoda; family Planorbidae; genus Bulinus; species Bulinus truncatus. Next base: position 674,712 of record JAGDYQ010000181.1, on the reverse strand, counting down.
TTAGGACCACTGCACGAGACATTAGTATCATTAGCACCACTGCACGAGACATTAGTATCATTAGAACCACTGCACGAGATATTAGTATCATGAGAACCACTGCACGAGACATTGAAGTATCATGAGAACCACTGCACAAGACATTAGTATCATTCGAACCACTTTACGAGACATCAAGAATCATTAGAACCACTGCATTAGACATTAGTATCATTAGAACCACTGCACGAGACGCGTTAGTATCATTAGAGACCACTGCACGAGACATCAGTATCATGAGAACCACTGCACGAGACATTAGTATCATGAGAAGCTCTGCACGAGACATTAGTATCATGAGAACCACTGCACGAGACATTAGTATCATGAGAACCACTGCACAAGACATTAGTATCATTAGAACCACCGCACGAGACATTAGTATCATTATAACCACTGCACGAGACATTAGTATCATTAGAACCACTGCACAAGACATTAGTATCATTAGAACCACTGCACGAGACAATAGTATCATTAGAACCACTGCACGAGACATCAGTATCATGAGAACCACTGCGAGACATTAGTATCATTGAAGACACCACTGCAGGTATTAGTGCATCATTCCCAGAACCACTGCATGAGACATTAGTATCATTAAAACCACTGCAAGAGACAATTAGTATCAAGAGAACCACTGCACGAGACATTAGTATCATTAGGACCACTGCACGAGACATTAGTATCATTAGCACCACCTTTTTGGAGACATTAGTATCATTAGAACCACTGCACGAGATATTAGTATCATGAAGAACCACTGCACGAGACATTAGTATCATGAGAACCACTGCACAAGACATTAGTATCATTCGAACCACTGCACGAGACATCAGAATCATTAGAACCACTGCATTAGACATTAGTATCATCGGAACCACTGCTGAGACATTAGTATCATTAGAACCACTGCACGAGACATCAGTATCATGAGAACCACTGCACGAGACATTAGTATCATGAGAAGCTCTGCACGAGACATTAGTATCATTGAGAACCACTAACACGAGACATTAGTTATCATGAGAACCACTGCACAAGACATTAGTATCATTAGAACCACCGCACGAGACATTAGTATCATTATAACCACCTGCACGAGACATTAGTATCATTAGAACCACTGCACAAGACATTAGTATCATTAGAACCACTGCACTAGACATAAATATCATGAGAACCGCTGCACGAGACATTAGTATCATTAGAACCACTGCACAAGACATTAGTATCATTAGGACCACCGCACGAGACATTAGTGTCATTAGAACCACTGCACGAGACATCAGTATCATTAGAACCACTGCTGGAGACATTAGTATCATTAGAACCACTGCACGAGACATTAGTATCATTAGAACCACTGCACGAGACATTAGTATCATTAGAATCACTGCACAAGACATTAGTATCATTAGAACAACTGCACTAGACATAAATATCATGAGAACCACTGCACGAGACATTAGTATCATTAGATTCACTGCACAAGACATTAGTATCATTAGGACCCCCCCGCACGAGACATTAGTATCATTAGAACCACTGCACGAGACATTAGTCATCATGAGAACCACTGCACAAGACATTAGCATCATTAGAACCACCGCATGAGACCATTAGTATCATTAGAACCACTGCACGAGTCATTAGTATCATTAGAACCACCTTTGAGACATTAGTATCGATATAACCACTTGCACGACATTAGTATCATTAGAACCACTGCGCGAGACATCAGTATCATTAGAACCACTGCACGAGACATCAGTATCATTAGAACCACTGCACGAGACATCAGTATCATTAGAACCACTGCATGAGATTAATATCGTTCAAGATTCACTGCACGAGACATTAGTATCATTAGAACCACTGTACGAGACACCAGTATTATTAGAACCACTGCATGAGACATTAGTATCATTAGAACCACTGCACGAGACATTAGTATCATTAGAACCACTCCATGAGACATTAGTATCTTGAGAACCACTGCACGAGACATTAGTATCATTAGGACCACTGCACGAGACATCAGTATCATTAGAACCACTGCACGAGACATTAGTATCATTAGAACCACTGCACGAGACATTAGTATCATTAGAACCACTGCACTAGACATAAATATCATGAGAACCACTGCACGAGACATTAGTATCATTAGAACCACTGCACAAGACATTAGTATCATTAGGACCACCGCACGAGACATTAGTATCATTAGAACCACTGCACGAGACATCAGTATCATTAGAACCACTGCACGAGACATTAGTATCATTAGAAGCAATGCACGAGACATTAGTATCATTAGAACCACTGCACGAGACATTAGTAATCATTAGAACCACTGCACAAGACGGGAAAATTTCGTAATCATTAGAACCACTTCATGAGACATTAGTATCATTAGGACCACTGCACTTTGGAGACATTAGTTTCATTAGGACCACTGCACGAGATATTTGGATCATGAGAACCACTGCACGAGACATTAGTATCATGAGAACCACTGCGCTATACATCAATATCATTAGAACCACTGCGCGAGACATTAGTATCATTAGAACCACTGCATGAGACATTAGTATCATGAGAACCACTGCACGAGACATTAGGATCATGAGAACCACTGCACAAGACATTAGTATTATTAGAACCACAGCACGAGACATTAGTATAATAAGAACCACTGCACGAGACATCAGTATCATTAGAGCCACTGCACGAGACTATAGTATCATTAGAACCACTGCATGAGACATTAGTATCATTAGAACCACTGCGCGAGACATTAGTATCATTAGAACCACTGCGCGAGACATTAGTATCAATAGATCCACTGCATGAGACATTAGTATCATGAGAACCACTGCACGAGACATTAGGATCATGAGAACCTCTGCACGAGACATTAGAATCATGAGAACCACTGCACGAAACATTAGTATCATTAGAACCACTGCACAAGACATTAGTATCATTAGAACCACTGCACGAGACTTTAGTATCATTAAAACCACTGCAAGAGACATTAGTATCAAGAGAACCACTGCATGAGACATTTGTATCATTAGGACCACTGCACGAGACATTAGTATCATTAGAACCACTGCACGAGACATTAGTATCATTAGAACCACTGCATGAGACATTAGTAACATTAGAACCACTGCATGAGACATTAGTATCATTAGAACCACTGCACGAGATATTAGTGTCATGAGAACCACTGCACGAGACATTAGTATCATTAGAACCACTGCACAAGACATTAGTATCATTAGAACCACTGCGCGAGACATTAGTATCATTAGAACCACTGCGCGAGACATTAGTATCAATAGATCCACTGCATGAGACATTAGTATCATGAGAACCACTGCACGAGACATTAGTATCATGAGAAGCTCTGCACGAGACATTAGTATCATGAGAACCACTGCACGAGACATTAGTATCATGAGAACCACTGCACAAGACATTAGTATCATTAGAACCACCGCACGAGACATTAGTATCATTATAACCACTGCACGAGACATTAGTATCATTAGAACCACTGCACAAGACATTAGTATCATTAGAACCACTGCACTAGACATAAATATCATGAGAACCGCTGCACGAGACATTCGTATCATTAGAACCACTGCACAAGACATTAGTATCATTAGGACCACCGCACGAGACATTAGTGTCATTAGAACCACTGCACGAGACATCAGTATCATTAGAACCACTGCTGGAGACATTAGTATCATTAGAACCACCTGAGACATTAGTATCATTAGAACCACTGCACGAGACATTAGTATCATTAGAATCACTGCACAAGACATTAGTATCATTAGAACAACTGCACTAGACATAAATATCATGAGAACCACTGCACGAGACATTAGTATCATTAGATTCACTGCACAAGACATTAGTATCATTAGGACCCCCCGCACGAGACATTAGTATCATTAGAACCACTGCACGAGACATTAGTATCATGAGAACCACTGCACAAGACATTAGCATCATTAGAACCACCGCATGAGACATTAGTATCATTAGAACCACTGCACGAGTCATTAGTATCATTAGAACCACTGCACGAGACATTAGTATCATTATAACCACTGCACGAGACGTTAGTATCATTAGAACCACTGCGCGAGACATCAGTATCATTAGAACCACTGCACGAGACATCAGTATCATTAGAACCACTGCACGAGACATCAGTATCATTAGAACCACTGCATGAGACATTAGTATCATTAGAACCACTGCACGAGACATTAGTATCATTAGAACCACTGTACGAGACACCAGTATTATTAGAACCACTGCATGAGACATTAGTATCATTAGAACCACTGCACGAGACATTAGTATCATTAGAACCACTCCATGAGACATTAGTATCTTGAGAACCACTGCACGAGACATTAGTATCATTAGGACCACTGCACGAGACATCAGTATCATTAGAACCACTGCACGAGACATTAGTATCATTAGAACCACTGCACGAGACATTAGTATCATTAGAACCACTGCACTAGACATAAATATCCCTTGAGAACCACTGCACGAGACATTGGTATCATTGAACCACTGCACAAGACATTAGTATCTACATTAGGACCACCGCACGAGACATTAGTATCATTAGAACCACTGCACGAGACATCAGTATCATTAGAACCACCTCACGAGGGACATTAGTATCATTAGAAGCAATGCACGAGACATTAGTATCATTAGAACCACTGCACGAGACATTAGTATCATTAGAACCACTGCACAAGACATTAGTATCATTAGAACCACTTCATGAGACATTAGTATCATTAGGACCACTGCACGAGACATTAGTTTCATTAGGACCACTGCATGAGACATTAGTATCATTAGAACCACTGCACGAGATATTAGTGTCATGAGAACCACTGCACGAGACATTAGTATCATTAGAACCACTGCACAAGACATTAGTATCATTAGAACCACTGCACGAGACATTAGTATCATTAGAACCACTGCATGAGACATTAGTATCACGAGAATCACTGCACGAGACATTAGTATCATTAGGACCAGTACTTGAATTATTAGTATCATTACAAACATCGTGGGAACGTAAGTATCATTATAACAACTGCATG
>JAGDYQ010000181.1:586812-669002 GCA_021962125.1 Bulinus truncatus | reverse complement strand
TGCTGTGGTTCTCATGACACTAATGTCTCATTCAGTGGTTCTAATGATAATAATGTTCCCGCGCAGTGGTTCTAATGATATTGATGTCTCGCGCAGTGGTTCTCACGATACTAATGTCTCGTGCAGTGGTTCTCATGATCCCAATATCTCGTGCAGTGGTTCTCATGATACTAATGTCTCGTTCAGTGGTCCTACGATACTAATGTCTCGTGCAGTGGTCCTAATGATACTAATGTCTCATGAAGTGGTTCTAATGATACTAATGTCTCGTTCAGTGTTTCTACTTATACTAATGTCTCGTTCAGTGGTTCTAATGATACTACGGTCTTATGAAGCGGTTCTAATGATACCAATGTCTCGTGCAGTGGTTCTAATGATACTGATGTCTCGTACAGTGGTTCTAATGATACTAATGTCTCGTGCGGTGGTCCTGTATTGATACCAATAATGTCTTGTGCAGTGGTTCTAATGATACCATTGTCACCTGCAGTGGTTCTCATGATATTTATGTCTAGGGCAGCGGTTCTAATGATACTAATGTCTCGTGCAGTGGTTCTAATGATACTAATGTCTCGTGCAGTGGTTCTAATGATACTGATGTCTCGTGCAGTGGTTCTAATGATACTAATGTCTCGTGCAGTGGTTCTAATGATACTAATGTCTTGTGCAGTGGTTCTAATGATACTGATGTCTCGAGCAGTGGTTTTAATGATACTAATGTCTTGTGCAGTGGTTCTCATGATACTACCTGTCTCGTGCAGTGGTCCTAATGATACTAATATCTTGTGCAGTGGTTCTCTTGATACTAATGTCTCTTGCATTGGTTTTAATGATACTAATGTTCAGTGCAGTGGTTCTAATGATACTAATGTCTTGTGCAGTGGTTCTAATGATACTAATGTCTCGTGCAGTGTCCTAATGATACTAATGTCTCGTTCAGTGGTTCTCATGATAATAATGTCTCATGCAGTGGTTCTAATGACAATACTAATGTCTTCGCAGTGGTTCTTAATGATTTGGTCAAGTCTCTGCTCAGGGGTTCTAATGATACTAATGTCTCGTACAGTGGTTCTACTGATACTGATGTCTCGTGCAGTGGTTCTAATGATACTAATGTCTCTGTGCGGAGGTCCTAATGATACTAATGTCTTGTGCAGTGGTTCTCATGATATTCACGTTCCATGGTGGTTCTAATGATACTAATGTCTCGTGCAGTGGTTCTCATGATACTAATGTCTCGTGCAGTGGTTCTCATGATACCAATATCTTGTGCAGTGGTTCTAATAATACTAACGTCTCGCGCAGTGGTTCTAATGATACCATTGTCTCGTGCAGTTAACCTTAATAACACGACTGTCTCCATGCAGTTGTTATAATGATACTAATGTCTCGTCATTGCTACCACTGATACTAATATCTCTGTGCATTGGTCCTAATGATACTAATGTCTCGTGCAGTGGTTCTCGTGATAATAATGTCTCGAACAATGGTTCTAATGATACTGTCGTCTCGTGCAAAGGTTCTAATGATATCAATGTCTTGCAGTGGTTCCACGACACTAATGTCTCATGCAGTGGTTCTCATGATACTGATGTCTCTTGCTGTGGTTCTCATGATACTAATGTCTCGTGCAGTGGTTCTATTGATACTAATGTTTCGCGCAGTGGTTCTCATGATACTAATGTCTCGGGTAGTGGTTCTCATGATACTAATATCTCGTGCAGGCAGCCTCTTAATGATACTATAGTTCTCTGCAGTGGTTCTATGCAGATATCGATGTCTCGTGCAGTGGTTCTAAGGATACTAATGTCTCTTGCTGTGGTTCTGTAATAATACTAATGTCTCGTGCAGTGGTTCTCATTGATCCTTTTGTAATACCTGCAGTGGTTCTGCATGACACAAATGTCTCATGCAGCGTTTCTAATGATACCAACATCCTTTGCAGTAATTTAATGATATTGATGTTCTCTTGCAGTGGTTCTCATGATAATTAATGTCTCGTGCAGTGGTTCTCATGATCCTAATATCTCGTGCAGTGGTTCTCATGATACTAATGTCTCGTGCAGTGGTCCTAATGATACTAATGTCTCTATGGTAGTGGTCCTGACGATACTAATGTCTCTGCTGAAGTGGTTCTAATGATACTAATGTCTCGTGCAGTGGTTCTAATGATACCGTCACTGTCTCGTGCAGTGGTTCTTAATGATACTAATGTCTTATGAAGTGGTTCTAATGATACTAATGTCTCGTGCAGTGGTTCTAATGATACTGATGTCTCGTACAGTGGTTCTAATGATACTAATGTCTCGTGCGGTGGTCCCATTGATACCAATGTCTTGTGCGAAAATTATAATGATACTAATGTCTCGTGCAGTGGTTCTTATGATATTTATGTCTAGTGCAGTGGTTCTAATGATACTAATGTCTCGTTCAGTAGGTTCTAATAGATACTAATGTCTCGTGCAGTGGTTCTAATGATACAATTACGTTTCCTGCAGTGGTTCTAATGATACCAATGTCTCGTGCAGTGGTTCTAATGATACTAATGTCTTGTGCAGTGGTTCTAATGATACTAATGTCTCGTGCAGTGGTTCCAATGATACTAATGACTCTTTAAGTAGTACCTAATTGCCGATACCAATGTCTCAAGCAGTGGTTCTAATGATACCAATGTCTCGTGCAGTGGTTCTCATGATACTAATGTCTCGTACTGTGGTCCTTGCTTGATAATAATATCTTGTGCAGTGGTTCTAATGATAACAATGTTTTTTTCAGTGCGGTTCTAATGATACTTGTCTTGTAGTGGTTCTACGATAACAATAACCTTCCATGCAGTTGTTATAATTGATCTTTATCGATCCTGTACATTGCTTCTAATGATACCAATATCTAGTGCATTGGTCCTAATGATACTAATGTCTCGTGCAGTGATTCGTGATACTAATGTCTCATGCAGTGGTTCTAATGATACTAATGTCTCGTATATGTTCTAATGATACTAATGTCTTGTGCAGTGGTTCTAATGATAATTAATGTCTCGTGCAGTGGTTCTCATGACACTAATATCTCGTGCAGTGGTTCTAATGATACCATCGTCTCATGCAGTGGATCTAATGAAACTAGTGTCTCGCAGTGGTCCTAATGATACTAATGTCTCATGAAGTGGTTCTAATGATACTAATGTCTTGAGCAATAGTTCTAATGATACTAATGTCCGTGCAGTGGTTCTAATGATACTAATGTCTCGTGCATTGCTTCTAATGATACTAATGTCTCGTGAGGTGGTTCTAATGATACTGATGTCTCGTGCAGTGGTTCTAATGATACTAATGTCTCGTGCGGTGGTCCTAATGATACTAATGTCTTGGGCAGTGGTTCTAATGATACTAACGCCCTGTGCAGTGGTTCTCATGATATTTATGTCTAGTGCAGTGGTTCTAATGATACCAATGTCTCGCGCAGTGGTTCTAATGATACTAATGTCTCGTGCAGTGGTTCTAATGATACCGATGTCTCGATCAGGGTCCTAATGAGGCCACTAATGTCTCGTGCAGTGGTTCTCACTATTGCTTGTCTTATGGCTTTTTCTAATGATACCATAACAACTCATGCAGTGGTTCTAATGATACTAATGTCTCATGCAGTGGTTCTACTAATACTGGTGTCTCGTACAGTGGTTCTAATGATACTAATGTCTCGTTCAGTGGTTCTAATGATACTAATGTCTCATGCAGTGGTTCTAATGATACTGATGTCTCGTAAGTGGTTCTAATGATACTGATGTCTCGGTCAGTGGTTCTAATGATACTTTGTCTCGCTAAGTGGTCTCTAAATATTATTAATGTCTCGTGCAGTGGTTATAATGATACTAATGTCTCGTGCAGTGGTTCTAATGATACTAATGACTCGTTCAGTGGTTCTACGATACTAATGTCTCATGCGGTGGTTCTAATGATGCTAATGTCTTGTGCAGTGGTTCTCATGATACTAATGTCTCGTGCAGTGGTTCTAATGATACTAATGTCTCGTGCGGGGGTCCTAATGATACTAATGTCTTGTGCAGTGAATCTAATGATACTAATGTCTCGATCAGTGGTTCTAGTGATATTTATGTCTAGTGCAGTTGTTCTAATGATACTAATGTCTTGTGCAGTGATTCTAATGATACTAATGTCTTGTGCAGTGGTTCTAATGATACCAGGTCGTCTCGTGCAGTGTTCAATTGATACTAATGCCCTCCAGCAGTGGTTCTAATGATACTGATGTCTCGTGCAGTGGTTCTAATGACACTAATGTCTCGTGCGGTGGTCCTAATGATACTAATGTCTTGTGCAGACTGGTTGTAACGATACGAATGTCTCGTGCAGCGGTTCTCATGATATTTATGTTCACTGCGGTGGTTTAATGATAATAATAAACTGTGCAGTGGTTTCAATGATACTAATGTCTCGTGCAGTGGTTATAATGATACCATTTTCAACTGGGTGGTGGTTCTAATGATACTAATGTCTTGTGCAGTGGTTCTCATGATACTAATGTCTCGTGCAGTGGTTCTCATGATACTCAATGTCTCGTGCAGAGCTTCTCATGATACTAATGTCTTGTGCAGTGGTTCTCGCGATACTAATGTCTCATGCAGTGGATTCATTGATATCTAATGTCTCTGCAGTGGTTCTAACGATACTAATGTCTCGCGCAGTGGTTCTACCGATACTAATGTCTTGTGCAGTGGTTCTAATGATACTAATGTCTCGTGCAGTGGTTCTCATGACACTAATATCTCGTGCAGTGGTTCTAATGATACTAATGTCTCATGCAGTGGTTCTAATGTTACTAATGTTCTCACGCTGTGTTCTAATGATACTAATGTCTCGTGCAGTGGTTCTAATGATACTAATGTCTCGTGCAGTGGTCCTACTGATACAAATGTCTCATGCAGTGGTTCTCTTGATACTAATGTCTCTTTGCAGTGGTTTTAATGATACTTAAAGTCTCAAAAAGTGGTTCTTAATGATGTTTAAATTGTCCTGTGCAGTGGTTCTAATGATACTAATGTTTCGTGCAGTGGTTCTCATGATTCTAATGTCTCGTGCAGAGGTTCTCATGATCCTAATGTCTCGTGCAGTGGTTCTAATGATACTAATGTCTCATGCAGTGGATCTATTTATACTAATGTCTCACAGCAGTGGTTCTAATGATACTAATGGCTGCGCGCAGTGGTTCTAATGATACTAATGTCTCATGCAGTGGTTCTAATGATACTATAGTCTCGTGCAGTGGCTCTAATGATACTGATGTCTCGTGCAGTGGTTCTTTATTGATACGAATCGTCTCGTGCTGTGGTTCTAATAATACTAATGTCTTGTGCAGTGGTTCCTCATGATCCTAATGTCTCGTGTAGTGGTTCTCATGATACTAATGTCTCATGCAGTGGTTCTAATGATACTAATGTCTCTCGCAGTGGTTCTAATGATATTGATGTATAGCGCAGTGGTTCTCATGATACTAATGTCTCGTGCAGTGGTTCTCATGATCCAAATATCTCGTGCAGTGGTCCTAATGAAACTAATGTCTCGTGCAGTGGTCCTAATGATACTAATGTCTCATGAAGTGGTTCTAATGATACTAATGTCTTGTGCAGTGGTTCTAATGATACTAATGTCTCGTGCAGTGGTTCTAATGATACTAATGTCTCGTGCATTGCTTCTAATGATACTAATGTCTCGTGCAGTGGTTCTAATGATACTGATGTCTCGTGCAGTGGTTCTAATGATACTAATGTCTCGTGCGGTGGTCCTAATGATACTAATGTCTTGTGCAGTGGTTCTAATGATACTAATGTCTCGTGCAGTGGTTCTCATGATATTTATGTCTAGTGCAGTGGTTCTAATGATACTAATGTCTCGTGCAGTGGTTCTAATGATACTAATGTCTCGTGCAGTGGTTCTAATGATACTGATGTCTCGTGCAGTGGTCCTAATGATACTAATGTCTCGTGCAGTGGTTCTCAAGATACTAATGTCTCATGGAGTGGTTCTACCATCAGATACTACTGTCTCGTGTAGTGGTTCTAATGATACTAATGTCTCATGCAGTGGTTCTAATAATACTGGTGTCTCGTACAGTGGTTCTAATGATACTAATGTCTCGTGCAGTGGTTCTAATGATACTAATGTCTCATGCAGTGGTTCTAATGATACTGATGTCTCGTGCAGTGGTTCTAATGATACTGATGTCTCGTGCAGTGGTTCTAATGATACTGATGTCTCGCGCAGTGGTTCTAATGATACTAATGTCTCGTGCAGTGGTTATAATGATACTAATGTCTCGTGCAGTGGTTCTAATGATACTAATGACTCGTGCAGTGGTTCTAATGATACTAATGTCTCATGCGGTGGTTCTAATGATGCTAATGTCTTGTGCAGTGGTTCTCATGATACTAATGTCTCGTGCAGTGGTTCTAATGATACTAATGTCTCGTGCGGGGGGTCCTAATGATACTAATGTCTCGTGCAGTGAATCTAATGATACTAATGTCTCGTGCAGTGGTTCTCATGATATTTATGTCTAGTGCAGTTGTTCTAATGATACTAATGTCTTGTGCAGTGATTCTAATGATACTAATGTCTCGTGCAGTGGTTCTAATGATACTAATGTCTCGTGCAGTGGTTCTAATGATACTAATGTCTCCAGCAGTGGTTCTAATGATACTGATGTCTCGTGCAGTGGTTCTAATGACACTAATGTCTCAAAGCGGTGGTCCTGTTGATACTAGTGTCTTGTGCAGTGGTTCTAATGATACTAATGTCTCGTGCAGCGGTTCTCATGATATTTATGTCTAGTGCAGTGGTTCTAATGATACTAATGTCTTGTGCAGTGGTTCTTAATGATACTAATGTCTCGTGCAGTAAGTTATAATGATACTAATGTCTCGTAAGGTGGTTCTAAAGATACTAATGTCTAGAAAAGGGTTCTCATGATACTAATGTCTCGTGCAGTGGTTCCTCAAGGATACTAATGTCTCGTGCAGAGCTTCTATGATACTAATGTCTCGTGCAGTGGTTCTCAAAATACTGATGGTCTCGTGAAGTGGTTCTAATGACACTAATGTCTCATGCAGTGGTTCCGATGATACTAATGTGTCTAATGCAGTGGTACTAATGATTCTGATGTCTCGTGCAGTGGTTCGAATGATATTTCAATGTATTCAGTGCAGTGGTTCTCACAATACTAAAGTCTCGTGCAAAGTTTCTCATGATACTAATATCTCGTGCAGTGGTTTAAATAATACTAAAGTCTAAAGATGTGGTACCAATGATAGTAATGGCTCGTGCAGTGGTCCTAATAATACTAATGTCTCGTGCAGTGGTTCTCTTGATACTACTGTCTCTTGCAGTGGTTTTAATGATACTAATGTCTCATGCAGTGGTTCTAATGATACTAATGCCTTGTGCAGTGGTTCTAATGATACTAATGTCTCGTGCAGTGGTTCTCATGATACTGATGTCTCGTGCAGTGGTTCTAATGATACTATTGTCTCGTGCAGTGGTTCTAATGATACTAATGTCTTGTGTAGTGGTTCTAAATGATACTAATGTCTCGTGCAGTGGTTATAATGATACTAATGTCTCGTGCGGTGGTTCTAATGATACTAATGTCTTGTGCAGTGGTTCTCATGATACTAATGTCTCATGCAGTGGTCCTCATGATACTAATGTCTCGTGCAGAGCTTCTCATGATACTAATGTCTCGTGCAGTGGTTCTCATGGATACTGAGGTCTCGTGCAGTGGTTCTAATGATACTAATGTCTCGTGCAGTGGTTCTAATGATACTAATGCTCCCACGCAGTGGTTCTAATGATTCTGATGTCTCGTGCAGTGGTTCGAATGATACCAATGTCTTGTGCAGTGGTTCTCGCTATGATACTAATGTCTCGTGCAGTGGTTCTCATGATACTAATATCTCGTGCAGTGGTTCTAATGATACTAATGTCTCGTGCAGTGGTGCTAATGATACTAATGTCTCGTTCAGTGGTCCCAATGATACTAATGTCTCGTGCAGTGGTTCTCTTGATACTAATGTCTCTTGCGGGGTTTTTAATGATACTAATGTCTCATGCAGTGGTTCTAATGATACTAATGCCTTGTGCAGTGGTTCTAATGATACTAATGTCTCGTGCAGTGGTTCTCATGATACTGATGTCTCGTGCAGTGGTTCTAATGATACTATTGTCTCGTGCAGTGGTTCTAATGATACTAATGTCTCATGCAGTGGTTCTAATGATACTGATGTCTCGAGCAGTGGTTTTAATGATACTAATGTCTTGTGCATTTTTTCTTACGATACTACCGTCTCGTGCAGTGGTCCTAATGATACTAATATCTTGTGCAGTGGTTCTCTTGGATACTAATGTTTCTTTGCATTGTCTTCAATGATACTAATGTCTAGTGCAGTGGAAGGTTCCAATGATACTAATGTCTTGTGCAGTGGTTCTAATGATACTAATGTCCCGTAAGTGGTTCTAATGATACTAATGTCTCGTTCAGTGGTTCTCATGATCCTAATAACTCGTGCAGTGGTTCTCATGATACTAATGTCTCATGTTGTGGTTCTAATGATACTAATGTCTCAAGTGCAGTGGTTCTAATGATACTAATGTATCATGCAGTGGTTATAATGATACCAATGTTCCGTGCAGTGGTTCTAATGATACTACTGTCTAGTGCAGTGGTCCTAATGATACTAATGTCTTCAGTAGTGGTTCTCATGATACCAATGTCTCATGCAGTGGTTCTATTGATACTGATGTCTCGAGCAGTGGTTCTAATGATACTGATGTCTCGTGCAGTGCGGTTGGGTAATGATACTTAATGTCTAGTGCAGTGGTTCTAATGATACTAATGTCTCGTGCGGTGGTCCTACTGATACTAATGTCTTTTGCAGTGGTTTTAATGATACTAATGTCTCGTGCAGTGGTTCCTACGATAGTGATGTCTTTTGCAGTGTTTCAAATGATACTAATGTCTCGTGTGGTGGTTCTAATGATCCAAATGTCTCGTGCAGTGGTTCTAATGATACTAATGCCCTGGGCGGAGTGGTTCTAATGATATCGCTAATTTCTCGCGCAGTGGTTCTCATGATACTAATGTCTCGCGCAGTGGTTCTCATGATACTATTATCTCATGCAGTGGTTCTAATGATACTAATGTTCTCGCGCAGTGGTTCTAATGATACTAATGTCTCGTGCAGTGGTTCTAATGATACTAATGTCTCATGCAGTGGTTATAATGATACTAATGTCTCGTTAAATGGTTCTAATGATACTAATGTCTCGTGCAGTGGTCTTAATGATGGGCCTAATGTCTCGTGCAGTGGTTCTCATGAGACTAATGTCTCATGCAGTGGTTCTAATGATACTAATGTCTCGTGCAGTGGTTCTAATGATACTAATGTCTCGTGAAGTGGTCATAATGATACCAATGTCTCGTGCAGTGGTTCTCATGATATCAATGTACTCATGCAGTGGTTCTAATGAAACTATTGTCTCGTGCAGTAGTTCTAATGATACTAATGTCTCGTGCAGTGGTCCTAAAGATACTAATGTCTCTTTACAGTGGTTTTATTGATACTAATGTCTCGTGCAGTGGTTCTCATGATACTGATGTCTCGTACAGTGGTTCTCATGATACTAATGTCTCGTGCGGTGGTTCTAATGATACTAATGTCTCGTGTAGTGGTTCTAATCATACTGATGTCTCTTGCAGAGGTTCTAATGACACTAATGTCTCGTGCAGTGGTTCTCATGATCAAAATGTCTCGTGCAGTGGTTCTCATGATACTAATGTCTCGTGCAGTGGTTCTAATGATACTAATGTCTCACTTTAGCAGTGGTTCTAATGATACTAATGTCTCGTGCAGTGGTTCTCATGATACTTATATCTTTTGCAGTGGTTCTAATGATACTAATGTCTCATGCAGTGGTTCTAATGAAACTAATGTCCCGTGCAGTGGTTCTAATGATACTAATGTCTCATGCGGTGGTTACCATGATACTAATATCTCGTGCAGTGGTTCTAATGTACGAATTAATCGTGTAGTGAATTTTAATGACACTGATGTCTCGTGCAGTGTTTCTAATGATACTAATGTCTCGTGCAGTGGTTCTAATGATATTAATGTCTTGTGTTAGTGGTTCTAATGATACTAATGTCTCGTACAGTGGTTCTAATTATACTAATGTCTTGTGCAGTGGTTCTAACGATACTAATGTCTCCGTGCAGTGGTTATAATGATACTAATGTCTCGTGCGGTGTTTCTAATGATACTAATGTCTTGTGCAGTGGTTCTCATGATACTAATGTCTCGTGGCAGTGGTTCTCATGATACTAATGTCTCGTGCAGAGCTTCTCATGATACTAATGTCTAGTGCAGTGGTTCTCATGAAATACTGATGTCGTGCAGTGGTTCGAATGATACTAATGTCTTTGACAATGGTTCTCTCATGATACTAATGTCTCGTGCAGTGGTTCTCATGATACTAATATCTCGTGCAATGGTTCTAATGATACTTAATGTCTCGTGCAGTGGTGCTAATGATACTAATGTCTCGTGCAGTGGTCCTAATGTTACTAATGTCTTGTGCAGTGGTTCTAAAGATACCTAATGTCTCATGCAGTGGTTATAATGATACTAATGTCTCGTGCATTGCTTCTAATGATACTAATGTCTCGTGCAGTGGTCCTAATGATACTAATGTCTCGTGCAGTGGTTCTCATGATAATAATGTCTCATGCAGTGGTTCTAAAGATACTAATGTCTCGTGCAGTGGTTCTAATGATACTATTAAACAGAAGGTGTTTATTATTTACAATTATCTCGTTTTGTGGTTTAAATAATACATATGTCTCGTGCAGTGGTTCTAATGATACTAATGTCTCATGCAGGTCCTAATGATACTAATGTCTTGTGCAGTGGTTCTCATGATACTAATGTCTCATGCAGTGGTTCTAATGATACTAATGTCTCCGTGCAGTGGTTCTCATGATACTAATGTCTCGTGCAGTGGTTCTCATGATACTAATATCTTGTGCAGTGGTTCTAATAATACTAACGTCTCGCGCAGTGGTTCTAATGATACTAATGTCTCGTGCAGTGGTTCTATTATTAATGCTCATGCAGTTGTTACTAATGATACTAATGTCTCGTACAGCTTGTAACCACAATGATACTAATATCTCGTGCATTGGTCCTAATGATACTAATGTCTCGTGCAGTGGTTCTAATGATATAATATCTCGTGCAGTGGTTCTAATGTTACTCATGTCTCATGCAGTGGTTCTGATGATACTAATGTCTCGTGCAGTTGTTCTCGTGATACTAATGTCTCAAGCAGTGGTTCTAATGATACTAATGTCTCATGCAGTGGTTCTAATGATACTAATGTCGATGCAGTGGTTCTAATGTTACTAATGTCTCGTGCAGTGGTTCTCATGATAATTTATGTCTAGTGCAGTTGTTCTAATGATACTAATGTCTTGTGCAGTGATTCTAATGATACTAATGTCTCGTGCAGTGGCTAATGATACTAATGTCTCGTGCAGTGGTTCTAATAAATACTAATGTCTCCAGCAGTGGTTCTAATGATATTGATGTCTCGTGCAGTGGTTCTAATGACACTAATGTCTCGTGCGGTGGTCCTAATGATACTAATGTCTTGTGCAACGTGGTTCTAATAATATGATACTAATGTCATGTCTCGTGCAGTGGTTCTCATGATATTTATGTCTAGTGCAGTGGTTCTAATGATACTAATGTCTTGTGCAGTGGTTCTCATGATACTAATGTCTCGTGCAGTGGTTCTCATGATACTTATGTCTCGTGCAGTGGTTCTAATGATACTATAGTCTCGTGCAGTGGTTCTAATGATATTCTAATGATACTATAGTCTCGTGCAGTGGTTCTAATGATACTGATGTCGTGCAGTGGTTGTTATGAAATACTAATGTCTCGTGCTGTGGTTCTAATATTACTAATCAATACCTATTTGATAGTTCTCATGATATTTATGTCTAGTGCAGTTGTTCTAATATCCGACACTGTATGTCTTGTGCAGTGATTCTAATGATACTAATGTCTCGTGCAGTGGTTCTAATGATACTAATGTCTCGTGCGTGGTTCTAGACAATGTAGTATCATGATAGAACCACTAATGTCTTGTGCACGAACATGCTCAGTATCATGAGAACCACTGATACGAGACATTCTCGTGTATCATGAGAAGCTCTGCACGAGACATTATCATATCATGAGAACCACTTAGTATCACGAGACATTAGTATCATGAGAACCACTGCACAAGACATTAGTATCATTAGAACCACCGCACGAGACATTAGTATCATTATAACCACTGCACGAGACATTAGTATCATTAGAACCACTGCACAAGACATTAGTATCATTAGAACCACTGCACTAGACATAAATATCATGAGAACCACTGCACGAGACATTAGTATCATTAGAACCACTGCACAAGACATTAGTATCATTAGGACCACCGCACGAGACATTAGTGTCATTAGAACCACTGCACGAGACATCAGTATCATTAGAACCACTGCTGGAGACATTAGTATCATTAGAACCACTGCGAGACATTAGTATCATTAGAACCACTGCGAGACATTAGTATCTTTCTGCATTAGAATCACTGCACAAGACATTAGTATCATTAGAACAACTGCACTAGACATAAATATCATGAGAACCACTGCACGAGACATTAGTATTATTAGAACCACAGCACGAGACATTAGTATCATAACAACCACTGCACGAGACATCAGTATCATTAGAACCACTGCACGAGACTATAGTATCATTAGAATATCATTAGAACCACTGCACGAGACTATAGTATCATTAGAACCACTGCACGAGACATAAGTATCATGAGAACCACTGCACGAGACATTAGTATCATGAGAACCAGCTGCACAAGACATAAGTATCATTAGAACCACTGCACTAGACATAAATGTCATGAGAACCTGCGAGACATTAGTATCATTTCAGAACCACAAGCACAAGTACATTAGTATCAGTAGGACCACCGCACGAGACCATTAGTGTCATTAGAACCACTGCACGAGACATCAGTATCGTTAGAACCACTGCTGGAGACATTAGTATCATTAGAACCACTGCGAGACATTAGTATCATTAGAACCACTGCGAGACATTGGTATCATTAGAATCACTGCACAAGACATTAGTATCATTAGAACAACTTCACTAAACATAAATATCATGAGAACCACTGCGAGACATTAGACAACATTAGAATCACTGCACGAGACATTAGTATCATTAGAACCACTGCATGAGACATTAGTATCATTAGAACCACTGCTTGAGACATTAGTATCACGAGAACAACTGCACGAGACATTAGTATCATCAGAACCACTGCATGAGACATGAGTAACATTAGAACCACTGCACGAGACATTAGTATCATTAGAACCACTGCACGAGACATTAGTATCATTAGGACCAATGCACGAGATATTAGTATCATTAGAAGCAATGTACGAGACATTAGTATCATTATAACAACTGCATGAGACATTAGTATTAATAGAACCACTGCACGAGACATTAGTATCATTAGAACCACTGCGCGAGACGTTAGTATTATTAGAACCACTGCACAAGATATTAGTATCATGAGAACCACTGCACGAGACATTAGTATCATGAGAACCACTGCACGAGACATTAGTATCATTAGAACCACTGCATGAGACATTAGTATCATGAGAACCACTGCACAAGACATTAGTATCATTAGGACCTCCGCATGAGACATTAGTATCATTAGAACCACTGCACGAGACATATGTATCATTTGAACCACTGCACGAGACATTAGTATCATTAGAACCACTGAACGAGACATTAGTATCATTAGAACCACTGCACGAGACATTAGTATCTTTAGAACCACTGCATGAGACATTATTATCATGAGAACCACTGCACGAGACATTAGTATCATTAGGACCACTGCACGAGACATTAGTATCATTAGAAGCAATGCACGAGACATTAGTATCATTATAACCACTGCATGAGACATTAGTATCTTTAGAACCACTGCACAAGACATTAGTAACATTAGGACCACTGCACGAGACATTAGTATCATTAGCACCACTGCACGAGACATTAGTATCATTAGAACCATTGCACGAGATATTAGTATCATGAGAACCACTGCACGAGACATTAGTATCATGAGAACCACTGCACAAGACATTAGTATCATTCGAACCACTGCACGAGACATCAGTATCATGAGAACCACTGCACTAGACATTAGTATCATGAGAAGCTCTGCACGAGACATTAGTATCATGAGAACCACTGCACGAGACATTAGTATCATGAGAACCACTGCACAAGACATTAGTATCATTAGAAACACCGCACGAGACATTAGTATCATTATAACCACTGCACGAGACATTAGTATCACTTAGAACCACTGCACAAGACATTAGTATAATTAGAACAACACTGCACGAACATTAGTATCATTAGAACCACTACAAAGACATTAATATCATTAGAACCACTGCACGAGACATTAGTATCATTAGAAACACTGCACGAGACATCAGTGTCATTAGAACCACTACACGAGACATTCGTACATTAGAACCACTGCACGAGATATTAGTATCATGACAACCACCGCATGAGACATTAGTATCATTAGAACCACTGCACGGGACATTAGTTTCATTAGAACCACTGCATGAGACCTTAGTATCATTAGAACCACTGCCAAAGATATAAGTATCATGAGAACCACTGCAGAGACATTAGTATCATTAGAACCACTGCGCTTGAGACATTGGTATCATTAGAACCACTGCACGAGACATTAGTATCATGAGAACCACTGCACAGACCCCATTTTGATCATGAGAACCACTGCACGAGACATTAGTGTCATTAGAACCTCTGCAAGAGACATCAGTATGATTAGAACCACTACACGAGACATTAGTATCATTAGAACCACCGCACGAGACATTAGTATCATGAGAACCACTGTACGAGACATCAGTATCATGAAACCACTGCACACGAGACATTAGTATCAATAAAACCACTGCAAAAGACATTAGTATCTTTAGGACCACTGCACGAAGACATTAGTATCATTAGAACTACTGCACGAGACAATAGTTTCATTAGAACCACTGCATGAGACATTAGTATCATGAGAACCACTGCACGAGACATTAGTATCATTATGACCACTTCACGAGACATTAGTATCATTAGAACCACTGCACGAGACATTAGTATCATTAGAACCACTGCATGAGACATTAGTCTCATGAGAACCACTGCACGAGACATTAGTATCATTAAGACCACTGCACGAGACATTAGTATCATTAGAACCATTGCACGAGACATTAGTATCATTATAACCACTGCATGAGACATTAGTATCATTAGAACCACTGCACGAGACATTAGTATCATTAGAACCACTGCGCGAGACATTAGTATCATTAGAACCACTGCATGAGATAATAGTATCATGAGAACCACTGCGCGAGACATTAGTATCATGAGAACCACTGCGCGAGAAATTAGTATCATTAGAACCACTGCATGAGACATTAGTATCATTAGAACCACTGCACGAGACATTTGGATCATTAGAACCACCGCACGAGACATTAGTATCATGAGAAACACTGCACGAGACATCACTATCATGAGAACCACTGCACGAGACATTAGTATCATTAAAACCACTGCAAAAGACATTAGTATCATTAGGACCACCGCACGAGACATTAGTATCATTAGAACCACTGCACTAGACATTAGTATCATTATAACCACTGCACGAGACATCAGTATCATTAGAACCACTGCTCGAGACATCAGTATCAATAGAACCACTGCATGAGACATTAGTATCATGAGAACCACTACGAGACATTGGTACTCATTGGGACCACTGCACTAGACATTAGTATCATTAGAACCACTGCACGAGACATTGGTATCATTATAACCACTGCATGATACATTAGTATCATTAGAAGAACCACTGCGCGAGACATTAGTATCATTAGAGGCACTGCATGAGACATTAGTATCATGAGAACCACTGCACGAGTTAGTAGGATCCATGAGAACCACTACACGAGACATTACTATCATTAGAACCACTGCACGAGACATTAGTATCATTAGAACCACTGCACAAGACACTAGTATCATTAGAACCACTGCACTAGACATTGGTATCATTAAAACCAATGCAAGAGACATTGGTATCCAAAAGAACCACTGCACAAGATATTAACATCTCATTAGGACCACTGCACGAGACAGTAGTATCATGAGAACCACTGCACAAGACATTAGTATCATTAAAACCACTGCTCGAGATTATCGGTAACATTAGAACCACTGCATGAGACATTAGTATCATTAGAACCACTGCACGAGACAATAGTATCATTAGAACCACTGCACGAGACATCAGTATCATGAGAACCACTGCACGAGACATTAGTATCAATAGAACCACTGCACAAGGCATTAGTATCATTAGAACCACTGCATGAGAACATTAGTATCATTAAAACCACTGCAAGAGACATTAGTATCAAGAGAACCACTGCACGAGACATTAGTATCATTAGGACCACTGCACGAGACATTAGTATCTGTTTCGCACCACTGCACGAGACATTAGTATCTGACTAGAACCACTGCACGAGATATTGGTATCATGAGAACCACTGCACGAGACATTGGTATCATGAGAACCACTGCAAGACATGAGTATCATTCGAACCACTGCACGAGACATCAGAATCATTAGAACCACTGCATTAGACATTAGTATCATTAGAACCACCTGCACGAGACATGAGTATCATTAGAACCACTGCACGAGACATCAGTATCATGAGAACCACTGCACGAGACATGAGTATCATGAGAAGCTCTGCACGAGAACATTAGTATCATAAGAACCACTGCACGAGACATTGGTATCATGAGAACCACTGCACAAGACATCCAGTATCATTAGAACCACCGCACGAGACATTAGTATCATTATAACCACTGCCTGCGAGACATTAGTATCATTAGAACCACTGCACAAGACATTAGATTATCATTAGAACCACTGCACGAGACAATAGTATCATTAGAACCACTGCACGAGACATCAGTATCATGAGAACCACTGCACGAGACATTAGTATCATTAGAACCACTGCACAAGGCATTAATATCATTAGAACCACTGCATGAGACATTAGTATCATTAAAACCACTGCAAGAGACATTAGTATCAAGAGAACCACTGCACGAGACATTAGTATCATTAGGACCACTGCACGAGACATTAGTATCATTAGCACCACTGCACGAGACATTAGTATCATTAGAACCACTGCACGAGGAATATTAGTATCATGAGAACCACTGCACGAGACAGCTTAGTATCATGAGAACCACTGCACAAGACATTAGTATCATTCGAACCACTGCACGAGACATCAGAATCATTAGAACCACTGCATTAGACGTTACTGGTATCATCGGAACCACTGCGAGACATTAGTATCATTAGAACCACTGCACGAGACATCAGTATCATGAAAACCACTGCACGAGACATTAGTATCATGAGAAGCTCTGCACGAGACATTAGTATCATGAGAACCACTGCACGAGACAACTAGTATCATGAGAACCACTGCACAAAACATTAGTATCCGTTAGAACCACCGCACGAGACATTAGTATCATTATAACCACTGCACGAGACATTAGTATCATTAGAACCACTGCACTAGACATTAGTATCATTAGAACCACTGCACTAGACATAAATATCATGAGAACCGCTGCACGAGACATTAGTATCATTAGAACCACTGCACAAGACATTAGTATCATTAGGTCCACTGCACGAGACATTAGTGTCATTAGAACCACTACACGAGGGTGCAGTTTATCTAATTAGAACCACTGCTGGAGACATTAGTATCATTAGAACCACTGCACGAGACATTAGTATCATTAGAACCACTGCACGAGACATTAGCGCTCGTTAGAATCACTGCACAAGACATTGGTATCATTAGAACAACTGCACTAGACATGTAAATATCATAGAACGCTTCACTGCACGAGACATTAGTATCATTAGATTCACTGCACAACTTATTAGTATCATTAGGACCCCCCGCACGAGACATTAGTAACTCATTAGAACCACTGCACGAGACATTAGTATCATGAGAACCACTGCACAAGACATTAGCATCATTAGAACCACCGCATGAGACATTAGTATCATTAGAACCACTGCACGAGTCATTAGTATCGTTACGGACCACTGCACGAGACATTAGTATCATCACTAACCATTCTGCACGAGACCCATTAGTATCATTAGAACCACTGCGCGAGACATCAGTATCGTTAGAACCACTGCACGAGACATCGTTATCACTAGAACCACTGCACGAGACATCAGTATCACTAGAACCACTGCATGAGATATACGTAGTATCATTAGAACCAGTTACTGCACGAGACATTAGTATCATTAGAACCACTGTACGAGACATTTTCAGTATTATTAGAACCACTGCATGAGACATTAGTATCACCCAGGAAAAAGAAAAGAAACCACTGCACGAGACATTAGCTATCATTAGAACCACTCCATGAGACATTAGTATCTTGAGAACCACTGCACGAGACATTAGTATCATTAGGACCACTGCACGAGACATCAAAACCTATCATTAGAACCACTGCAAGAAACACATTAGTATCATTAGAACCACTGCACGAGACATTAGTATCCATTAGAACCACTGCACTAGACATAAATATCATGAGAACCACTGCGAGACATTAGTATCATTAGAACCACTGCTCAAGACATTAGTATCATTAGGACCACCGCACGAGACATTAGTATCATTAGAACCACTGCACAAGACATCGGTATCATTAGAACCACTGCACGAGACATTAGTATCATTAGAAGCAATGCACGAGACATAGTATCATTAGAACCACTGCGAGACATTAGTATCATTAGAACCACTGCACAACACATTAGTATCATTAGAACCACTTCATGAGACATTAGTATCATTAGGACCACTGCACGAGACATTGGTTTCATTAGGACCACTGCACGAGATATTTGGATCATGAGAACCACTGCACGAGACATTAGTATCATGAGAACCACTGCGCTATACATCAATATCATTAGAACCACTGCGCGAGACATTAGTATCATTAGAACCACTGCATGAGACATTAGTATCATGAGAACCACTACACAGACATTAGGATCATGAGAACCACTGCACCAAGACATTAGTATTATTAGAACCACAGCTTGAGACATTGGTATAATAAGAACCACTGCACGAGACATCAGTATCATTAGAGCCACTGCAGGAGACCTATAGTATCCTTAGAACCAATGCATGAGACATTAGTATCATTAGAACCACTGCGCGAGACATTAGTATCATTAGAACCACTGCGCGAGACATTAGTATCAATAGATCCACTGCATGAGACATTAGTATCATGAGAACCACTACACGAGGGTATTAGGATCATGAGAACCTCTGCACGAGACATTAGAGTCATGAGAACCACTGCCTGAAACATTAGTATCATTAGAAATACTGCACAAGAACATTGGTATCATTAGATCCACTGCACGAGACTTTAGTATCATTAAACTACCACTGCAAAGGGCCATTAGCATCAAGAGAACCACTGCATGAGACATTTGTATCATTAGGACCACTGCACGAGACATTGGTATCATTAGAACCACTGCACGAGACATTAGTATCATTAGAACCACTGCATGAGACATTAGTAGCATTAGAACCACTGCATGAGACGTAGTATCATTAGAACCACTGCACGAGATATTAGTGTCATGAGAACCACTGCACGAGACATTAGTATCATTAGAACCACTGCACAAGACATTAGTATCATTAGAACCACTGCGCGAGACATTAGTATCATTAGAACCACTGCGCGAGACATTAGTATCAATAGATCCACTGCATGAGACATTAGTATCATGAGAACCACTGCACGAGACATTAGTATCCATGACGAAGCTCTGCGAGACATTAGTATCATGAGAACCACTGCACGAGACATTGGTATCATGAGAACCACTGCACAAGACATAGGCCATCATTAGAACCACCGCATGAGACATTAGTCAACAATATCACCACTGCGAGACATTAGTATCATTAGAACCACTGCACAAGACATTAGTATCATTAGAACCACTGCACTAGACCTAAATGTCATGAGAACCGCTGCACGAGACATTCGTATCATTAGAACCACTGCACAAGACATTAGTATCATTAGGACCACCGCACGAGACATTAGTGTCATTAGAACCACTGCACGAGACATCAGTATCATTAGAACCACTGCTGGAGACATTAGTATCATTAGAACCACTGCACGAGACATTAGTATCATTAGAACCACTGCACGAGACATTGGTATCTGTTAGAATCACTGCACAAGACATTGGTATCATTAGAACAACTGCACTAGACATAAATATCATGAGAACCACTGCACGAGACATTAGTATCATTAGATTCACTGCACAAGACATTAGTATCATTAGGACCCCACACGAGACATTAGTATCATTAGAACCACTGCACGAGACATTAGTATCATGAGAACCACTGCACAAGACATTAGCATCATTAGAACCACCGCATGAGACATTAGTATCGTAGAACCACTGCACGAGTCATTAGTATCATTAGAACCACTGCACGAGACATTAGTATCATTATAACCACTGCTGAGACATTAGTATCATTAGAACCACTGCGCGAGACATCGGTATCATTAGAACCACTGCACGAGACATCAGTATCATTAGAACCACTGCACGAGACATCAGTATCATTAGAACCACTGCTGAGACATTAGTATCATTAGAACCACTGCACGAGACATTAGTATCATTAGAACCACTGTACGAGACACCAGTATTATTAGAACCACTGCATGAGACATTAGTATCATTAGAACCACTGCACGAGACATTAGTATCATTAGAACCACTCCATGAGACATTAGTATCTTGAGAACCACTGCACGAGACATTAGTATCATTAGGACCACTGCCTGAGACATCAGTATCATTAGAACCACTGCACGAGACATTAGTATCATTAGAACCACTGCACGAGACATTAGTATCATTAGAGGCCACTGCACTAGACACTAAATATCATGAGAACCACTGCACGAGACATTAGTATCATTAGAACCACTGCACAAGACATTAGTATCATTAGGACCACCGCACGAGACATTAGTATCATTAGAACCACTGCACGAGACATCAGTATCATTAGAACCACCTCACGAGACATTAGTATCATTAGAAGCAATGCACGAGACATTAGTATCATTAGAACCACTGCACGAGACATTAGTATCATTAGAACCACTGCACAAGACATTAGTATCATTAGAACCACTTCATGAGACATTAGTATCATTAGGACCACTGCACGAGACATTAGTTTCATTAGGACCACTGCATGAGACATTAGTATCATTAGAACCACTGCACGAGATATTAGTGTCATGAGAACCACTGCACGAGACATTAGTATCATTAGAACCACTGCACAAGACATTAGTATCATTAGAACCACTGCACGAGACATTAGTATCATTAGAACCACTGCATGAGACATTAGTATCACGAGAATCACTGCACGAGACATTAGTATCATTAGGACCAATGCACTAGATATTAGTATCATTAGAAGCAATGTACGAGACATCAGTATCATTATAACAACTGCATGAGACATTAGTATCATTAGAACCACTGCACGAGACTTTAGTATCATTAGAACCACTGCGCAAGACATTAGTATCATTAGAACCACTGCACAAGATATTATTATCATGAGAACCACGGTACGAGACATTAGTATCATGAGAACCACTGCACGAGACATTAGTATCATTAGAACCACTGCATGAGACATTGGTATCATTAGAACCACTGCACGAGTCATTAGTATCATTGGAACCACTGCACGAGACATTAGTATCATTAGAACCACTGCACAAGACATTAGTATCATTAGAACCACTGCACGAGACATTAGTATCATTAGAACCACTGCACGAGACATCAGTATCATTAGAACCACTGCACGAGACATTAGTATCATTAGAACCACTGCACGAGACATTAGTATCATTAGAACCACTGCACTAGACATAAATATCATGAGAACCACTGCACGAGACATTAGTATCATTAGAACCACTGCACAAGACATTAGTATCAATAGGACCACCGCACGAGACATTAGTATCATTAGAACCACTGTACGAGACATCAGTATCATTAGAACCACTGCACGAGACATTAGTATCATTAGAACCACTTCATAAGACATTAGTATCATTAGAACCACTGCACGAGACATTAGTATCATTAGAACCACTGCACGAGACATTAGTATCATTAGAACCACTTCATGAGACATTAGTATCATTAGGACCACTGCACGAGACATTAGTATCATTAGGACCACTGCACGAGACATTAGTATCATGAGAACCACTGCACGAGATATTAGGATCATGAGAACCACTGCACGAGACATTAGTATCATGAGAACCACTGCGCGAGACATCAATATCATTAGAACCACTGCGCGAGACATTAGTATCATTAGAACCACTGCATGAGACATTAGTATCATGAGAACCACTGCACGAAACATTAGGATCATGAGAACCACTGCACGAGACATTAGTATTATTAGAACCACAGCAAGAGACATTAGTATCATAAGAACCACTGCACGAGACATCAGTATCATTAGAACCACTGCAAGAGACTATAGTATCATTAGAGCCACTGCACGAGATATTAGTATCATGAGAACCACTGCACGAGACATTAGTATCATGAGAACCACTGCACGAAACATTAGTATCAATAGAACCACTGCACGAGACATTAGTATCATGAGAACCACAGCAAGAGACATCAGTATCATGAGAACCACTGCATGAGACATTAGTATCATTAGAACCACTGCACAAGACATTAGTATCATTAGAACCTTTGCACGAGACATTAGTATCATTAGAACCATTGCACGAGACATTATTATCACGAGAACCACTGCACGAGACATTAGTATCATTAGGACCAATGCACGAGATATTAGTATCATTAGTAGCAATGTACGAGACATTAGTTATCAATATAACAACTGCATAGAACATTAGTATTACTAGAACCACTGCACGAGACATTAGTATCATTAGAACCACGGCCCGAGACGTTAGTATTATTAGAACCACTGCACAAGATATTAGTATCATGAGAACCACTGCACGAGACATTAGTATCATGAGAACCACTGCACGAGACATTAGTATCATTAGAACCACTGCATGAGACATTAGTATCATGAGAACCACTGCACAAGACATTAGTATCATTAGGACCTCCGCACGAGACATTAGTATCATTAGAACCACTGCACGAGACATCAGTATCATTAGAACCACTGTACGAGACATTAGTATCATTAGAACCCCTGAACGAGACATTAGTATCATTAGAACCACTTTACAAACATTAGTATCATTAGAACCACTGCATGAGACATTATTATCATGAGAACCACTGCACGAGACAACAGTATCATTAGGACCACTGCACGAGACATTAGTATCATTAGAACCACTGCACAAGACATTAGTATCTCATTAGAACCACTGCACTAGACATTAGTATCATTAAAACCAATGCAAGAGACATTAGTATCAAAGAACCACTGCACAAGATATTAGTATCATTAGGACCACTGCACGAGACAGTAGTATCACTTGAGAACCACTGCACAAGACGTTAGTATCATTAAAACCACTGCTCGAGGAACATCAGTATCATTAGAACCACTGCACAAGACATTAGTATCATTAGAACCACTGCACGAGACATTAGTATCATCAGCTAGAACCACTGCACGAGACATCAGTATCATTAGAACCACTGCACGAGACATTAGTATCATTAGAACCACTGCACGAGACATTGGTATCATTAGAACCACTGCACTAGACATAAATATCATGAGAACCACTGCACGAGACATTAGTATCATTAGAACCACTGCACAAGACATTAGTATCATCTGGGACCACCGCACGAGACATTAGTATCATTAGAACCACTGTACGAGACATCAGTATCATTAGAACCACTGCACGAAGACATTAGTATCATTAGATCCACTTCATAAGACATTAGTATCATTAGAACCACTGCACGAGACATTAGTATCATTAGAACCACTGCACGAGACATTAGTATCATTAGAACCACTTCATGAGACATTAGTATCATTAGGACCACTGCACGAGACATTAGTATCATTAGGACCACTGCACGAGACATTAGTATCATGAGAACCACTGCACGAGATATTAGGATCATGAGAACCACTGCACGAGACATTAGTATCATGAGAACCACAACGCGAGACATCAATATCATTAGAACCACTGCGCGAGACATTAGTATCATTAGAACCACTGCATGAGACATTAGTATCACTGAGAACCACTACACGAAACATTAGGATCATGAGAACCACTGCACGAGACATTAGTATTATTAGAACCACAGCAAGAGACATTGGTATCATAAGAACCACTGCACGAGACATCAGTATCATTAGAACCACTGCAAGAGACTATAGTATCATTAGAGCCACTGCACGAGATATTAGTATCATGAGAACTACTGCACGAGACATTAGTATCATGAGAACCACTGCACGAAACATTAGTATCAATAGAACCACTGCACGAGACATTAGACATCATGAGAACCACAGCAAGAGACATCCGTATCATGAGAACCACTGCATGAGAGCATTAGTATCATTAAGAACCACTGCACAAGACATTAGTATCATTAGAACCTTTGCACGAGACATTAGTATCATTAGAACCATTGCACGAGACATTATTATCACGAGAACCACTGCACGAGACATTAGTATCACTAGGACCAATGCACGAGATATTGGTATCATTGGTAACAATGTACGAGACATTAGTATCATTATAACAACTGCATGAGACAATAGTATTGATAGAACCACTGCACGAGACATTAGTATCATTAGAACCACTGCGCGAGACGTTAGTATTATTAGAACCACTGCACAAGATATTAGTATCATGAGAACCACTGCACGAGACATTAGTATCATGAGAACCACTGCACGAGACATTAGTATCATTAGAACCACTGCATGAGACATTAGTATCATGAGAACCACTGCACAAGACATTAGTATCATTAGGACCTCCGCACGAGACATTAGTATCATTAGAACCACTGCACGAGACATCAGTATCATTAGAACCACTGTACGAGACATTAGTATCATTAGAACCCCTGAACGAGACATTAGTATCATTAGAACCACTGCACGAGACATTAGTATCATTAGAACCACTGCATGAGACATTATTATCATGAGAACCACTGCACGAGACATTAGTATCATTAGAACAACTGCACAAGACATTAGTATCATTATGACCACTGCACGAGACATTAGTATCATTAGCACCACTGCACGAGACATTAGTATCATTAGAACCATTGCACGAGATATTAGTATCTTGAGAACCACTGCACGAGACATTAGTATCATGAGAACCACTGCACAAGATATTAGTATCATTCGAACCACTGCACGAGACATCAGTATCATGAGAACCACTGCACGAGACATTAGTATCATGAGAAGCTCTGCACGAGATATTAGTATCATGAGAACCACTGCACGAGACATTAGTATCATGAGAACCACTGCACAAGACATTAGTATCATTAGAAACACCGCACGAGACATTAGTATCATTATAACCACTGCACGAGACATTAGTATCATTAGAACCACTGCACAAGACATTAGTATAATTAGAACCACTGCACGAGACATTAGTATCATTAAGAACCACTACAAAGACATTAATATCATTAGAACCACTGCACGAGACATTAGTATCATTAGAAACACTGCTGGGTACGAGACTATCGGTGTCATTAGAACCACTACACGAGACATTAGTACATTAGAACCACTGCACGAGGAATATTAGTATCATTAGAACCACTGCACGAGACATCCAGTATCATGACAATCACCACATGAGACCATGTAGTATCATTAGAACCACTACCCATGGGACATTAGTTTCATTAGAACCACTGCATGAGACATTAGTATCATTAGAACCACTGCAAGAGATATTAGTATCATGAGAACCACTGCACGAGACATTAGTATCATTAGAACCACTGCGCGAGACATTAGTATCATTAGAACCACTGCACGAGACATTAGTATCATGAGAACCACTGCACGAGAAATTTTGATCATGAGAACCACTGCACGAGACATTAGTGTCATTAGAACCTCTGCAAGAGACATCAGTATGATTAGAACCACTACACGAGACATTAGTATCATTAGAACCACCGCACGAGACATTAGTATCATGAGAACCACTGTACGAGACATCAGTATCATGAGAACCACTGCACGAGACATTAGTATCAATAAAACCACTGCGCGAGACATTAGTATCAATAGATCCACTGCATGAGACATTAGTATTATGAGAACCACTGCACGAGACATTAGGATCATGAGAACCACTGCACGAGACATTAGTATCATGAGAACCACTGCACGAGACATTAGTATCATTAGAACCACTGCACAAGACATTAGTATCATTAGAACCACTGCACGAGACATTAGTATCATTAAAACCACTGCAAGAGACATTAGTATCAAGAGAACCACTGCATGAGACATTAGTATCATTAGGACCACTGCACGAGACATTAGTATCATTAGAACCACTGCACGAGACATTAGTATCATTAGAACCACTGCATGAGTCATTAGTAACATTAGAACCACTGCATGAGACATTAGTATCATTAGAACCACTGCACGAGACATTAGTATCATTAGAACCACTGCACAAGATATTAGTATCATGAGAACCACGGTACGAGACATTAGTATCATGAGAACCACTGCACGAGACATTAGTATCATTAGAACCACTGCATGAGACATTAGTATCATTAGAACCACTGCACGAGTCATTAGTATCATTGGAACCACTGCACGAGACATTAGTATCATTAGAACCACTGCACGAGACATTAGTATTATTAGAACCACTGCACAAGACATTAGTATCATTAGAACCACTGCACGAGACATTAATATCATTAGAACCACTGCGAGAGACATCAGTATCATTAGAACCACTGCACGAGACATTAGTATCATTAGAACCACTGCACGAGACATTAGTATCATTAGAACCACTGCACTAGACATAAATATCATGAGAACCAATGCACGAGACATTAGTATCATTAGAACCACTGCACAAGACATTAGTATCATTAGGACTACCGCACGAGACATTAGTATCTAAACCATTAGAACCACTGCACGAGACATCAGTATCATTAGAACCACTGCACGAGACATTAGTATCATTAGAAGCAATGCACGAGACATTAGTATCATTAGAACCACTGCACGAGACATTAGTATCATTAGAACCACTGCACGAGACATTAGTATCATTAGAACCACTTCATGAGAAATTAGTATCATTAGGACCACTGCACGAGACATTAGTATCATTAGGACCACTGCACGAGACATTAGTATCATGAGAAGCACTGCACGAGATATTAGGATCATGAGAACCACTGCGCGAGACATCAATATCATTAGAACCACTGCACGAGACATTAGTATCATTAGAACCACTACATGAGACATTAGTATCATGAAGAACCACTACACGAGAACATTAGGATCATGAGAACCACTGCACGAAACATTAGTATCAATAGAACCACTGCACGAGACATTAGTATCATGAGAACACAGCAAGAGACATCAGTATCCTTGAGAACCACTGCATGAGACATTAGTATCATTAGAACCACTGCGCGAAACATTAGTATCATTAGAACCACTGCGCGAGACATTAGTATCATTAGATCCACTGCATGAGACATTAGTATCATGAGAACCACTGCACGAGACAATAGGATCATGAGAACCACTGCACGAGACATTAGTATCATGAGAACCACTGCACGAGACATTAGTATCATTAGAACCACTGCACAAGACATTAGTATCATTAGAACCACTGCACGAGACATTAGTATCATTAAAACCACTGCAAGAGACATTAGTATCAAGAGAACCACTACATGAACCATTAGTATCATTAGGACCACTGCACGAGACATTTATATCATTAGAACCACTGCACGAGACATTAGTATCATTAGAACCACTGCATGAGACATTAGTAACATTAGAACCACTGCATGAGACATTAGTATCATTAGAACCACTGCACGAGATATTAGTGTCATGAGAACCACTGCACGAGACATTAGTATCATTAGAACCACTGCACAAGACATTAGTATTATTAGAACCACTGCACGAGACATTAGTATCATTAGAACCACTGCATGAGACAATAGTATCACGAGAACCACTGCACGAGACATTTGTATCATTAGGACCAATGCATGAGATATTAGTATCATTAGAAGCAATGTACGAGACATTAGTATCATTATAACAACTGCATGAGACATTAGTATCATTAGAACCACTGCACGAGACTTTAGTATCATTAGAACCACTGCGCGAGACATTAGTATCATTAGAACCACTGCACAAGATATTAGTATCATGAGAACCACGGTACGAGACATTAGTATCATGAGAACCACTGCACGAGACATTAGTATCATTAGAACCACTGCATGAGACATTAGTATCATTAGAACCACTGCACGAGTCATTAGTATCATTGGAACCACTGCACGAGACATTAGTATCATTAGAACCACTGCACAAGACATTAGTATCATTAGAACCACTGCACGAGACATTAGTATCATTAGAACCACTGCACGAGACATCAGTATCATTAGAACCACTGCACGAGACATTAGTATCATTAGAACCACTGCACGAGACATTAGTATCATTAGAACCACTGCACTAGACATAAATATCATGAGAACCACTGCACGAGAAATTAGTATCATTAGAACCACTGCACAAGACATTAGTATCAATAGGACCACCGCACGAGACATTAGTATCATTAGAACCACTGCACGAGTCATTAGTATCATTGGAACCACTGCACGAGACATTAGTATCATTAGAACCACTGCACAAGACATTAGTATCATTAGAACCACTGCACGAGACATTAGTATCATTAGAACCACTGCACGAGACATCAGTATCATTAGAACCACTGCACGAGACATTAGTATCATTAGAACCACTGCACGAGACATTAGTATCATTAGAACCACTGCACTAGACATAAATATCATGAGAACCACTGCACGAGAAATTAGTATCATTAGAACCACTGCACAAGACATTAGTATCAATAGGACCACCGCACGAGACATTAGTATCATTAGAACCACTGTACGGGACATCAGTATCATTAGAACCACTGCACGAGACATTAGTATCATTAGAAGCAATGCATGAGACATTAGTATCATTAGAACCACTGCACGAGACATTAGTATCATTAGAACCACTGCACGAGACATTAGTATCATTAGAACCACTTCATGAGACATTAGTATCATTAGGACCACTGCACGAGACATTAGTATCATTAGGACCACTGCACGAGACATTAGTATCATGAGAACCACTGCACGAGATATTAGGATCATGAGAACCACTGCACGAGACATTAGTATCATGAGAACCACTGCGCGAGACATCAATATCATTAGAACCACTGCGCGAGACATTAGTATCATTAGAACCACTGCATGAGACATTAGTATCATGAGAACCACTGCACGAGACATTAGGATCATGAGAACCACTGCACGAGACATTAGTATTATTAGAACCACAGCACGAGACATTAGTATCATAAGAACCACTGCACGAAACATCAGTATCATTAGAACCACTGCACGAGACTATAGTATCATTAGAACCACTGCACGAGACATTAGTATCATGAGAACAACTGCACGAGACATTAGTATCATGAGAACCACTGCACGAAACATTAGTATCAATAGAACCACTGCACGAGACATTAGTATCATGAGAACCACAGCAAGAGACATCAGTATCATGAGAACCACTGCATGAGACATTAGTATCATTAGAACCACTGCACAAGACATTAGTATCATTAGAACCACTGCACGAGACATTTGTATCATTAGAACCACTGCACGAGACATTAGTATCACGAGAACCACTGCACGAGACATTAGTATCATTAGGACCACTGCACGAGACATTAGTATCATTAGGACCACTGCACGAGACATTAGTATCATTAGGACCACTGCACGAGACATTAGTATCATGAGAACCACTGCACGAGATATTAGGATCATGAGAACCACTGCACGAGACATTAGTATCATGAGAACCACTGCGCGAGACATCAATATCATTAGAACCACTGCGCGAGACATTAGTATCATTAGAACCACTGCATGAGACATTAGTATCATGAGAACCACTGCACGAGACATTAGGATCATGAGAACCACTGCACGAGACATTAGTATTATTAGAACCACAGCACGAGACATTAGTATCATAAGAACCACTGCACGAGACATCAGTATCATTAGAACCACTGCACGAGACTATAGTATCATTAGAACCACTGCACGAGACATTAGTATCATGAGAACCACTGCACGAGACATTAGTATCATGAGAACCACTGCACGAAACATTAGTATCAATAGAACCACTGCACGAGACATTAGTATCATGAGAACCACAGCAAGAGACATCAGTATCATGAGAACCACTGCATGAGACATTAGTATCATTAGAACCACTGCACAAGACATTAGTATCATTAGAACCACTGCACGAGACATTAGTATCATTAGAACCACTGCACGAGACATTAGTATCACGAGAACCACTGCACGAGACATTAGTATCATTAGGACCAATGCACGAGATATTAGTATCATTAGTAGCAATGTACGAGACATTAGTATCATTATAACAACTGCATGAGACATTAGTATTATTATAACCACTGCACGAGACATTAGTATCATTAGAACCACTGCGCGAGACGGTAGTATTATTAGAACCACTGCACAAGATATTAGTATCATGAGAACCACTGCACGAGACATTAGTATCATGAGAACCACTGCACGAGACATTAGTATCATTAGAACCACTGCATGAGACATTAGTATCATGAGAACCACTGCACAAGACATTAGTATCATTAGGACCTCCGCACGAGACATTAGTATCGTTAGAACCACTGCACGAGACATCAGTAGCATTAGAACCACTGTACGAGACAATAGTATCATTAGAACCACTGAACGAGACATTAGTATCATTAGAACCACTGCATGAGACATTAGTATCATGAGAACCACTGCACAAGACATTAGTATCATTAGGACCTCCGCACGAGACATTAGTATCATTAGAACCACTGCACGAGACATCAGTAGCATTAGAACCACTGTACGAGACAATAGTATCATTAGAACCACTGAACGAGACATTAGTATCATTAGAACCACTGCACGAGACATTAGTATCATTAGAACAACTGCACAAGACATTAGTATCATTAGAACCACTGCACGAGACATTAGTATCATTAGAACCACTTCATGAGACATTAGTATCATTAGGACCACTGCACGAGACATTAGTATCATTAGGACCACTGCACGAGACATTAGTATCATGAGAACCACTGCACGAGATATTAGGATCATGAGAACCACTGCACGAGACATTAGTATCATGAGAACCACTGCGCGAGACATCAATATCATTAGAACCACTGCGCGAGACATTAGTATCATTAGAACCACTGCATGAGACATTAGTTTCATGAGAACCACTGCACGAGACATTAGGATCATGAGAACCACTGCACGAGACATTAGTATTATTAGAACCACAGCACGAGACATTAGTATCATAAGAACCACTGCACGAAACATCAGTATCATTAGAACCACTGCACGAGACTATAGTATCATTAGAACCACTGCACGAGACATTAGTATCATGAGAACAACTGCACGAGACATTAGTATCATGAGAACCACTGCACGAAACATTAGTATCAATAGAACCACTGCACGAGACATTAGTATCATGAGAACCACAGCAAGAGACATCAGTATCATGAGAACCACTGCATGAGACATTAGTATCATTAGAACCACTGCACAAGACATTAGTATCATTAGAACCACTGCACGAGACATTTGTATCATTAGAACCACTGCACGAGACATTAGTATCACGAGAACCACTGCACGAGACATTAGTATCATTAGGACCACTGCGCGAGACATTAGTATCATTAGGACCACTGCACGAGACATTAGTATCATTAGGACCACTGCACGAGACATTAGTATCATGAGAACCACTGCACGAGATATTAGGATCATGAGAACCACTGCACGAGACATTAGTATCATGAGAACCACTGCGCGAGACATCAATATCATTAGAACCACTGCGCGAGATATTAGTATCATTAGAACCACTGCATGAGACATTAGTATCATGAGAACCACTGCACGAGACATTAGGATCATGAGAACCACTGCACGAGACATTAGTATTATTAGAACCACAGCACGAGACATTAGTATCATAAGAACCACTGCACGAGACATCAGTATCATTAGAACCACTGCACGAGACTATAGTATCATTAGAACCACTGCACGAGACATTAGTATCATGAGAACCACTGCACGAGACATTAGTATCATGAGAACCACTGCACGAAACATTAGTATCAATAGAACCACTGCACGAGACATTAGTATCATGAGAACCACAGCAAGAGACATCAGTATCATGAGAACCACTGCATGAGACATTAGTATCATTAGAACCACTGCACAAGACATTAGTATCATTAGAACCACTGCACGAGACATTAGTATCATTAGAACCACTGCACGAGACATTAGTATCACGAGAACCACTGCACGAGACATTAGTATCATTAGGACCAATGCACGAGATATTAGTATCATTAGTAGCAATGTACGAGACATTAGTATCATTATAACAACTGCATGAGACATTAGTATTATTATAACCACTGCACGAGACATTAGTTTCATTAGAACCACTGCGCGAGACGGTAGTATTATTAGAACCACTGCACAAGATATTAGTATCATGAGAACCACTGCACGAGACATTAGTATCATGAGAACCACTGCACGAGACATTAGTATCATTAGAACCACTGCATGAAACATTAGTATCATGAGAACCACTGCACAAGACATTAGTATCATTAGGACCTCCGCACGAGACATTAGTATCATTAGAACCAC
Source organism: Bulinus truncatus (assembly GCA_021962125.1). Lineage (NCBI taxonomy): Eukaryota > Metazoa > Mollusca > Gastropoda > Planorbidae > Bulinus > Bulinus truncatus. Next base: position 635,316 of record JAGDYQ010000181.1, on the reverse strand, counting down.
TGCACGAGACATCAGTAGCATTAGAACCACTGTACGAGACAATAGTATCATTAGAACCACTGAACGAGACATTAGTATCATTAGAACCACTGCACGAGACATTAGTATCATTAGAACCACTGCATGAGACATTATTATCATGAGAACCACTGCACGAGACATTAGTATCATTAGGACCACTGCACGAGACATTAGTATCATTAGAAGCAATGCACGAGACATTAGTATCATTATAACCACTGCATGAGACATTAGTATCATTAGAACAACTGCACTAGACATTAGTATCATTATGACCACTGCACGAGACATTAGTATCATTAGCACCACTGCACGAGACATTTGGATCATTAGAACCATTGCACGAGATATTAGTATCTTGAGAACCACTGCACGAGACATTAGTATCATGAGAACCACTGCACAAGACATTAGTATCATTAGAAACACCGCACGAGACATTAGTATCATTATAACCACTGCACGAGACATTAGTATCATTAGAACCACTGCACAAGACATTAGTATAATTAGAACCACTGCACGAGACATTAGTATCATTAGAACCACTACACAAGACATTAATATCATTAGAACCACTGCACGAGACATTAGTATCATTAGAAACACTGCACGAGACATCAGTGTCATTAGAACCACTACAAGAGACATTAGTACATTAGAACCACTGCACGAGATATTAGTATCATGAGAACCACTGCACGAGACATCAGTATCATGACAACCACCGAATGAGACATTAGTATCATTAGAACCACTGCACGGGACATTAGTTTCATTAGAACCACTGCATGAGACATTAGTATCATTAGAACCACTGCAAGAGATATTAGTATCATGAGAACCACTGCACGAGACATTCTTATCATTAGAACCACTGCGCGAGACATTAGTATCATTAGAACCACTGCACGAGACATTAGTATCATGAGAACCACTGCACGAGACATTTTGATCATGACAACCACTGCACGAGACATTAGTGTCATTAGAACCTCTGCAAGAGACATCAGTATGATTTGAACCACTACACGAGACATTAGTATCATTAGAACCACCGCACGAGACATTAGTATCATGAGAACCACTGTACGAGACATCAGTATCATGAGAACCACTGCACGAGACATTAGTATCAATAAAACCACTGCGCGAGACATTAGTATCAATAGATCCACTGCATGAGACATTAGTATCATTAGAACCACTGCACGAGACATTAGTATCATTAGAACCACTGCATGAGTCATTAGTAACATTAGAACCACTGCATGAGACATTAGTATCATTAGAACCACTGCACGAGATATTAGTGTCATGAGAACCACTGCACGAGACATTAGTATCATTAGAACCACTGCACAAGACATTAGTATCATTAGAACCACTGCACGAGACATTAGTATCATTAGAACCACTGCATGAGACATTAGTATCATTAGGACCTCCGCACGAGACATTAGTATCATTAGGACCAATGCACGAGATATTAATATCATTAGAAGCAATGTACGAGACATTAGTATCATTATAACAACTGCATGAGACATTAGTATCATTAGAACCACTGCACGAGACTTTAGTATCATTAAAACCACTGCGCGAGACATTAGTATCATTAGAACCACTGCACAAGATATTAGTATCATGAGAACCACGGTACGAGACATTAGTATCATGAGAACCACTGCACGAGACATTAGTATCATTAGAACCACTGCATGAGACATTAGTATCATTAGAACCACTGCACGAGTCATTAGTATCATTGGATACACTGCACGAGACATTAGTATCATTAGAACCACTGCACGAGACATTAGTATTATTAGAACCACTGCACAAGACATTAGTATCATTAGAACCACTGCACGAGACATTAGTATCATTAGAACCACTGCGAGAGAGATCAGTATCATTAGAACCACTGCACGAGAAATTAGTATCATTAGAACCACTGCACGAGACATTAGTATCATTAGAACCACTGCACAAGATATTAGTATCATGAGAACCACGGTACGAGACATTAGTATCATGAGAACCACAGCACGAGACATTAGTATCATTAGAACCACTGCACGAGACATTAGTATCATTAGGACCACTGCACGAGACATAAGTATCATGAGAACCACTGCACGAGATATTAGGATCATGAGAACCACTGCACGAGACATTAGTATCATGAGAACCACTGCGCGAGACATCAATATCATTAGAACCACTGCGCGAGACATTAGTATCATTTAGAACCACTTACATGAGACATTAGTATCATGAGGAAACCACTGCACGAGACATTAGGATCATGAGAACCACTTGCACGAGACATTAGTATTATTAGAACCACAGCACGAGACTGATTGGTATCATAAGAACCACTGCACGAGACTATAGTATCATTAGAACCACTGCACGAGACATTAGTACCATGAGAACCACTGCACGAGACATTAGTATCATGAGAACCACTGCACGAAACATTAGTATCAATAGAACCACTGCACGAGACATTAGTATCATGAGAACCACAGCAAGAGACACATCAGTATCCTTTTATGAGAACCACTGTATGAGACATTAGTATCGATCAGAACCACTGCGCGAAACATTAGTATCATTAGAACCACTGCACGAGACATTAGTATCATTAGAATCCACTGCATGAGATATTAGTATCATGAGAACCACTGCACGAGACAATAGGATCTTGAGAGCTACTGCACGAGACATTAGTGATCACGAGAACCACTGCACGAGACATTGAAACATCATTAGAACCACTGCACAAGACATTAGTATCATTAGAACCACTGCACGAGACATTAGTATCATTAAAACCACTGCAAGAGACATTAGTATCAAGAGAACCACTGAATGAGACATTAGTATCATTAGGACCACTGCACGAGACATGAGTATCATTAGAACCACTGCACGAGACATTAGTATCATTATAACCACTGCATGAGACATTAGTAACATTAGAACCACTGCATGAGACATTAGTATCATTAGAACCACTGCACGAGATATTAGTGTCATGAGAACCACTGCACGAGACATTAGTATCATTAGAACCACTGCACAAGACATTAGTATCATAAGAACCACTGCACGAGACATTAGTATCATTAGAACCACTGCATGAGACATTAGTATCACGAGAACCACTGCACGAGACATTAGTATCATTAGGATTAATGCACGAGATATTAGTATCATTAGAAGCAATGTACGAGACATTAGTATCATTATAACAACTGCATGAGACATTAGTTATCATTAGAACCACTGCACGAGACTTTAGTATCATGAGAACCACTGCGCGAGACATTAGTATCATTAGAACCACTGCACAAGATATTAATATCATGAGAGCCACACGGTACGAGACATTAGTATCATGAGAACCACTGCACGAGACATTAGTATCATTAGAACCACTGCATGAGACATAGGTAACTCAATTAGAACCACTGCACGAGTCATTAGTATCATTGGAACCACTGCACGAGACATTAGTATCGTTAGAACCACTGCACGAGACATTAGTATCATTAGAACCACTGCACGAGACATTAATATCATTAGAACCACTGCACAAGACATTAGTATCATTAGAACCACTGCACGAGACATTAGTATCATTAGAACCACTGCACGAGACATCAGTATCATTAGATCCACTGCACGAGACATTAGTATCATTAGAACCACTGCACGAGACATTAGTATCATTAGAACCACTGCACTAGACATAAATATCATGAGAACCACTGCACGAGACATTAGTATCATTAGAACCACTGCACAAGACATTAGTATCATTAGGACCACCGCACGAGACATTAGTATCATTAGAACCACTGCACGAGACATCAGTATCATTAGAACCACTGCTGGAGACATTAGAATCATTAGAACCACTGCACGAGACATTAGTATCATTAGAACCACTGCACGAGACATTAGTATCATTAGAATCACTGCACAAGACATTAGTATCATTAGAACCACTGCACGAGATATTAGTGTCATGAGAACCACTGCACGAGACATTAGTATCATTAGAACCACTGCACAAGACATTAGTATCATTAGAACCACTGTACGAGACATTAGTATCATTAGAACCACTGCATGAGACATTAGTATCACGAGAACCACTGCACGAGACATTAGTATCATTAGGACCAATGCACGAGATATTAGTATCATTAGAAGCAATGTACGAGACATTAGTATCATTATAACAACTGCATGAGACATTAGTATCATTAGAACCACTGCACGAGACTTTAGTATCATTAGAACCACTGCGCGAGACATTAGTATCATTAGAACCACTGCACAAGATATTAATATCATGAGAACCACGGTACGAGACATTAGTATCATGAGAACCACTGCACGAGACATTAGTATCATTAGAACCACTGCACGAGACATTAGTATCATTAGAACCACTGCACGAGACATTAGTATCATTAGAACCACTGCACAAGACATTAGTATCATTAGAACCACTGCACGAGACATTAGTATCATTAGAACCACTGCACGAGACATCAGTATCATTAGAACCACTGCACGAGACATTAGTATCATTAGAACCACTGCACGAGACATTAGTATCATTAGAACCACTGCACTAGACATAAATATCATGAGAACCACTGCACGAGACATTAGTATCATTAGAACCACTGCACAAGACATTAGTATCATTAGGACCACCGCACGAGACATTAGTATCATTAGAACCACTGCACGAGACATCAGTATCATTAGAACCACTGCTGGAGACATTAGAATCATTAGAACCACTGCACGAGACATTAGTATCATGAGAACCACTGCACGAGACATTAGTATCATTAGAATCACTGCACAAGACATTAGTATCATTAGAACCACTGCACGAGATATTAGTGTCATGAGAACCACTGCACGAGACATTAGTATCATTAGAACCACTGCACAAGACATTAGTATCATTAGAACCACTGTACGAGACATTAGTATCATTAGAACCACTGCATGAGACATTAGTATCACGAGAACCACTGCACGAGACATTAGTATCATTAGGACCAATGCACGAGACATAAGTATCATGAGAACCACTGCACGAGATATTAGGATCATGAGAACCACTGCACGAGACATTAGTATCATGAGAACCACTGCGCGAGACATCAATATCATTAGAACCACTGCGCGAGACATTAGTATCATTAGAACCACTACATGAGACATTAGTATCATGAGAACCACTGCACGAGACATTAGGATCATGAGAACCACTGCACGAGACATTAGTATTATTAGAACCACAGCACGAGACATTAGTATCATAAGAACCACTGCACGAGACTATAGTATCATTAGAACCACTGCACGAGACATTAGTACCATGAGAACCACTGCACGAGACATTAGTATCATGAGAACCACTGCACGAAACATTAGTATCAATAGAACCACTGCACGAGACATTAGTATCATGAGAACCACAGCAAGAGACATCAGTATCATGAGAACCACTGTATGAGACATTAGTATCATTAGAACCACTGCGCGAAACATTAGTATCATTAGAACCACTGCACGAGACATTAGTATCATTAGATCCACTGCATGAGACATTAGTATCATGAGAACCACTGCACGAGACAATAGGATCATGAGAACCACTGCACGAGACATTAGTATCATGAGAACCACTGCACGAGACATTAGTATCATTAGAACCACTGCACAAGACATTAGTATCATTAGAACCACTGCACGAGACATTAGTATCATTAAAACCACTGCAAGAGACATTAGTATCAAGATAACCACTGAATGAGACATTAGTATCATTAGGACCACTGCACGAGACATTAGTATCATTAGAACCACTGCACGAGACATTAGTATCATTATAACCACTGCATGAGACATTAGTAACATTAGAACCACTGCATGAGACATTAGTATCATTAGAACCACTGCACGAGATATTAGTGTCATGAGAACCACTGCACGAGACATTAGTATCATTAGAACCACTGCACAAGACATTAGTATCATAAGAACCACTGCACGAGACATTAGTATCATTAGAACCACTGCATGAGACATTAGTATCACGAGAACCACTGCACGAGACATTAGTATCATTAGGACCAATGCACGAGATATTAGTATCATTAGAAGCAATGTACGAGACATTAGTATCATTATAACAACTGCATGAGACATTAGTATCATTAGAACCACTGCACGAGACTTTAGTATCATTAGAACCACTGCGCGAGACATTAGTATCATTAGAACCACTGCACAAGATATTAATATCATGAGAACCACGGTACGAGACATTAGTATCATGAGAACCACTGCACGAGACATTAGTATCATTAGAACCACTGCATGAGACATCAGTATCATTAGAACCACTGCACGAGTCATTAGTATCATTGGAACCACTGCACGAGACATTAGTATCATTAGAACCACTGCACGAGACATTAGTATCATTAGAACCACTGCACGAGACATTAGTATCATTAGAACCACTGCACAAGACATTAGTATCATTAGAACCACTGCACGAGACATTAGTATCATTAGAACCACTGCACGAGACATCAGTATCATTAGAACCACTGCACGAGACATTAGTATCATTAGAACCACTGCACGAGACATTAGTATCATTAGAACCACTGCACTAGACATAAATATCATGAGAACCACTGCACGAGACATTAGTATCATTAGAACCACTGCACAAGACATTAGTATCATTAGGACCACCGCACGAGACATTAGTATCATTAGAACCACTGCACGAGACATCAGTATCATTAGAACCACTGATGGAGACATTAGAATCATTAGAACCACTGCACGAGACATTAGTATCATTAGAACCACTGCACGAGACATTAGTATCATTAGAATCACTGCACAAGACATTAGTATCATTAGAACCACTGCACGAGATATTAGTGTCATGAGAACCACTGCACGAGACATTAGTATCATTAGAACCACTGCACAAGACATTAGTATCATTAGAACCACTGTACGAGACATTAGTATCATTAGAACCACTGCATGAGACATTAGTATCACGAGAACCACTGCACGAGACATTAGTATCATTAGGACCAATGCACGAGATATTAGTATCATTAGAAGCAATGTACGAGACATTAGTATCATTATAACAACTGCATGAGACATTAGTATCATTAGAACCACTGCACGAGACTTTAGTATCATTAGAACCACTGCGCGAGACATTAGTATCATTAGAACCACTGCACAAGATATTAATATCATGAGAACCACGGTACGAGACATTAGTATCATGAGAACCACTGCACGAGACATTAGTATCATTAGAACCACTGCACGAGACATTAGTATCATTAGAACCACTGCACGAGACATTAGTATCATTAGAACCACTGCACAAGACATTAGTATCATTAGAACCACTGCACGAGACATTAGTATCATTAGAACCACTGCACTAGACATAAATATCATGAGAACCACTGCACGAGACATAAGTATCATTAGAACCACTGCACAAGACATTAGTATCATTAGGACCACCGCACGAGACATTAGTATCATTAGAACCACTGCACGAGACATCAGTATCATTAGAACCACTGCTGGAGACATTAGAATCATTAGAACCACTGCACGAGACATTAGTATCATGAGAACCACTGCACGAGACATTAGTATCATTAGAATCACTGCACAAGACATTAGTATCATTAGAACCACTGCACGAGATATTAGTGTCATGAGAACCACTGCACGAGACATTAGTATCATTAGAACCACTGCACAAGACATTAGTATCATTAGAACCACTGTACGAGACATTAGTATCATTAGAACCACTGCATGAGACATTAGTATCACGAGAACCACTGCACGAGACATTAGTATCATTAGGACCAATGCACGAGATATTAGTATCATTAGAAGCAATGTACGAGACATTAGTATCATTATAACAACTGCATGAGACATTAGTATCATTAGAACCACTGCACGAGACTTTAGTATCATTAGAACCACTGCGCGAGACATTAGTATCATTAGAACCACTGCACAAGATATTAATATCATGAGAACCACGGTACGAGACATTAGTATCATGAGAACCACTGCACGAGACATTAGTATCATTAGAACCACTGCATGAGACATTAGTATCATTAGAACCACTGCACGAGTCATTAGTATCATTGGAACCACTGCACGAGACATTAGTATCATTAGAACCACTGCACGAGACATTAGTATCATTAGAACCACTGCACGAGACATTAGTATCATTAGAACCACTGCACAAGACATTAGTATCATTAGAACCACTGCACGAGACATTAGTATCATTAGAACCACTGCACGAGACATCAGTATCATTAGAACCACTGCACGAGACATTAGTATCATTAGAACCACTGCACGAGACATTAGTATCATTAGAACCACTGCACTAGACATAAATATCATGAGAACCACTGCACGAGACATTAGTATCATTAGAACCACTGCACAAGACATTAGTATCATTAGGACCACCGCACGAGACATTAGTATCATTAGAACCACTGCACGAGACATCAGTATCATTAGAACCACTGCTGGAGACATTAGTATCATTAGAACCACTGCACGAGACATTAGTATCATTAGAACCACTGCACGAGACATTAGTATCATTAGAATCACTGCACAAGACATTAGTATCATTAGAACCACTGCACGAGACATTAGTATCATTAGAACCACTGGACGAGACATCAGTATCATTAGAACCACTGCACGAGACATTAGTATCATTAGAACCACTGCACGAGACATTAGTATCATTAGAACAACTGCACTAGACATAAATATCATGAGAACCACTGCACGAGACATTAGTATCATTAGATTCACTGCACAAGACATTAGTATCATTAGGACCCCCGCACGAGACATTAGTATCATTAGAACCACTGAATGAGACATTAGTATCATGAGAACCACTGCACAAGACATTAGCATCATTAGAACCACCGCATGAGACATTAGTATCATTAGAACCACTGCACGAGTCATTAGTATCATTAGAACCACTGCACGAGACATTAGTATCATTAGAACCACTGCACGAGAAATTAGTATCATTAGAACCACTGCACGAGACATCAGTATCATTAGAACCACTGCACGAGACATCAGTATCATTAGAACCACTGCACGAGACATTAGTATCATGAGAACCACTGCACAAGACATTAGTATCATTAGAACCACTACACGAGACATCAGTATCATTAGAACCACTGCACGAGACATCAGTATCATTAGAACCACTGCACGAGACATCAGTATCATTAGAACCACTGCACGAGACATTAGTATCATGAGAACCACTGCACAAGACATTAGTATCATTAGAACCACTACACGAGACATCAGTATCATTAGAACCACTGCATGAGACATTAGTATCATTAGAACCACTGCACGAGACATTAGTATCATTAGAACCACTGCACGAGACACCAGTATTATGAGGACCACTGCACGAGACATTAGTATCATGAGAACCACTGCACGAAACATTAGTATCAATAGAACCACTGCACGAGACATTAGTATCATGAGAACCACAGCAAGAGACATCAGTATCATGAGAACCACTGCACGAGACATTAGTATTATGAGAACCACTGCAGGAAACATTAGTATCATTAGAACCCCTGCACGAGACATTAGTATCATTAGAACCACTCCATGAGACATTAGTATCATGAGAACCACTGCACGAGACATTAGTATCATTAGGACCACTTCATGAGACATCAGTATCATTAGAACCACTGCACGAGACATTAGTATCATTAGAACCACTGCACGAGACATTAGTATCATTAGAACCACTGCACTAGACATAAATATCATGAGAACCACTGCACGAGACATTAATATCATTAGAACCACTGCACAAGACATTAGTATCATTAGGACAACCGCACGAGACATTAGTATCATTAGAACCACTGCACGAGACATCAGTATCATTAGAACCACTGCACGAGACATTAGTATCATTAGAAGCAATGCACGAGACATTAGTATCATTAGAACCACTGCACGATACATTAGTATCATTAGAACCACTGCACGAGACATTAGTATCATTAGAACCACTTCATGAGACATTAGTATCATGAGAACCACTGCGCGAGACATCAATATCATTAGAACCACTGCGCGAGACATTAGTATCATTAGAACCACTGCACGAGACATTAGTATCATTAGGACCACTGCACGAGATATTAGGATCATGAGAACCACTGCACGAGACATTAGTATCATGAGAACCACTGCGCGAGACATCAATATCATTAGAACCACTGCGCGAGACATTAGTATCATTAGAACCACTGCATGAGACATTAGTATCATGAGAACCACTGCACGAGACATTAGGATCATGAGAACCACTGCACGAGACATTAGTATTATTAGAACCACAGCACGAGACATTAGTATCATATCAACCACTGAACGAGACATCAGTATCATTAGAACCACTGCACGAGACTATAGTATCATTAGAACCACTGCACGAGACATAAGTATCATGAGAACCACTGCACGAGACATTAGTATCATGAGAACCACTGCACAAGACATTAGTATCATTAGAACCACTGCACAAGACATCAGTATCATTAGAACCACTGCATGAGACATTAGTATCATTAGAACCACTGCACGAGACATTAGTATCATTAGAACCACTGCATGAGACATTAGTATCATGAGAACCACTGCACGAGACATTAGTATCATTATAACCACTGCATGAGACATTAGTATCATTAGAACCACTGCATGAGACATTAGTATCACGAGAACAACTGCACGAGACATTAGTATCATCAGAACCTCTGCATGAGACATGAGTAACATTAGAACCACTGCACGAGACATTAGTATCATTAGAACCACTGCACGATATATTAGTGTCATGAGAACCACTGCACAAGACATTAGTATCATTAGAACCACTGCACAAGACATTAGTATCATTAGAACCAATGCACGAGACATTAGTATCATTAGAACCACTGCACGAGACATTAGTATCACGAGAACCACTGCACAAGACATTAGTATCATTAGGACCAATGCACGAGATATTAGTATCATTAGAAGCAATGTACGAGACATTAGTATCATTATAACAACTGCATGAGACATTAGTACTATTAGAACCACTGCACGAGACATTAGTATCATTAGAACCACTGCATGAGACATTAGTATCATTAGAACCACTGCACGAGACATTAGTATCATTAGAACCACTGCGCGAGACATTAGTATCATTAGAATCACTGCATGAGATAATAGTATCATGAGAACCACTGCACGAGACATTAGTATCATGAGAACCACTGCGCGAGACATTAGTATCATTAGAACCACTGCATGAGACATTAGTATCATTAGAACCACTGCACGAGACATTTGGATCATTAGAACCACCGCACGAGACATTAGTATCATGAGAACCACTGCACGAGACATCAGTATCATGAGAACCACTGCACGAGACATTAGTATCATTAAAACCACTGCAAAAGACATTAGTATCATTAGGACCACCGCACGAGACATTAGTATCATTAGAACCACTGCACGAGACATTAGTTTCATTAGAACCACTGCATGAGACATTAGTATCATGAGAACCACTGCACGAGACATTAGTATCATTATAACCACTGCACGAGACATTAGTATCATTAAAACCACTGCATGAGACATTAGTATCATTAGAACCACTGCACGAGACATTAGTATCATTAGAACCACTGCGCGAGACATTAGTATCATTAGAACCACTGCATGAGATATTAGTATCATGAGAACCACTGCACGAGACATTAGTATCATGAGAACCACTGCACGAGACAATAGTATCATTAGAACCACTACACGAGACATTAGTATCATGAGAACCACTGCACGAGACATTAGTATCATGAGAACCACTGCGCGAGACATTAGTATCATTAGAACCACTGCACGAGACATTTGGATCATTAGAACCACCGCACGAGACATTAGTATCATGAGAACCACTGCACGAGACATCACTATCATGAGAACCACTGCACGAGACATTAGTATCATTAAAACCACTGCAAAAGACATTAGTATCATTAGGACCACTGCACGAGACATTAGTATCATTAGAACCACTGCACGAGACATCAGTATCATTAGAACCACTGCACGAGACATCAGTATCAATAGAACCACTGCATGAGACATTAGTATCATGAGAACCACTGCACGAGACATTAGTATCATTAGGACCACTGCACTAGACATTAATATCATTAGAACCACTGCACGAGACATTGGTATCATTATAACCACTGCATGATACATTAGTATCATTAGAACCACTGCGCGAGACATTAGTATCATTAGAACCACTGCATGAGACATTAGTATCATGAGAACCACTGCACGAGACATTAGGATCATGAGAACCACTGCACGAGACATTAGTATCATTAGAACCACTGCACGAGACATTAGTATCATTAGAACCACTGCACAAGACATTAGTATCATTAGAACCACTGCACTAGACATTAGTATCATTAACACCAATGCAAGAGACATTAGTATCAAGAGAACCACTGCACAAGATCTTAGTATCATTAGGACCACTGCACGAGACAGTAGTATCATGAGAACCACTGCACAAGACATTAGTATCATTAGAACCACTGCACGAGACATCAGTATCATTAGAACCACTGCATGAGACATTAGTATCATTAGAACCACTGCACGAGACAATAGTATCATTAGAACCACTGCACGAGACATCAGTATCATGAGAACCACTGCACGAGACATTAGTATCATTAGAACCACTGCACAAAACATTAGTATCATTAGAACCACTGCATGAGACATTAGTATCATTAAAACCACTGCAAGAGACATTAGTATCAAGAGAACCACTGCACGAGACATTAGTATCATTAGGACCACTGCACGAGACATTAGTATCATTAGCACCACTGCACGAGACATTAGTATCATTAGAACCACTGCACGAGATATTAGTATCATGAGAACCACTGCACGAGACATTAGTATCATGAGAACCACTGCACAAGACATTAGTATCATTCGAACCACTGCACGAGACATCAGAATCATTAGAACCACTGCATTAGACATTAGTATCATTAGAACCACTGCACGAGACATTAGTATCATTAGAACCACTGCACGAGACATCAGTATCATGAGAACCACTGCACGAGACATTAGTATCATGAGAAGCTCTGCACGAGACATTAGTATCATGAGAACCACTGCACGAGACATTAGTATCATGAGAACCACTGCACAAGACATTAGTATCATTAGAACCACCGCACGAGACATTAGTATCATTATAACCACTGCACGAGACATTAGTATCATTAGAACCACTGCACAAGACATTAGTATAATTAGAACCACTGCACGAGACATTAGTATCATTAGAACCACTACACAAGACATTAATATCATTAGAACCACTGCACGAGACATTAGTATCATTAGAACCACTGCACGAGACATCAGTGTTATTAGAACCACTACACGAGACATTAGTACATTAGAACCACTGCACGAGATATTAGTATCATTAGAACCACTGCACGAGACATCAGTATCATGACAACCACCGCATGAGACATTAGTATCATTAGAACCACAGCACGAGACATTAGTATCATTAGGACCACTGCACGAGACATTAGTATCATTAGAACCACTGCACGAGACATTAGTATCATGAGAACCACTGCACGAGACATTAGTATCATTAGAACCACTGCGCGAGACATTAGTATCATTAGAACCACTGCACGAGACATTAGTATCATTAGAACCACTGCGCGAGACATTAGTATCATTAGAACCACTGCACGAGACATTAGTATCATTAGAACCACTGCGCGAGACATTAGTATCATTAGAACCACTGCGCGAGACACTAGTATCATTAGAACCACTGTATGAGACATTAGTATCATGAGAACCACTGCACGAGACATTTTGATCATGAGAACCACTGCACGAGACATTAGTATTATTAGAACCACTGCACGAGACATTAGTATCTTTAGAACCACTGCACGAGACATCAGTATGATTAGAACCACTGCACGAGACATTAGTATCATTAGAACCACCGCACGAGACATTAGTATCATGAGAACCACTGCACGAGACATCAGTATCATGAGAACCACTGCACGAGACATTAGTATCAATAAAACCACTGCAAAAGACATTAGTATCATTAGGACCACTGCACGAGACATTAGTATCATTAGAACCACTGCACGAGACATTAGTTTCATTAGAACCACTGCATGAGACATTAGTATCATGAGAACCATTGTACGAGACATTAGTATCATTATGACCACTGCACGAGACATTAGTATCATTAGAACCACTGCACGAGACATTAGTATCATTAGAACCACTGCATGAGACATTAGTATCATGAGAACCACTGCACGAGACATTAGTATCATTAGAACCACTGCACGAGACATTAGTATCATTAGAACCACTGCACGAGACATTAGTATCATTATAACCACTGCATGAGACATTAGTATCATTAGAACCACTGCACGAGACATTAGTATCATTAGAACCACTGCGCGAGACATTAGTATCATTAGAACCACTGCATGAGATAATAGTATCATGAGAACCACTGCACGAGACATTAGTATCATGAGAACCACTGCGCGAGACATTAGTATCATTAGAACCACTGCATGAGACATTAGTATCATTAGAACCACTGCACGAGACATTTGGATCATTAGAACCACCGCACGAGACATTAGTATCATGAGAACCACTGCACGAGACATCAGTATCATGAGAACCACTGCACGAGACATTAGTATCATTAAAACCACTGCAAAAGACATTAGTATCATTAGGACCACCGCACGAGACATTAGTATCATTAGAACCACTGCACGAGACATTAGTTTCATTAGAACCACTGCATGAGACATTAGTATCATGAGAACCACTGTACGAGACATTAGTATCATTAGGACCACTGCACGAGACATTAGTATCATTAGAACCACTGCACGAGACATTAGTATCATTAGAACCACTGCATGAGACATTAGTATCATGAGAACCACTGCACGAGACATTAGTATCATTATAACCACTGCACGAGACATTAGTATCATTATAACCACTGCATGAGACATTAGTATCATTAGAACCACTGCACGAGACATTAGCATCATGGGAACCACTGCACGAGACATTAGTATCATGAGATCTCCTGCACGAGACATTAGTATCATTAGAACCACTGCACAAGACATTAGTATCATTATAACCACTGCAAGAGACATTAGTATCATTAGAACCACTGCACGAGACATTAGTATCATTAGGACCACTGCGCGAGACATTAGTATCATTAGAACCACTGCCCGAGACATTAGTATTATGAGAACCACTGCACGAGACATTAGTATCATGAGAACCACTGCACGAGACATTAGTATCATGAGAACCACTGCACGAGACATTAGTATCATTAGAACCACTGCACGAGACATTAGTATCATTAGAACCACTGCACGAGACATTAGTATCATTATAACCACTGCACGAGACATTAGTATCATTAGAACCACTGCACGAGACATTAGTATCATTAGAACCACTGCACGAGACATTAGTATCATTAGAACCACTGCAAGAGACATTAGTATCATTAGAACCACTGTATGAGACATTAGTATCATGCACCGCTAATAAACATTTTTTTATCGCAAGGGAAGAAAAACATCAACAGATTTTTTTCTCTCTTTGTCTCTCTCATTCTCTCTCTTTCTCTTTCTATCCCTCTGACATACTCTCCGACAAATTCACAGACATCACTTTTAAATCTCACAATCTCTCTCTCTCCCTCTCTCGCTTTCTCTCTCGTTGTGCACATTACAGAGCTACATTCTAGTGAAGATGAAGTCAACGAAGAACATCTTACTAAATTAACGACGTTGATTCACCTACAATAAGTCACATCAACAAAAGGTTATGAAGTTCCTATCTCAGCAGTATTACTAAAATAAAGCACAGTACCCAATAGGTGCAGTGAAATGTCTTTATTGTTCGCAGTTGTCCATAAGTCTTGACACAAGAGAAACAGAAAACCTTTCTGAGAATTCGGCCATCATACTCTGTCATCAAGATAAAAAAAAAAGAAACAGTGGAAAAAACAAAACTTTATAAAGAAAAGCTTAAATGCTCATAAATGAAATTCATTTTAAAAAATGTAAACAAAAATAAAAGACAACAAAACTACATGTAGTTAATTAACACATTTTGATATATTTTATAAACTGTGTATGAATCCAGCGATACTCGCAAGTACACTGTATGCCCGTACCCTGAGCCTCCCTTCCCACGCCCCCCCCCACTGTATAACAATGAAATAAACACAAACTCTACATAACAGTGGGACTCACCTCTCGGTACTCATCTGTTGTTGGTTGCTTTGTTGTTTTATTTTTTAGCAGTTTTACGGTAGCCAGTCTGTGATTTACCCTAAGAGCTCGAAGCAAAATGTCAAAAACAATAAATGTAACACTGGGCAGAGCTGCGGCACGGTGGCGTCATTTTTAAGGGGGGGGGGGGGTACTCCCCCCCTACCCCTCAAGGCTGTGTTGGTGATGATGGAAGGCCATGGAGTATTAGGCGAGTCATCGTAGGGGAAATGTGGAAAAACTCACCCCTCCCCGGGCGAAAAGTAAAAAAAAATTATGAGAACAGGGGCGGAGGGGGGGGGGTAGAAAATACAAACATAAGTCTCATTGTGGAGGGTGGGGCATATCAGCTCCCCCCCCCCAACCAGTTTGTACTGGTTTAAATGGTATTAATAGGTCATAGTGTCCAAGTGTAATAGTCAAAGTGTAATAGTTCTGAAATGGCAACATTTCTGAAACAGCTTAAAATGTAAAATGGCCGTATAGTGAAAATGGTGATATTGCTGAAATGGTAATGGTGAAATGGTAATGGTGAAATGGTAATGGTGAAATTGTAATGGTGAAATGGTATTAATGGGGGAAATGGTAATAATGGTAAAATAGTAATATTTAATGGATTTAGGTGGGTTTTTTTTTCCTTTAGTCTTAATAATGTTATTTTACTTTATTTATTTACTTACCTACATGACATAATGCACATGTGTTCAGCTGACCAATCCTAGTCATGGAAGATGATAGGTGTGTCGTTGTTGACAAGCCTGAACTTCCGCTCCTCACTCTCTCTCTCTCACACACACACACACAACCCTTCAATAGAGCGCTGCCAATGATTGGGTTTTTCTTGAGTTTCTCGGGAAAACCTTCTCGGTTCTTGGGGATTTTATTTTTCTTTAATTATAATTTTTTTTATTTACTGTCTTGTATGGTAAGGGTGGGGTAAGTGGTGAATTTTTCCAGTGACCATCTTTCATCCCCACCATGGCCGATAGTGCAATGACCATGGAGGCATCACGGGAGATATAGCGGGGACTAAAGCCAAGACCTGAAAAATTGTCCTTGGTCCTCACCGTGGATCGAACCAGGTACCTTCAGGTCGACGGTCGAGCGCTTTACCACATGACAATCCGTCCCAGTACAACATTGTAGCACCTAAACCTTTACGGTGGGGGGGGGGTCCACCCTGATCTGACATTGTCGTTGGAATAGATCAAGTTTCATTGAACAGCTCTCCAACGACTGTCTTCTGATACAAAAATCTTTTATTTTATATGGGTACCGTTTGGTGGGGGGGGGGGGGGGATGCGAGTTTTTCAGCGAGAAAATAGTGGACGTGTGAAGGTTTGAGTTTTGGGGTCTGACTGTTGTTACTGTTCGAATAGATATGGAGGCGCTGCTGTGGTAGCAGGTGGTTGACTTTACATTCAAACAACTTCAAATAAATACACAAAACAGTGCACGGCTGATTCCTGATTTTATTTGTGGACGTAGACTTTAAAATATTACATTAAATTTAAGACAAAGGCACATAATAAAGGCACTTCTTCAAAGCCAAGTAAAACACGACTTGCTAGTCTGAGATCAAAAGAGTAACTGCCTCTATCTCCAAGGCTTGTCTCTAAGCAACTCACCAATGACGTCTAACTAGAAATAACTACGTCACATAACAACATAAAAATTCATACTCTCTAAAGTCACTTAAAAAATGTGATTAACACACATGCACAAACTAAATCAAACAATGTATATTTAATTCAACCTTAACTCCTTGACAGGATGAAATTAAAATTTTCAGGTAGGGAAAAATTAAACTCATCATTCATTAGAACTGTATATATAGAATGGTGCTCACCAATCTGAAACATGGTTTTGTCCAACGATGATGGAAGGGGGTAGGGGGGGGGAATCCCTTAGTTTAAAATGGCATTGTGGAATGTAAAGGTGATGAGAGAAAAGTTTGAAGGAAGTCTTAAAGTCTTAACCACTATGTAAAAAAAAAATGGTCTTTCTTGATGATTTATTCACATAAATTGAATGGTGATGATATCATGGTTTTATTGACATTGTCATTGAATGATGTATTGTCATTGAATGATGTCAAGACAGGTTTAAAAAATTGTGGATATGTTCAATAGATTGGTTCTTTTGATGACACCATTTTTTTTTATTCACACCCTATGGTTGATTTAATCTTTAAAACTAACACTGACATAACAAGTGAAAGGGAGGGGGGGGGGGAACAAAACCTGGGTGGTGAGAATTAAGAGGTCAAATAAACGTTGAAACATTTCACTGACCACTCCATCATTTGCACCCATCTCCACATCACTGGGGGCGACGGTTGCGTGTTGAAACCATGGGGGGAGGGGTGTGACAGCGGATCCCACATAATGGAGTGAAAATTGGTGGCTTTTAAATTCATTTCATTTGGGAGTGGGAGGGGAGGGGGTGGAGGGGTTGATGGTTGAGTGGCTGAAAATGGAGGCTCTGAAAGCTAGGCTTTATTTCACATGTTTTTTTTTAGGAGTAAATTTTTGTAAATCGTTCTAAATCTAAATGCATAACAAACTAACATAAACACATTCCTCTATCAATTAGCATGAGATAGATACAGAATAATTTCACTTTTTTTATATACAAATATATATAAGGCACTTTTTAGAAGAACATTTGTTTCTTCTTCAGTTATTGAATTTTTTCATGTTTAAAAATGTGAGACATTTGTATAAACTTGCCACGAACCTAGGACATTGGACCTCTTACCTTTAAGTTATGCATACGACGCCATACATACATACTGGCAGATAAATAGATTAGATATATATATATATATATATATATATATATATATATATAGATAGATAGATAGATAGATAGATAGATAGATAGATAGATAGATAGATAGATAGATAGATAGATAGATAGATAGATAGATAGATAGATAGATAGATAGATAGATAGATAGATAGATAGATAGATAGATAGATAGATAGATAGATAGATAGATAGATAGATAGATAGATAGATAGATAGATAGATAGATAGATAGATAGATAGATATATAGATAGATAGATAGATAGATAGATAGATAGATAGATAGATAGATAGATAGATAGATAGATAGATAGATAGATAGATAGATAGATAGATAGATAGATAGATAGATATTTCAACTCGTCAATATCAAGTATGTTGTACTGAACATTCCAATTACCTAGATACTTCCAGACACATTGTGAGAAATCTGTCACAAATACCTCCAACTAACCCCCAATTTTCTACAAAATCATGAAAAAAAAAACAATTTTATCCTACATGTATTTCTGACATGTACTGGAAATTCATATTGAATGTACTTTCTGATTTGACTCTGGTATGTGCAACGTAACTCGTGCTATTTTTTTTTTTAAACAGGCATTGCACACAAACAAATATTTGAAACAAAAAAAAAATCAGCTGGGCCTGTCTTGTCTGTCAACCCTGCAATTGGCGCCTCTCTGAGCGGAAGTACAACCGGCAGACGTGACAATATGGCGTCCAGAATTGAAAAAAAAAACGTCAACCCAAAGTATGAGGTCATTAATTGAAGAGGAAGTGACGTAAACAGCCAAAACAGAAAAATAACCAGAGTGCTCGCCCTTTCTCTATAATACCGCGCCAATTCACCTCATATATATCTATTAAAAAAAAGGAAATATCCCTCAACCCCAACACCCTCGTCCCCCCCCCCCCCCCACCACCGCCACCCCAAGCCCACATTTTTAAAATGAAAGGGAGATAATAGGATTTAACGGTTACTTAATGAAGCTACCCGATCATTAAGCTAATCCGATTACAGCCAAAAAAAGGGGAGGAAAAGAGAAATGGGGGGGGGGGGGTTGGTGGATGGGTGGAGGGGGGGTTCTGTCTGTGTGTGCAGTGGATGGACGGGGGAAAAAAATGGGGGGGGGGCAACGGAGGATGGGGAGATATGGGAAAATTTGAGGGTGGGTTAATTTATTTTTTAAAAATAGAAATAAATAAAATGGCATAATTGCTCGAGAGCGCACAGTGCACAGCTGATTGTATAACCATGGCTCCGGTGCGTCTCCGTGATCTAAAGGCCTGGAGCCAGACGCAGCATCAAGTGGAAAATTGGCCCTTGAGAGCCCCTCGTAGCGATTCAAATAGACATAAACAAGGCCACGAGTGTGTGTGTGTGTGTATGTGTGTCTCAGACATTCAGAGTTGTTGATGTTTATGTAGAGTTGTTGGCTTTACCTGACTACTACATATCACTGTTTTTGTTTTTTTTTCAAGGTATGTTTCCCAAGAGTACGTTGATTTAAGCTGAGAAATGAACAAAATATTTACAAACAGTTAATCCCGGATTAAAAATAAACAACAAAAGACAGTATCAGATCACTGTCTTTATATATTAACTGTAAATGGGCATTTATTTTTCGAAATTTGGTAAAAAATTTTCCGCGCTAGATTGAGGAGTGCCATTCTTGTAACCATCTTTCTGTCCTCTTAAGAAGACGTTCGTCATTACGGATTCAAACGTCATTCTTTCCAACTTTCCCCCTCATTGCGGAAGTACATAAAACTTGTGGACACAATGGGCAGATTCATTTGTCTTGCGCATGCGGACAATACACATTTATAGTTTGGTTAGGTTGGGGGTTTTCGGTGACTCATTTGCCCTGTCGTTGCGGTAAGACAAAAGGGTTCGAATCCCAAAGTGACCTATTGTCGACTTAGGGGGGGGGGGGTAATCATCCGAGTCAAACCCTAGCCCCTGGCTGGGTGGCGCTTGCGTAGCCAGTCGGATCGTCATGGTGTGGGTTACGGGTTGAACCCCCCGGTGTGTCTATGTCTTCCGTGGTACCTCCATAACCATTGCACTATAGCAGTGGTGGAGAACCTACGGCACGCGTGCCACAATCGGCACGCAGAGCTTCATCAGTCGGCACGCGACTAAAATATCACTTCCTTTAATTTCATTGGAGTGTTGGCACTTTCCTATAAATAAGTGTTGTTTTTTTGGTTGAATTTTTGGGCACGTGACCCCAAAAAGGTTCGCCGCCACTGCTCTAAGAAATAAACATCTTATTCTTACAGGGGCGTCACACAAACTGAGTCTTTCAGGGCCAATGAAACAAGACTAGTTGTTTCTTATATTTAAACCAATCAGCCTTTATAAGTTGTTGTTATGATATTAATATACCATGTTGCTTTATTCACTGACCTAAATAAACAAAGAAAATCACATCGATTAGAGAAAAAAAATTACAGAATTTCTGTTAATCATTTAAAGTGCATTAATCTGACCCCTACTCACACATATGGGAGGAGCCTGGCGTTGCCCACGGGGGAAGGGGAAGGGGGGGGGGTTCGGGTGAGTATTCAGTAGCTTAATTCTACTGTCAACAGATCATGACACACAAACACCCACACACTCATAAAACACCTGTCCGTGACATTGTTTACAGTAGCCATGGATTATCTCAGATCGATGCTACAGGTAAATAAAGGCGATCTGGTATTACCGGGTGATGACAGGTCAAATAAATGTTACAGAAACGCCCCCTGGCTGCTCCAATCACACCCCCACACACATACAGCTAGATCTGATGGTCTTGCTTTTTAGATAATTTGATTAATAGTTTTATGTAATTTATTTTATAACTGTACATATCTGGTTGTTAGTTGTTGTACCAGAACTCCTATTTATTTCTGTCGTGTCATAAAGAAATATAGTACTGTAAACAATACATATAGTGCAGTAAACATTACATATATTACAGTAAACAGTAGGGAGCGACCGATAATCGGATCGGTATCGGTATCGGTCCGATATTGGCACTATGGGTTAACTATCGGACTGGCCGTTTTTTGGCTGCCGATACATTGTTTTTTTTTTTTCACAAATCTAGTAATTCTAAACTGGTTTTGGTTTACAGAGTTAAAGTTTACTTACAGACTTCCAGTTAACTGTTCACCTGAGTGAAGTGATTTACTGATATAATTAAGTGTTTTTAATTTTTCAAACTTTTTTAAAAATCTGCTACAAGTAAATTCAGTAAAAATTGCACAGATTAACAATAAAAATTATTTTAATTTCATCACAACTTTCACAAGTTAGTGAAGTTACAATTAACAATTAATACATTTTTACTTTTTGAGTTTGACATTAATTATTTACAACTTTATCTTACTTTTCTGTTTGTGTACAAGTGAAAAGTAAAAACAATAAATTGTTTGTTATAAGTTTAATTTTAAACAAATAAACATGTAGAATTCTGAGATTATGCAGGCATGGTTTGTGTTTCTGACTTCGGTCTTCCGGTCTTTTCAAATCTTTTGTTCTTCTATTCTTCTTCATCTGCAAGACACCCTTTCATTAAGAGCAAAATATCGGTATCGGTATTGGCAAAAATGATGGGGGGAAATATCGGTATCGGACTATCGGTAAAAAGGCATATCGGTCGCTCCCTAGTAAACAGTACATTTTTGGATTCGGAAAAAAAGGTGGAACGCCGTTTCGGTGTTTTCCGCCAGAGATAAAAAAAAGCTCTTCCTGTCTTGTATTATGGTCTCTCATTTTCTGGCTTTTTGCTTATCCTGGGTTAAATTGATTCATATACCAGAATCTCCCAGGAAATCCCGGGATAAAATATGACTTTTTTTTAAGATGGGTGGGGATTTAAAAATAAATTAAAAATATATCAATCCATTTTCTAAAATGAAATTTATTGACTAGTTGTAGAAGGGTGAATGTGTTAATTAATCTCGTTAACATACATGTACCGGTTAGAGTGACCCTTTCAGACTACATTCATTAAAAACATACGACTTAACTGACCCCATGCATGTTTGTGTGTTGTTGTTTTTTTTTGACATAAGGTTTTTTTTTTAATATTAGTCTTTTGTTGATCAAAAGATAACAGGGAAAAGACACCCCCTCCCCGTAGCGTGAAAATTCTACAGCATGGGCCAGGCAATAGCAGGGGGATATGGTAATACATTTTACTAAGTAGAACAAATAAGCAAAGGGGGCCAGACAAAACGCAGGGGGGGCCCGGCCTTCTAGCCCCACCCCGCACGCTATGGGCCTGCACCCCCCTCCCAATCTAAAATATGAATAATTTTAGAGCCATGAAACCACATAGGCGGCTAAGTAGCGAAGACGATAGTAAACACGACTAGTATGCAAAGGGTTATGGGATCTATGACTGGTAAAGGCAAAAAGATACGCCGTTGACTTGGAGAGGAGATGGGCTTAACCATTATGTCCGTGGGGGGTTATCCGGCTACCAACACAAAGAACTAAAGTAAGAAACTTTCCGCCCCTGAGTGGCTAGTCAAGTAAGTTACCGCCTGGGGCGGAAAGCCCCGGGCGACCCCCGCCTTGTTACGCCGCTGCACCCTTCGCCCTCTCACATACAATCACTCCAACAACTTTCACTCTCTCTCTTTCACACGCACTACATCAATCACACAATGTCTCTCACTGTCTCACATGACCTCTTTCCACCTTCTCTCTCTCTCTCTCGCTATCTATCTATCTATCTATCTATCTATCTATCTATTTATCTATCTATCTGTCTGTCTGTCTATTAAACACATATGCACTAGCATTATTTTATAAGCAGACGAAAAGAAACGCGCGCAAAAAAAAAAAAAAATTCCCAGAAACACTAATTCAAAATAATAAACAAACGCGTCCATTGTAAAATAAAACGGACTCCTCAAAATGACAAAGTGTCATTTAAATGACACCAGCCCCACTTCATTGTTTGTATAATTGTTTGTTTGTATTTTGAAACTCCGCGTCAGCCATTCCCTCAACCATCCTTTCCATTTTTTTTTCTTATGGTAACTGTAATTATTATCCGTGGTCCCAGTGCTCACGTGTAGTTGAGAAGTACTGAACACCTTCGCTTTCATTGATTTGCACTTCTCACTCCTGGAGGTGCCAAAATGTTAACCCATCTCTGAAAGCACTCCGCCTGACTCTATTACCCCCCTTCTTCTCTCTCTCTCTCTTTCTCTCTCTCTCTCTCTCTTTCTCTCTCTCTCTCTCTCTCTTTCTCTCTCTCTCTCTTTCTCTCTCTCTTTCTCTCTCTCTCTGGTGTATGTTTGGCTATGAATGCATGTCTCATCTGTCGCTTTCAAAGAATTCATATGGGTTGGAAAAAGAAGAAGTGTGGAAGGGGTTGGGGTGGTGTGGGGTGGGGGCTGCTAATTTCATACTTTGAACCTCTCTCACTAGTGCGAACTGAACAGCCAACAGTCTATTTAATAGATTTGTTCATAATAGGTTCAAGAGGGGTCGGGGGGGATAGACAGAGATAGAAATAAAAAGGAAAGTTGTATTTTTGTTTCTTCTCTTTTTTCTTGTACGCCCCTGGAATTTTGACTCACTTTCACCTCTCAGCCAGAGTGTCGGGTTCGAAAGACTTCAGTGGGTGTGAAAAATTAACGAAACTGAAATTAATGTTGAAAGTTGAAGTAAGTGGAGGGTCTGGAATGTGGATGGGGTGGGGTGGTGGATGTGGGAAGGGGGGGAGGCAGATGTACTTGACAATGGAGATGGTGCAGAAAGATGTGGCTCGGTATGCTAATACGTGCACAATATGTGTTTTTTTTTTACAAATGCGTAAAAACATACACTTTTGGCCATACACATAGAAACATACACATTAGGCCACACACATAAAAACGTATTAAGTCGGTCTTGTACTTAGAAATATGGACATTTTATCCAGCACACAGAGACGTACAAAGATAGTTCTACTCATTAATAAATGAAAAAAAAAATAACGTGTCCTATAGACACGGAAACAATTGGTCTTAACAGAAAGAAACATTGAAAAAAATTGAACTAATTACAAAATAAAATTAAGAAAAATCTGTACTTCACCAAGAAGAATAAAAAGGTTGACTCAAGTGAAATAATACAACACATATTTCTTGTCTTTATAATTAATAACTTGGACCGAACTATTATCCCTTGAGATAAAACACAATGCATCATGTTTTTATTTAGGGTATATGTTGAAGTAACATAGACTGACGAATGTAAATTGAAGAAGGTTGATTGAAGAAGGTATATTTGAGGAAGATTGATTGAAGAAGGTATATTTGAGGAAGATTGATTGAAGGAGGTAGATTGAAGAAGATTGATTGAAGGAGGTAGATTGAAGAAGACATATGAAGAAGGTAGAATGTTGACAAATTTACCATAAGGTCTCAAGATTTCTCTTCAATTTCGACTGGGCATTTCTTTTGTAACTACCGTGCAGCATCTAACTAATTCATGTGAGTTCAAATATTTTATATATCAGGACGGTTACATAGAATGAAAGCCAATAAACGGTTCATGTGTCAATAAATATTTGTTTCTTTTAAATAAATAAAACATAAAAGTCAACAATAATTTATTTTACCGCATGTGACTCGTAAAAGACTTTAGTGACAGTGCTACAGTGACAGTATACTGACAGTATTTCTGATAACTTACAGGCGGACGTTGAAATCCCGACTGTGGAAATGGCCAGGTGAACAGGATCATTTGGGAAGCAGTTAAAGTCTGACGTGGGTATTAAGACCAGCCAGGGGATTAATCCAGAGAAGATAAAAACACGGAGTCACGAGACTTTCGGCTGTCGCCATTTTTTCTTTTAGATAGAAATCATACAGCAATCAATCAATGAATGGTCGCAGAATCTTGTTGGATGCTTTGAATAGAAAGTTAGCAGCGATGAAATTTGATTTCTGTATTTATTGTTGTTTATAACTGAAAGTATTATCGCATTGACGATCTTATAGGAGGAATTTAATAATTTCAGGGTTTGTTTGAAATAATCTGGCATTGTCATTAATTTGTCAGCAGTTTATCATCAGTTTATCATCAATTTATCATTAATTTGTCAGCAGTTTGTCATCAATTTGTCAGTAATTTGTCATCAGTTTGTTTGCAGTTTCTCATCAGTTTGTCATCAGTTTGTTATCAATTTGTCATCAATTTGTCTTCAGTATCTAATCAGTTTGTCCTCTGTATCTCATCAGTTTATCATCAGTATCTCATCAGTTTGTCCTCAGTTTGTTATCAATTTGTCATCAATTTGTCTTCTGTATCTCATCAGTTTGTCCTCAGTTTTTCATCAGTTTGTCATCAGTTTGTTACTACCTTATGTTTTATCGTACTCACGTTCTGTGTTGTGGGTGTGTGTGTGTGTGTGAGCGGGAGGGGTTGGCTGGATACACCATGATGACATATTGATACTGTAAGATGGTAATATGGTACAATAAGATGACATATGAATATTTTAGGATGGCATTTTGGGTACTATAGGAAGAATTGTGGATGCTGTAAGATGACATTGGAATACTGTAGGAAGAGTTTGAATAATGTAAGAAGGCATTTATACACTGTACACTGACATTTGATTACAGTAATGTAAGATGACTTTTAGATGGAATTAGGGTACATTAGTGTATTGTAGGAAGACATTTGGATACTGTACGATGGCATTTGATTACTTAAATATATTTGGATCTAATGAGATGCCATTTAGATAATGTTAGATGGCATATGAATATATTTGTAATAGCCGACTATGTTATATAGATGTTTTTTTTTAATTATTTTTCCTTTTTGAGAGAATTGTGTTGTTTTTTTTTTGGTCAGTTTCGGGCT
This sequence comes from Bulinus truncatus, assembly GCA_021962125.1. Lineage (NCBI taxonomy): Eukaryota > Metazoa > Mollusca > Gastropoda > Planorbidae > Bulinus > Bulinus truncatus. The sequence goes on along the minus strand of JAGDYQ010000181.1, from coordinate 607,946 downwards.
CAATATAATTTCTATAGCATGGAGGAGCAAAACAAAAAGCTCGCGGGCCAAGTGCGGCTCATTTTATTTTCTTGACGCACACATTTAATATATTAATAATTTTTTTTTCGTTTCTTTTTTTAATTGTATTACAGTACCGGATCATGAAAGATACAATGACCCATCAAGTCATTACGGTAATACCATTTTACTTGTTGTTTTTCTCACAAATTTTATTTCGTCTTTTTACTCAATAAAAATTGCAGACTGCAGACATGGCTCTTGTCTTTTGTCGTTGACTTTGCGACGGGCCTGGTCAGTTTTATAATACGTCGTCTCGGCTCGCGGGGTTATTTATTAATGACCACTCGGTGGACGGGGAAAAAAAAAACAAACAACAATAAAGCGGGAATCTATTGTTTCTGAGATGAAGTCGTCATCACAGGTCAAGTCTCTGACCTTCATTGTTCACGCAGCAGAGGAAATGAGCCGATGACTGGTGGTGGTGGGGGGGGGGGGAGGGTTCAGACTACAATGTAAACTGACCAGCCATGACGTCACGGAGTCGCTTAGATGATGATGGATAAACCTAACCAGCCGGACAACCGACCTGTCTGTGTCGAACATAAGTGGACATTAATAACGACAATGCTGTCCCATTGACCCATTGCGAGCCGGACCACTCCCCCCCCCCCGCACGGACCCACAGTGTCATATTTTAATACGGCGTCATTCATTACTCGGTGACCAAATACCGAAACAACGGGGCGGGAGTTGCAGAAAGAGAGGGGGGGAGGTCGTTTGAGGGTCGGGGTTGGGGGAGGGGGGTCATCTGAGGGGAAATTATACAAATAAAAGCTGCGATGACCACCACTATATTCGAATTAACTGACAACTAGATGGATGAGAATTATCTATCAGGGGCTATGTCCGACATATGCTAGAATGGACAATGGGACAGTACCACACACTGTCCTAGTTTATATACATAGGGCCTTTCTTTGAACTTCTTTTGGATTGCCCCATCTAAACAACCACATAGGGCCCTTTGGGGATGAATGGTCTACTGTTGGTGACCATTCCTTTCAAAAATGGTACATTCATTGACATAAATAAGGGTCCCGAGATGTGCTCTTGTACCTTCTTTCCCTATTATATATGTTGATGTGTGTGTGTGTGTGTGTGTGTGTGTGTCTTTGAACTCCAAAGCACATATGATCTTATAACATACCGATTCTCTCTCTCAATAAAGGAAAACGTCATTGATTTCTGGATACTTACGTGTGATACTTACCTGTGATACTAACTCAGCCATGGGCCAACTAAGACCCGCGGGCCAAATCCGGGCGGCCCGCACTATTTAATCCGGCCCGTTACTCGTTTCAAAGTCAATAGCACAGCACAGCACCAGCACCAGCACCAGCCTTTTATTTTATGACGTCTTTCTTGAGCTTTTGCTCCTGGTCCGACCCTCCGGTCAAATTTATGAACCAAATGTGGCCCGACACTCAAACGTTTACCAACCCTTGTACTAGCCAATAATTATATCATATATAGCGAGATCAATGAATACACTGGTTTACAAATTTTCATTTTGTGAAAACTGCTGATATGCAAATAAGTGTTTCTTATGCAACTTTTTATGCTGATTCCAAATATGTAATCCAAATTTTTGTATCACGTCAGGATTTTTTGCAGTTTGACATTTATTAATGTAGAAAAAAGTCAATTAAACCAACAACAAAATGTACTTCGGTCATGCAGAAAACTATTGATATGTACAAAATTATTAAAAAAAAGCAGATTTATTTTAATTTATTGTCTTCTACTGTACGAATTGTCTTTTAAGTGATTTGCGCTTATGAGCAGCGCCAGGATTGTGGCGTTTTAATGACCAGCAATAGTCGGCCATCATATTCGCGTTCCATCGACCTTGGTATCGACTCTCCATTGCACAAATGTCTTGATGGAATCTTTCACCCTGCTCTTCACTGTACGCACCAAGATTTTCAGGAAAGTAGTCTACATGGGAGTCCAAAAAGTGCAACTTTACACTCATGCGGCAACCCAAAGCCTGAAATTTGGCTATCATGTTCTCAACAAGACTTTTGTAATTGTCGGATTTAAAGTTTCCTAAAAAATTGTTGACAACATCTTTGAAGGCATTCCAGGCTTGTAGCTCAACTGTGGCCAATTTACATGAAAATTCCTCATCAGTCATTACTTCTCTGATCTGCGGTCCAACAAAGATACCTGCAGTCAATTTCGCTTCACTTAAATGGGGAAATTTTTCTGCCAAGTATTGAAACCCAGAGCCAGTATGGTTCATATTCTTGACAAAAGCTTTCATCAACCCCAATTTTATATGCAGCGGTGGAAGGAGAACTCGATGTGCTTCCACCAAAGGCTTTAACTTTACACTGTGGCTTCCTGGAGTGAATTCTTCTCTCGCTGGCCACACTTTTTTGGTATAATGCTCAGAGTCTGCTCTGCTATCCCAGAGGCACAAAAAGCATGGAAATTTTGAATACCCTCCTTGGAGTCCCAATATGATGGCTATGACCTTCAAATCTCCACATATCAACCACTTGTGCTGGTCATAATTCAACGAACTGAGCAACAGTTTCATGTTTTCATACGTTTCTTTTAATGTTACTGAGTGTGCCACTGGAAGTGATGATATTTTATTTCCATTAAATAGAAGAACTGCTTTCATACTGCGCTTTGAGGAATCAATAAACAATCTCCACTGATTAGCATCGTAAGCAATTCCCATAGATGTGACAAGGCCTTCAATATTATTACAATATAACAATTCTTGCTTACTTGAAAAAACTGTACAAATTCTGTCTCTCGACATCTGTACACACTTACGCTAGTATCAGGAGTGAGAAGGTTTCGTTCTTGTAAGCGGGATGCAAGCAGTTCAGCTGATGACTTTGGAAGGTTTAGATCTCTAACTAGATCATCAAGATCTTCCTGAGTAAAAAGTTTTGGTGTGACATCTTCTTTAAAATCAGGATCAAGAACATCACTACTGTCTTCAGAACTTGAGCTGTCATCACTTTCAAAATCATCCAGCTGAGTAGGAGGTGTAGGCACAGGAATGTCTTCGCAATGTTCTACAGGCCTCAAGGCTGACGGTACATTAGGATATAGAATCATGTGTCTGCTTTTTTTGTTGAATCCTACAACATTCGTCATGCAAAAATAGCAGTCCGTCACATGATTCGAAGGCTCACGCCAAATCATGGGCACACCAAATGGCATACTTTTCACTTTACCTTTAAACCACTTGCCAAGAGTTACTTCACAGAGTTTACAAATAACATGAGGCGCCCATGTTTTGTCCTGGTCTCCCAGTTTACATCCAAAGTATGCATGATAATATTTCTTTGTTAAATTTGATATTTTCTTCTTCTCAGCCATTGTGCAAAATCGTCCACAAACATAACAAAAACTGTCTGCTGAATTCGTACAATGTCTTGGCATTGTGAAATTTTTTAAAAATTTAAAATCAGCTAATCAAATATAATCTTAAACACATAAACAACGGCAATAAAATATTCAATTAAACTTGTGTTCAAACATAAAGTGATGACGTCATCTGCTTATGATAAGCATAAAATTTGTAAACACAAATTTGTGGTTTTCTCAAAAACCTGACGTGATACAAAAGAAATAAGTACATCAAAATTTATCATTTTTAATAAGCTTTCAGAAATTTATAATGTTTTGCTTGCAGTTTTTTTTATGTAAACCAGTGATATTTATAAGGTGTCGTCATCAAAACATTTAAAGAAAAACAACAACTTTGGGCCGATTTAAGTTTATTAAGTTCATATTAAATGTACCGCATTAAAAATTTGAAATTCAATATATCTAAGTCAGTTTTAGATGAATAAAGTATGATATAAGTATAATTTGTTTCATATTCCATTTTTTTTAGTATTAAGTCCTTTATCAATTTATCTTACTTAACTTAATTAATTCCTTGAACTACTTGCGGAGCAAAGGGCCTATGTAACCTCTTTCCAGCGTACTCTGTCTTTGGGGACCTTTTTCCATTACCCCATGTCTGTTTGCATCCCCCTACTCGCTAGACCTTCTCCAAGTGGTCTTTGTGCGGCCAAACTTTATCTAGCCTTGGGGTTTCTTACTTCTCACTCTGAATTGTATAAGTATCGCAGTAATGGAGATTTTCAGGAAAATGCATCTTTACATGGCAGAATTTAGATTCATTCTACTTGAGGCTATGAATATATAAATCACCAAAACACCTAGACACATATTTTCCTAATTATTTGTTTGTATTTCGGGCACAATGGTCCTACTTAACTAATTTTTATAGGTGTTCTGTTCCTTCTAAGATATTCGCGGCATCACACTATTGCGCACTAATGTATTTTGGGGCGTATTACGTGTGAGTCTTTACGTTGCGTAAAACTATGTCGATTTCCTTCCTAATTCGCACAACCAATTTCGTTCGCCGCACACAGTCTTCGGAAAATCATAGACAACACGGACTGGATGTCGTACCACATTCCTAACTATAATAAGAACTCACGTGGCACAAAAAAAAATCTGTGCATATTTTTTACTCGCATTCACTAGTTCATAATAAGTCGCATTGTATTGATAATCATAATATAAGGCAAGTAGTGTCGAAATTAATTGGAGCTAGACGAGGGGAAAGTGTGTGTGTGTATGGGGGGGGGGGAGGCGCTGGTAATGAGCCATCACTTGTGAACAGGTCACGTGTATTGTGTCCCCTCCCCCCCTCCCCGCCCTGATCAAATGCCCGGCGCCCCGCGATGCGGCTGCCTCTTTCACAGCACCGTCCAACAAACAAACGGCTCATTAACGATCACTCTTGACTGGTCATTGTAAACACAATGGGGGGGGGGGGGGAGAGACATACTTATGACAAGAATATAAAGTCGGCGTTTGAAGGAAGGGGAGACAACTTTCAATGAGTGGGGAAAGTGGTGTTTGTAGCACTTTGGCTGGCAACTTTCCTTTCCTTTATGCACACATTGATAACACAACAAGTAACTCATACAACATTGTTTCAAAGATTTAAAAAAAATCTGTTTTAAAACTTGACTTAAATAATTATATTAGTATAAAACGATCCCCTTATAAATCCTAAAGAGACCATCGAGGTGAAATGAAATAAGAGTTTATCAGCTTCTGTAGCTACGGCTGCCCTATATGTAGTGTGGTTAGTTCAGGGGTCGGCAACCTTTTCAGGCGGAAGAGCCAAACGTTATAATTTACAATTTCCTCAGTTTTTAAAGAGCGACTAAAATTGTTGCTCCGATATGGTATTTGATTAGGCCGCAATTTCATATCGAAAGAGCCGCATGCGGATCGCAAGCCGTAGGTTGCCGACCCCAGGGTTTGTTCAATAACACCATTACTCTCCCCAATAAATATCAGGTGTCTCCTGTTTAAAATGGGCGTTCATCGATCAAACCAGAAAAAAAACAAGTCCTGGCACTCACCGAGTATCGAACCCAGGATCTTCCTAACCCTAACCTAGAGCTCTACCATTTTGTACAAATATCCTAGATTAATACACAACAAGAACAAAAAAAAAAGGTCTTAAAAAAAGGTGCTACATTGATTAGCAGGGGAAGGATTCAGAACTTTTCAAAAATATTTGTAAATACACAACATTTTAGAGAAAAAATAATTGATTGTTTTCTAATCATTGTCCTAATGCCAATACGCGAGTGTGATTTTATATGGTCATGGTTTCCACTGAATTCTTTTTTTTTTTTGGCTTTACCAGATGTTCTCAGCTCATTGCATCGCGTCCTCCCGCCAAACACTTTGGGATTCACCGGGATGCAATGCTCTAAGCTATGCGCACCAATGTTTTGTAGTTCACTGCACACCACAAATTTCATATTTCCTTCCAAAGTTGCACAAGCCAAATCTCTTCCAGCACACAGCTACTGCTAAATTATAGGGAATAATTGACGGTGCTGCAACATTGTTTGTGTATTGAGGGCAACCATTGTTGTTTGATTCTGAATAATAGGACAGGCATGTATCAGTTGTACCGTCACCCTGCTTCTTTCTCATTTTCTTTTATATTTTTTTGAACCAACGGTCCCGACTCCAGAACACTCCAATGCCTCCCAAACAATATTTTAATCACTCTTCACACGTAAGTGGTTGATCGTCTTGTGCCCACTCGACATCTTACGATCCCGTGTCCACTGCTCGATGAGAGGGGACACTCACCGAGAGGGTGGTGGTGGTTGGGGTGGTAAGGTTGGGGGGGGGGGGAGACATGGGAATGTGGGGACCAGGGTTAGGTGTAGAGGGAGGGAGGGAGGGATTGGGCAGGGGCGATGGCGGTGCTTGACGAGACTGCATTTGATTCCTCGCATTAATTACCGTTATTTATCTCTCACTCACATCAGAAAACCTCTTTTTTTTGCTTGAAGGTAAGAGGAGGGGGAGGGGAGCGGGGGCGGCGGGAGGGAAAGAGAGGGAGCGCTGGTCAGATGAGTCGTCTGGAGATGCATGTCTACCATTAACACCCCATCATGGTCACGTGTTTGACCCCCCACTTCTCTGGCTGACGTTCGCACATAGTTACTCAAGCTGAAACCCTACCCACTCCTCCCCCACATTTCCCCTATGCCCCATTTAACATCATTGGGTCAGGGGTCATCATCCCTCCTCCCCCCCTCCCTCTTCCCAACACACCATATCTCCCTGAACGGTAATTCTAGAAAGGTACCGCTTTCTCCCTACACACACACATGCACACACACACGCACTCATATAACCACAACCACACACTTCCCCTTCCATTTGATGGTCAGTTTGAGACCAGCCTGTTCGGCGGCACCGGAAGGGCTACTAACTGAACTCACTTCCTACTCCCTACCCCCTGCCCCACATTTTTTTCGTCTTTCATGCCTCTTATGTCATACAGAGGCCTGGCTCAGCCTCTGATCACATGAGTGATGACCGGTAGTTTCAAAGTGTAATTGGACTTTGCCCGAAGTATCTTAAGTCACAAAAGATACACATGTGCAATAAATTGATAGGTACTATACCCATTACATTAACATTTGTGAATGAAATATAAATAAAACAAAATTTATGAATTTTCGAAAAAATTCTGAATCCTCCGAGTTTAAGTAATAGCCGAATACACAGACTTTATTAATTAACACAAAGACAAAATAAACATACCATCATAGATCCGATAGACAATAGAAAATAGATCTGTAAAGTCTCTGACTTTACCACGGGAGACAAGAAGGGGAAACAACTTTCTTGGAGATCGAACCCAGGACTTTCAGATCGTCATTTCAGCGCTTTACCGCATGACCATCCGTCGCCTACAGATAGATAGATAGATAAATAGATAGATAGATAGATAGATAGATAGATAGATAGATAGATAGATAGATAGATAGATAGATAGATAGATAGATAGATAGATAGATAGATAGATAGATAGATAGATAGATAGATAGATAGATAGATAGATAGATAGATAGATAGATAGATAGATAGACACCATCGTGACCAATCTAAGGCGGCACCTAACTAACTGCAACATTTAACACATTTCTTCGCTTCAATCATCTGGTTTTATGTTCAACTCTGCGGGAATTCATCTTATCAGAAGCAGTTTTCAAAGAACATCCTTTAAACTGTCGAGAAAACAAAAATGTCTCACATTTAGTCCTCCCGTTTTGACGGGTTTCCACCCATCGCTTCAAGTGAGCCCAACGCAAACGTAACAGGACTTTTATGTCGTCATCAGTTATTGTGCTCTCGCTTTATCTCTGAACTAATCCACTCGGAAGTCGAAGGAAACGTCCACGGAATCCACAAAAGAGGGTGGGGGCCGTTTCATCATCCAGTCGCTACCCTTTAAAGCCCCTTATAACCCGTGAGGTAAGTAGCGGTTGAGGGGATCTAGTTTTAAGGGGTGGGGGTCAAAATATGTATAGGCTTAAAGAGACCTCCTGTTGACGGCTGTGATTTCATCGTCAAGGTCACAGTTTTACTTGGCGCTTGCAAATGGGAAAAGGAAGGGTGAAGTAGTGAGTGGGTGGGGGGTTGGGGGGGTGTAGGCTTGTCTTTCAGTCCTTCACCCCGCCCCTTTTCACAGACCTCATTTCACATCCACGCCAACAAAAAAAAAACTGGCCAACTTTCCACGAGGTTGTTGTTTTACCTCTTGAAGTGACCGTTTCCGGTCACGCGGGGAAGTGATGAAGACGCAGAAACAATGAGTACTTATGAAATATGCCGCGACCAAGGCTCTTTGAAAGGATTATTGGTGGCTGGGGGGTGGGGGGGGGGGACTTTTTGTTTGAACAGCGGTAAGTGACCATGTGTGTATTAAAAGAGGTCAGTCCGACCTGCCCAGGTCTCAACACTAACGACTTCAGACGCCTCGACTATTGTTACTTTATTATATCAGCGATACACATGAGAATAACAAATAAAAACACGTTTAATAATAAATGTATTGGTATTCAATAAATATTGGATGACGTGCATGATCTGAAAACAAATTGAACATATTGGAACCGGACAGAGGTCAGTTGAGGCCCCGAGAGTGGGGGGAATACTGGACTCCTATTCAAAATAGACGACAAAGATGGAGGTATCCATTTAAACTTAGGTTCTCTGTGGCACTCCTTATTTATTACCGCCCCTGGTCGCGAGCACTGCGCCTCCCCTCCGCCTTTAGATCCGCCTTTGGTAACAGATTTTGAATATGGCGCCCTTTTGCAGTAACCTTACGGTGATGGGGCTTTTTAAAAAAAAATCAAAGATTGGCCCGACTTGGGCGTGGTGACTAGGATTATATCGATTTACAGACAGACAGATAGACAGATGACGTAGATAGATAGATAGATAGATAGATGATAGATAGATAGATAGAGTCTGAGATAGATAGATAGATAGATAGATACGATAGGATAGATAGATAGATAGATAGATAGATAGACAGACAGACAGACAGACAGACAGACAGATAGACAGATAGATAGATAGATAGATAGATAGATAGATAGATAGATAGATAGATAGATAGATAGATAGATAGATCGATAGATAGATAGATAGATAGATAGATAGATAGATAGATAGATAGATAGATAGATAGATAGATAGATAGATAGATAGATAGATAGATAGATAGATAGATAGATAGATAGATAGATAGATAAATGATAGATTTAACAAATTATCGTTCTATTGAACAGGAAGTAAGACTGGTATCTAAATATATTTTGTTTTGATTCAATAATTTCAACTCATGGGTAAGCTCTTTACTGTTTGTTCTCACGCAAGCATGAAGGCACACCTGCTGGGGGTAAAGACTGGTGGGTTGACATTGGAACAGAGGGGAAGGCTGGGGGGGGGGGCATAATGAATAAAGGAGAATGTTTAGAGCCATTCCCCAGAGAAATGACCATAACATTAGCGCAGCATCACTCAACTCCCCGTGGCGGTTATCTCCAACTCAGACCAGTGCCCTGGCTTCCATCACAGACCGGCTAGCGGGATTTCCCCCATCCCAGGGCTTCTGGTGGCTGAGCATTCATCAAAGGACCCCAGGAACAGAACACGCAGGGTTATGAGACTGAGTCAAGTTATTCATCTTTTCGTCAAGAAAGAGAAAGAAAGAAAGAAAAAAACAGAATAAAAGTTTCCATTAATAAGTATTTTCCTCTCATAAGAGTCTCCCACCCTCTCCCCTACCCACTGCCTCCACCTCAAACCCCCTCCCCAACTAGACAAAAAGTTATAAACTATGGGCGATAATGAATCTCTGTAGCAAACTGTTTCTGCTGTTTGGAACACGGAGCACAACCAGGCGCCACATCATCAACAGCAGCGTGACGTCTTCTAGAACTCAATAGTTTTAACAAGAAAGGTATTAGTGGAAAAGCACGTTTGTTTACATGTTACAATGAAGACTAAATAAAGCGGCTCTTATAGCCACTGCATACTGGTCTCATTGTCACACTGCCTGGCTCCTTATTGCTAGTCATACTTATATTCTTATAGTCAAATACTACACGTATACAGCAAGCATGCGTCTCTTATAGGCCAAATGTGGCTCTTCGTTCATTTTTGAGCGGCTCTATTGAAACTTTTTGTTTACAGTAGTTTCACTGCTCCCTAACAATTTACTGCTGGGCTCTGTCATCTCGACCTATTTACCGGCTTAAATTCCCTGCAATATAGCATCCTCAGAAAAATTGATTTAATAGCTTCCTTCAAAAGTGCTTCGTTCGATTTCACCAGATGGCCGTTATGTAATCCGCCATGATAGTTGACGTTCGTCGATTATTTATTTGATCTATTTTCCAGTGTATATTTGACGACTCTCATCCCCTTTTTTTAGCATTAACATCCACATTAAAACTGGCGCCCGCGGGTTGGAGACTATTTAAGCCTAAGGTAAAATGACCACGCCCTCGTTCAGAGTTAAGCTACGCGCTGGTCTTCCATAATATGACGTTTACATTTCATTCATATTAGTTTCCTTATCTTCTATCTCAACTTAGCGGTTCAGACCCGCCGGTTAAGATTTACGAAACCCCTATGTGGCCCTACGACTCAAAGTCATTCACCAACCCTTTCTTACATCTCTGATAGATGGTATATGTATATGTGGTAGTATGTCCGTGTGCATTTGTGTGTCGGTTTGTCCTCTGTCAAAATTTCGTCTCTGTGTGTGTGCGTGTGCTCCGGTCAGCTCTGAAACCACAGTAACTTAAGAAGTATTTGAGTTACTCTACGATTCCGGGTGTCTCAAATTATGATAGTGAACAACCAGTCCAAGACCGTTAACAAGAGAGCTTGCCATGAATTTGATTTTACCTAAGACGTTGTTTTTTTAGAAAATCTTATCATTTACTGGTTTTTTTTTAAAAAATATTTTTTCTTCTATCTACGGTCATAGTAATATAAATCGATCATGGTCCTGTATTCCCCCGTCAAATGTTTTTTTCCAAACTATTTTTTGCTCCATCTAATATGCATTTGATTTCGAAAGTGAAAGTGAGAAGAGCTTTTTGCCAGAGATATGTACTCTTGATGTGAGACATTGGTATAATGAAAGGTATCAGCATAACTCTTACTTTCTTTTTGATAGATAATACAACAATTACCTGGATGGTCGTGCGGGTGTAGAGTAATCGAATCAATCGACCGGAGAGGTCCCGGGTTGAACATCAATGAGAACCTTGGGACCTTTACAGGTTCTGAATATGGAGTCCCCAAGTCCATACAGCCGTGCTGTCCATTCAAACCTTTTCAAACATATGCCGTGGTTACTGGAAACATTTGAATTCTAAGACTTCATCTGCTCCGATGAAGTAAATAGTATATCAAATAAAGTAAAGCTAAAGCTATCCAGGATTTTGTTTAGCGTAACTAATGATGTAATGAGTTGAACTCAGAATGCAAGCTTTGCAGGTTGCCTTAAGTTACGCGTGGTAAAGAAATGAACGTATACTTCATATCATCTGTGACATGGCATTATGATCCAGTTTAGTCAGGTCCAAGCATCTCGGTTTCTTTAAGTAAAATACGAATATACATTGTTTGAAAAGAACCACAACTGTGTAAAGCTAACTTATCAAGATCTAGTGAACTAATGTGGAATTAATTAAATAGTGAAAAAAATGTTGATGGATAAAACCAACGAAATCCACATTATGGCCACCTCCGTTTCTCTAGCCATAGGTTGTATTAGTTTGTAAATAACCAGATTCATTACTGCTCTGTTTAATGAGATTTTCAAGGAATATGGGCGACCGACCATGTACATACAGCCAACCCATTCTCACAGCAATCTCTCTCTTCCCCTCGAACGTTTTTCTCATGGTCTGGTAAAGAAGATGATCAAAAGGGCTCCTTAATTTGTGCTGACCGCTGCCCAGTGTGTGTGGTCATCCCCCTGGTGTACGCTAAACATGTCAATTTTGCGGTCTGAAGAAATAGGAGCTGAGTCAAGCCCGTGTACTCACCGTTGCGTAATATCTGCATTCAATAATCAAAGGGGAGTGAGCAGCATCGAAATCGCATACATGTATGGTGTGCCGGTGCACGCGTGCGTGCGTGAGTCTTCAGAAATAGTTTATCAAGTCGTTGAAAACTCCTGGGGGATCGGCCCTAGTGTGGTTTATGGAAGATTATCACCATGCCCCCGCGAGTTCTGGAATTTCTCGACTTTGATGTTGCTGACCAGTCCATAGTCCAGTGTTAACTAAGGACACGGTTGTATATTACCTCCTTCCCTTAGGCCACAGTACGGCAGCCCTTGCATGGTCCAAGATAGCCAATGGCTTTACTTCCGTTATTTATTGAGAGGTCACGGTTTTTGGAGGCGAGTGTTGGAGTTGACCGGTCACTTTTATACTCCACACGCGCGTCGCGTCAGTGGCTGTTTTTTCTCAAACATCATAGAGCTCACGGTTCTAAAACTGATAATGATCTCTTTTGTAGGATAGAACACTGTCCAGTTTCTACACAGTTGTGAAGTGTTGTGGTTGTGTGTGTGTGTGTGTATCGGCTGCGCCTCCTATGAGTCGAGGGCAATAATTTCAGGCGTGATGTATGTCAATTAGACTGAGTGACGTTGTTGCCTCGCTAATTGGAGTGTGTGTGCAGGGTGGGATGGGGGTCGGGGGCGTAGCCCAGTAGGGGTGCGGTACTCCCAGAGAGTGAATTGAAACAAAGTGTGAACAAAGAAGACGTGCCGTTTTGGAGCAAAACAAAACAAATTCAGAATCTCTAGAAAGACTTCCGCAGATTTTTTTTTTAAGTCAAATTAAGGCAATATGCAGGGCAATGTTCCAGCCAGTTTCCTGAGGTTTGGTGCGCTACAAAAAAAAAAACCGGGAGCGCGCAACTATTTTCAGGAGATTACACTTTTGTGTGCGCCACATATTGTTTGCTCGACCATTAGCTTAACAAGTAGGACTTAGAGTATAGCTGTAGCTGTCTAGGAACACCATTCTTAGCGTTTACTTTAAGGCCCTTGGGCAGACTTTTCGAAGTATTTGTGGGCTCCCGTGTAAAATTATCATCAGGTCCAGATAACATAGTTCTCTCCATATTACCTGGAGTTTTACTGGAATTACTGGAGCCATCGGAGTTACTGGAGTGGGACATTTTGCCATGTGAGGGTCCAGGACAGTAAAACACAGTTTTCCTTAATCTCAGAACCACTCTGCTTGCTAGAAATCAATAATTACTTTTACCAACACACCGTGTATAGAATTCATGTATAAGGGTCCACATACTTCTCACTGAGCCCCTTGATGACAGTTATGCGGTATGTTAAAGTCGACCTCCGTGATCAGAAATATTGTCTTGACTTCAGTAGTTGTTGTAGTTGTTTTGTTTCTAATTTGTTCAACGTTCAATTGTAAAATAAATTCACTTGAATCATAAATAAGCACATATTGAAGGCCTATTGAAATACCACAAGTTTAAAAAAAAAAACAATCAATCGACATGAACAAGAAAAGTGAAACTGTAGTGAGGCGTGATTACAGGGAATGAAATAAGGGCACTTGCGCACCACAGTGCAAACAATGTGTGTCAGAGATGGTTCCAATCTCACAGTCTTACAGATCTGGTGTTTTTTTGTTTGTTTTTATTTACCCCCTCCACACACACACACCACACACCCTCTCTCCTCCATATTGGAGATTACACAACATTGAAACCACACCTCATCAAGATGACAAAGGGTGAGATGCTGAGTGAAAAGATTTATTCAGACCCTTACTGTCTCAAATGCCTGAATCAAATCATCTGCTTCAAGATTTTTCACACACCCCCCCTCGAACCATCCCCAAACCCTATCCCCATACGCCACCAATCCTCGAGCAACACAATCTCAAAATCAGATTAAAAAAATTTCTGGGAAACAATACAAACTGGTTGATGTTCTGGATTATGACCCAGGTGGGGGCGGAGCGTGGAAGCTTATCTCGATAAGTCCACCCCCCTTTCCCAACTTCACCTCAATTCTAACTGCTGTCATGACATTTACATGCCTTCCCGGGGGATGGTGCTCGACTCGTGGGGGGTACGGATACAGTCACGCCGATTCAGGGACCGTTGCACCTCCGGGCAATGACGCGGAAATACGAGATGTGACCCGGCATGTGTGGCGCAGGTCCTGACAATCTTACGTGGGTGGGGTAGTAAGTGGGGTTAGGGTGGGGTGGAGGAGTTGACGATGGCCTTGTTTATTTAATATGTGCCACCAGGCCGAGTAGACGCAACCCTACTAGGCCGTCACACATTGGCCCACCCACATAAACAACCGAGGTTCCAATCCATCACCCTTCCCCAACCCTCCTATTTCCCACACATCCCCAGATATCTAACTGGTTTGGGTGATAATGCTGTAATGTCCATTTGTTTTTGGGGGTCATTTGTTGTTGTTGTTGCTTTATGCTCAAGATTTGAAAAGTAAAGGAATCATTCATTGGTTGACTTTTACATGTTGGATCCAATGGCTAAGTGAATGTACTTGGTGGATCAACATGGCTAAGTGTATACTACAATTTGGATCAACATGGCTAACTGTACACTTGTTGGATCAACATGGCTAACTGTACACTTGTTGAATCAACATAAGGACTAACTGTACACTTGTTGGATCAATATGGCTATACATCAATGAGTTAGATCTCAATTCCGCTTATAGTACCAATGTCATCAGATCCAGTCGCCTTTCTTTCACATTGAGGCATTTAATGTAAAAAATAGGAGAACTATTCGTAATCATATAACAGTGTGCGTGTGAGTATCTATACTATCTATCTATCTATCTATCTATCTATCTATCTATCTATCCATCTATCTAACATCTATCTATCTATCTATCTATCTATCTATCTATCTATCTATCTATCTATCTATCTATCTATCTATCAATCTATCTATCTATCTATCTATCTATCTATCTATCTATCTATCTATCTATATATATATATATATATATATATATATATATATATACATAGTTTGACACTTTCCTCAGAAATTGTGATCTCTCGATATATATATATATATATATAATTCTGGATCCCATCAGATTTGCATAACTGTCTTGAAAAATAACGCAACTCTAGTGTTTTTATCGACATTCTATACACAACGTTGACTGTCTAATTTCTCTCTTCAGCGTCGACCTGATACCAAGCCTGTACATATGGGTGTGAGGCGAGGGGGGAGTATGCTGCTACCTTTATCTATAGCTTGGGAACCGTTGTTTCTTTGGCAGGTTGGCGTTTCACACATTTTCTTACCTATGGAGCTGAAGTTGGCACTCTAGAGCCGTCACTGGCAGTTCGCTGGCCAGACTAGAGTCATACTGAGCTCTCTCCCACTCCCCCCCCCCCACCCACTTACACAGCCCGACCTATTTTATAGCAATTTATATGGTTGTGTGTGTGTTAATGCTAATGGTGTCTACGTGTTGTGTATTATTTAACTTTATGCATATGAAGGATGGGAGGTAACAGCCAGAGTTTTTTTTCCCCTGCCATTTTGTGAAGCCATGTACAGGAGTTATCGTCCCTGAATGTCATACGATATATATTTGTGTGTGTGTGATCCAATCCCAGACAACCGTTCTAATCATTTAGTCATCCAAGTGAGACACACACACAAAAATTGTTCCTATTCTTTGCAAAAGCCATGGCAAGTATCCTGCTATTAAAATCACCATAACAGTGTCAGGTGTAATTCCCCTCCCCTCAAACTAAACTACACACAACCAGGGTAGCCCCCACCCCTTCCACCACCCACCCACCCTGCACACCTATCTCTTTTCACACCTTCTTATGTCGGCATTGATCCTAAAACTGGCACCTAACATTTCCGTATTCATCTCTGGTTAGAATCCATGAAGATTATTGCCCCTGGTCCATGTGGTTATGTATCAGCTGATAGTTACAACTTCTGGGCCTCTGCTGCCCCCCCCATATCCAAAGTTTAAAGTCCTTTTCAAAACTCCGATCATTTCAAACTCTAGCTAAAAAAGTATCTGCTAAGTATGAAAGCTTAGCTTCGTCTCTTTGTTGGACAACTCTTTTTTAATTTCTACTTTTTTTTACACCTATGACAAATAAATTGCCAAATGTTGTTCTTGATATAAACCTAATGTATAGAACTGCAATTTCAAGGTGACCAATATATTTCACCCTATTTGACCTATTTATGGAGTCTACACATGCTGTCGTGCTCTCTCTCTCTCTCTCTCTCTCTCTCTTGTCATTAACCTGTTATCTTGACGTATTTTCTATTCGTCCCATTTTAAAAATAAACAAATAATTGATTTAACAGATAAAATCAGCGAAACCTGATAGCAATAAACAAACAAAATAGACGTGTATTCAAATGAAAGTTTCCCATTCTCCAGACTTAAGTCTATACTCTGTACTCTTGTATTAAGATATTTTTATCAAACTCCATAAATATCTTCTATTTGTATCCATATAAAGATACTCTATTTGTATCTACATATTTGCACGTATTAAGATCTTTAATCCGTCTCAATGAAGATCTTTCTGTTTGCATCCCATTCGGATCTTTCCATTCCCGTACAGATCTTTTAATCCGGGTCTCAGTGAAGATCTTTCTGTTTGCATCCATTCGGATCTTTCCATCTCCCACGTATTAAGATCTTTCCGTGACCAACGTAGAGATTTCAATATAGAACAAGTTATACAGAACGGCATCTCACAGCCTAAAGCTGTGCTTTGTTTTCAAAACTTTCTTTAAAAAACCAAGCAGCTATTAATATACTGCCAACCAATAATATGCCAGTGTGCTCTCCCGCGCTTTCGACCTTTCAAACAACAACAACAACATCAACTTGTCATCCCTTGACGCCCCCCACCCGTTGAAGAAGAAAGTCCCCCCCCCGTTGTTAAGCCAATCAGACAACACTTTAAGAGGCCAATCTTCGACCTTTATTTTCCGTAATCGTTCTTCTTTCCCTGTTGTAGTTTTTTTCGGACCCGATATTTTTATGTGTGTGTGGAAATCCCTGACTGTTACGACTAGAGCTTTATGAGGTTTATTATTGTCGGCAATATAACCAATACGGGAGCTAGGAGATATTAGGGACCAGTGAGGGGGGGGAGGGAGGGGGTGTCAGAAGTTACTGCATATTAATTGTTTTTTTTTTCTTTTCTGTGGCGTAATATTCTACAAAACAAAATAAAATACAGCAGGGGCGTATACCTTCCCCCTCTCTCATCCATATATGGTCCGCTCTTACTCCAGTGTCTTATAGAAAGAAGGAGAGTAACTTAAACCTAAGATGGCGGAAGTGGGGGGGTGTGAGATATTCATGTAGTGAAGTAGTGGATGGGGAGAGGAGATACAGAGAAATTCTAAGGGTGGTAAGAATTAGACACTATGGCATGCAACACAATGAAAAAGGTTCAGTGTGATGTCACACCAGCGTGTTCTTCCACGAGAAGGTCACATTGATTCGTTGTTCTTCTAGGGAGAAGCACCTACCGGACCAGTGGGTGACAAGAAGATTTAAAAAAAAAAACATGATGCTGTTTTTGTAATAGTTTACTTAAAAATTGTACCATGACCACAACATAATGACATCTTCTTTAATATTACTGCGTCTCTATTTCTAAACCGGTTTTTTAGAAATGACGAGATTTATAAGAGTGAAATATATTGTCAACTGATTAAGCCTAACCCTGTATAATGGTTGAACTAACGCTAAAATAGGTATAGGTATTAAAGTCTTATCTGGTGATTGAAAGCGTCAAAAGTGACATCCAGGTAGACACAGAAACATATATCTACATACAGTTAGATTACAGTGGCACACATTTACGCTGCAAAGAGAGACACAGTGGCCACATCTACAGATAGGTAGACACGAACATGCGTTTACCGGCGAGGAGTTAGGCGTACATTGACATGAGGTTGAGCTATAACGGCACGTTTAAAATATATTATTCATTGCAAAAATCAAAATGAACAGACAATGAGGCAGATTTGACTAGTAAGTGCAAACGGGTGGAGTCCAGTACTTGCACACTTTTTCCAGAATAATTATCCAGAGAATGATGAAAAAAAAATATTTAGAGAACCTGCATATTAAAATTTAAAGCGAAAAACTCGAAATTTTGCATCTAAATAAAGATTGAAAAAATACCTCAGATATCGTTCCTGATGACATTTCGAATGGTTTGAAAAATTCAGCTTCTGGATATAAATGGAAGCCTAATTGAAAGCTTAAGAGAGTTTGATATTCTATGATATTCTTGAGAAAAGTGGAATGGTCATCTTTATTTCATAATTATGTCAGTTCATTGGTGTCTATAATCCATCCATTAAACTTTTCGACCTAAAGGGATGTCTTACAGGCCTGAAGATATTTGCACATGACCTTCACTCCCACAGCCACTGCTCACAGCCTCCTCACTATTCATCCATTCACCCCATATAATAACGCACCAACCGTAACAAGTGGTGCGAAAGAAATATGACACACACGTAATAATGTAGGTATTTTCGATATCGAATCAGTAATGTTAACAAAACAATCTTCAGTGGTGAGTCTGGAGGTTCACAATGCTTAAGGCCCGTATCTTGTTTTGTCACAGGCTTCTTCACTTATGGGACAATAAACATGTCGAAGGTAGATTCATTGGAAATGTAGAAAATGAGGAACGCTTCCGATATGACATGTGATTGATCAACAGATGTACTGGCTTATGCTACAATGACCAAAGTGTAAAAAAGGTGGAGGCCATTTGGCAGAGGACGGGGGTGAGGGATGGGGGTTGGAAGAGGGAACTCATTTCACGTGATCTCTGAAATGGCTCAACCCTGACAAAGTTCACTGGATACCTCGCTGGAGGGATGGTGAGAGAGAGAGAGCAGGTCGAGCAGATTAGACTGAGAGTATGGAAGGGTGGAGGAAGTGGGGCGGATGTAGTTTTACAAATTCTTGTTGTAAAAAATGAGTCAGTTAACATGTTTTTATTTATTTTTTTTTCGATTTTACAGTGTCAGTAGTGGTACATCAGAGGGGTCTCATTATAATCTCTCAATTGACGTACAGCTTTATTTTTCCAAAACTGCTGAGATAAAAAAAAAACCTTTCCCTTGTTTAAACCCAAACTGAAACTGACTTAGGGTAATTTTGTTGACTTGGATGCCTCTCTTTCTCCCCCCTTCCCCACACTAAATGAGGAACAGCGTATGGAACGACAATATTTTGGTTTCCTACCCCTCCCCCACTGTTGCTGGATGTTTCTAACCGTCCGTAACGACAAACTGATCAGCGTGTTGCGGTACTGGCATTTCAAATATCATCAAATCACCCCCACCCCAGCACATCATCTCTTCACGTGGTGTCATGGCACGGAAGTCTGGGGGTGTATGGACATAATTCGTTGGAATATCCGTATAAAACATTTTATATATATATATATATATATATATATATATATATATATATATATATATATATATATGTATATATATATATTATATATATATATATATATATATATATATATATATATAATTACTAATATTCGACACACATTTGACAGTTACTTTCTATTTATAATTAATGCAATAGTATCTTCTATTCATCTCTTGAAATTTGTTATTTATCAACTCTGGCTCAAATCATGTTCTAGTATCCTTTATTAGGGCTGTGTCGTACAGCAGCATAGATGTGTATACATCGGTGATATTCTGAAGTACATGTATGAATCGACACAATACTGCCTTGAAGAGAGAATGGTCAAATAAAAGAGATTATACTATACTTTTTATCTCGAAACAAAACGTATTTGTCCTCTTAGAATATACGCTAATATTCTGATTTCTAAATAAAATGGCTCAAATTATACAAATTGTTTTCCGAATTAAATTTTTTAAAAGGTGTACTTTGTGTCACACAAGCTTATTAAAGATTGGGGGGGGGGGGGGGGTGAAGTAAGCTGGCGAAACAGAGATTGCACTGACAGGCGCGGCGATCCCTGATTCAACATTCTAGCAGGAAACAGACATCGAGACTAGGGAGTTGAGTCTTGATTTATTTATGTTCTGATGACTGTATTGAACATGATATTGTTCAAAGTAGTCACTTCAGTGTGTCTTGTGCAGTCTTTAACAGTTGAATTTCAGAGCACATGGTAGAATTAAAAAATAACCATAATTATAAAACAATATTGTTATCATACATATCCTATTAATTGAAGTTATTTTTTATTTTTGACTCGCCTATAGAACAAAAATAACCACACCAAGTGATAATCAGCCAAACTCAAAGTGTTTACAGAATGGCGTAACGGAAAACTTGAAAGTGTGATTTGTTTGCCAAATAAAACAAAAAGATAGGACCGTGCACCGCCACCCCTCCCCGCCCCACATTCCTCGGTCTTGTCAGCTCGTATCCACTAGTTTCCAGTAAAACTGTCCCTGTAAGCACTAACAGGTCTGTCCGTGCATGGACAAATCGCCCTCTTAAAAAGGTCCTCTATGGTCCCCACTGGCTAGGCAGGGCAAGTGACGCAGAAAAATTGACCGCACTAACTAAACATCAGTAGAAACCACGTGTCAAAGGCCCCAGTATCTTGTGGGGGAGAGAGATGAGTTGTGGTGGTGGTGGTGATAGAAAACTTGAGAGCCTCCCTCTGATACTCCATATACCTTTACCTACACCACAAGCTTCCTCACACTAACTAAACTTGACCGTAAGTAGTTTTTAGAAAAAGCTTTGGGGAAAGGTAAGTACCATTGACCGCTGATGGATGGACTTTGGCCTGACACACAACAGTACTTAACAGTGACTGCTTGGGAGATTTGTGGTGGACACTGGTAATTCAACAAATTAATGACCTCTCTTTTATTCTCCACATTAGAATGGACTGAATCCAGGCTTGACATATAAGAATGTTTATACATTTTTTTAATTGAATATTTGTATTATTTATGGTTTAAATTGGACAACATAAATGAAAATATCTAAAATACCAAAAACAAAACAAAAAAAAGCTGAAACTCTAGCAATGTGCAATAAAAAATATTGATAATCCAAGTATTATTATGAGTGTAGCAGAATA
>JAGDYQ010000181.1:360382-586312 GCA_021962125.1 Bulinus truncatus | reverse complement strand
GATCGACAGTAAATAGTGGTTATTAAATAAATGGCAAAAACAAAAGAACATAATTTAAAATATACAACAATAGTGTATGAAAAAAAGATCAGATTTAGCAATATAAACAACACACTTATGTAAAGGATAGCTTATCTATTTTGAATATTTAATATATATTATTGAGGTATAAACACATTTGATATGGCTAAAGTTTTAAGAAAATTTAAATATGTATCACCAAATATCTTCAAAATATAAAGAAACAAAATAACAGGGTAATTATGAATATTAAAAAAAACACATTATTGTTTTATTTTTTTAAAACAGAGCCTGTGTCAGTAATACCCTAAAAGTGGGGGAGTTGTCCTTAATTCTGGTTACGGTCCCATAACGTTATTCAGTTGTATAGAACCATCAACTATTCTAAAGATAAAGTCGGAAGTTTATGAAACCAATATCGAACAATAATAAACAAAACTGGTAGTGTATTGAAGCTTGTGATTAGTGAGGTTCACCCATACGACCTGTCTTTTGGCTTGGAAACATTCCATTCAACGCGAAAGGAAAATGTTTCCGTAACAATAGATTCTGTTTTCGTAACAAAAATAACAACATGTTTACCCCTTTAGACGGTCTGCTCGTCCCTGTTAGGTCATGGGCAGATAATCCAGGGAATCAAGACAATTATCTCCCCCTTGAATTTGTCTCCGTCTGTTGACGTCAGTACAGCAGCCAAAAAAAAAAACACACGCACAAGGTAAATTGTTCAATGTATGTGGTCAGTCTTCTTGTTTTCGGTCCACGGTCAGTTTCACAATGGCCATGGATATTGTTTTTATTTCCCCACCTACTGACCACAAAGGGGTCAAGAAAGAGTCCAGTCCAATTGCCGACCAGCAAAGAGAGAGATAACTTTTTTTTGTTCAGAAAGATCCAGACTCCCATTCAGTTCTTTAGGGTACTTACTGAAAGAACGGTAAACTACGTGGCGCCAGGTTGACCAGTGGTAAGTGAGTGAAAAGTGAGGTTTATTTCACATGGGTGACCAGTTGACCAAAAGAAATAAAAAAGTAGAAAGAGTTTTAGTTTGGGGTGAAAAGTCGCAAATATGTGACAGGTTTTTTTGAATTTGATCACAAGGAGCGATTTTATTGAGGCGGAGGGGACAAGTCTGGCGCCCGCTGGATTTACACCCCAGAGTAACATAGCCAGCGTCCATTGACTGTCCCCATTGTGTAAGTTTATAATGTGTATGTATGCATGTACTGTTGAACAAACGTGTTAAACAAATATAACAAGGGCTGGTATTGATGACTGTCTGGCTACCTCTCACCAGACGCCTTATGCCCAGTGTAATGGTGTCTATAAGTCAACAAAGTGTTCATTGAGAATAGAGGGATATAACACTTTTGATCAAATATCTGAGAATTTGAATATAGTAAAATATATTCATTTCGTGTATGTTTACAAAAACATAGCAGACAAACAGACATACATATAGACAGACAGGCATACATACATATAGAGAGACAGAAAGACATACAGTCCCTTAGCGCGAAAATTCTACAGCAGGGGCCAGTCCACTAGATGGGTAAGGGGGGACAGGAAAAGACAAAATGCAAGGGGGGCCCGGCCCCCTGCCTCCCCCCTACGCTACGGCACTGCAGACATATAGACAGACACAGTACTATTTTATATATATATAAAAAAACAAGTTGCCGGAACGCCATCGTGTCATAAAGAAATGACGCTGAAATAGTGCAGTAAACAAAAGTCTACGGGGAAAAAAGGTGCCGGAACTCCGTTCCGGTGAGTTCCGCCAGAAAAAAGCACTGTATTAATAAAAATATATCATACATACATACATATATACATACATACATACATATATAGAAAGATACATAGACAGACATAAAAATACTTAAAGCTATTGTTAGGGCAGTGAGTTGGTTATATGTACATTTCCTAGATCGTCTATAACACTTTCACTATTATACAAACCATCTTTTCCTTTCTTTTTCTTAAGGTTAACGGTTTAATGATTATGTAACCTTTTCTTTTATAAATAGTTCCATATTTCAGAACAAAGCTCCATACATCGCCACTTAGGCCACTTGCCTGTCTTCGTTTGTTCGACATCCATTAAATGAGTTTAGTTATTTATTTGTGTGTGTATGTAAAAGTAACCAAATCTCGATAAGTTGGCTAAAACGCTCCTATTGGCAGAATCATAACAAGTACACAAATAATATTACTTATAATCATAGACTAAAATACGTTAATCAATTGTTATCCCTAGAACAGACCAAGGGTTGACTAATCGTGCTAAATGACACCAAAGGAGGTATTATTAAAACAGGAAGTTCAAAAATATAAAGGGTATTATATTTTACTAGCTGTACCCTGCAAAAACCTTTGCATAGCGTTACATCCCCTTAGGTTATATCGGTAGGCTAGGTTATTTTTTGGTTTCGGGCAGATCCGATTTTTTTTCTTGATTGTATTTTAAACTGGAATACTGTTGTATTAATTCTTTACTTTTGATTTAACGCAGAACCCAAATCGCTATTATTTATATTATGCTTAAAATAAGAGAAAAGTTTTTTTTTAAATGTTGCAGAAGTAAATGGTAAACAATGTGTTTATTTTCAAGTAAGAGGTTACAAAGTCCCTCGTCCCTGCTTGAAAAGAAAAAAAAACATGGCGTCCTATCTTTGCACCCACGTCCCCTCCCCCCCTCACCTCTCCTTCTGCAGTCCCATGCGGCTAGTGTGGATTAGATTTTAAATTAAGATTGTACGCCGCTGACTTTCTGCTAGATGGTGCGCTGTGGTGAAAGTACGCGCATACACTCTGTGAATCAAACAAAGGATGAACGCAGATAAAGATGTTTTGAAATACGAGGTCGTATTGATTTACTGCGCCAATCTGACGTAATGTTGTCTCTTTGCAATGACAACAGGAAGGGGAAAAAGAATGTCATGTTTCAGAAAAAAAAATGGTGGGCAAACTAGGACCCGCGGGTCAGGTATGGCACTCTCACTGTTTGTTCCGGCCCGCGCATGGAATTTAAGCATATATACCACTTTCTCCATCTGCTTTTGATTTGGTCATATCGTCAGATAATTTATCTAGGCCCGACCCTCCGATTCAATTCAAGAGCCCACTGTGGTCCCAGAGTTATAAAAATGTTCCCCACCCACAGCTCTATATGGTCAATGGTGAGTGGTATACTTTGGCTAAAATGGAAATCACTTGGAATATTCAAAATTTTATGTCCAGGTCTACTGTAAATGATGTTAATTATGAACTGGTTAATATAAGAACTCAATTCATGTCCATGGTTCATATGATTTATTGACGACACAATAATATAAATAAACAGAATAAATCCAATGAATAATACTTGTTAACAATGAACTTAACTGATCAACTAAAACTTCTGATATGTACTCAAATACTCTCTTAATACTCAACTGAACTTCTGAACTCAAATGACTTCACTGACTCGATTGACTAAATTCTCTTCTTCCTCAACTGAACATCGTCTTTATATAATTTCCTTCCATCCATCTCGAACATTCCACATCGCTCTGTCTCTCACTCATTTAGTCAATACAATTTACAAATAAACAACATGTTTATTTTCTATAAACATCTCGAATCTTGACCCCGTGACCACATGTTGACCTGGTTGGCCAAACTCCAAAAGATACACACACACCTGTGTGCGTAGTGCTCATAACTATACCATGACACCTCCCCCCTTTTCCATACATGTTATACATTTTTTTTCTTAAACATACTTTAGGTGAATACATAGTGTCAAAAATATGTACATATACAATGTATACAATCTTGTGATTCAACATCAAAATAAGAAGTACATAGACCTTATCACCAACTTCGAGTTCTCTGAGGTATCTATTTTTGTTTTTTATGTTTCTATGTTTAGTACTGTTTTGAATTGTGCACTTCTCTGCTATTTTGTTAGCGTTGATTATCATTTCTTTGGTGTTGTTGACTATTTCATGTGGTGACATGTCATCTCTATTTTGTGGACATGCGTTCTCTATAAATAGTCTAAGTGGTCCTCTTGGATTTTTTCCAAACATTAATTCATACGGTGAGAAACCAGTTGATTCGTGTGGAATCTCTCTGTATGCGAACAGTACAAGAGGTTAATATTTATCCCATTCCTGTCCATATTCTTCAATTATCTTTCTTAACATTGTCTTTATTGTCTGATTTGCTCTTTCTATCATTCCATTCGCCTGTGGTCGATATCTGGCTGAAAATGTTTGTGTGACTTTTAGCATTTGCATAAACGATCTTGTCATATGGGATTGGAATTGTGTACCGTTGTCTGACAATATGATTTCTGGAAATCCAAATATGGTGACATCTACAAACATAGAGGAGTCCAGTTTGTTATTATCTGACCATCCCGCTTAGATGAACATAATTATGGTTGTTAAAGTTGGTTAATTGTGAATATAGATGTATCACGGGGGGGGGGGGGAGGGGGTGTAGGTCACAGATCTAGCTAAGGTTTGAACTCGCTTAATGGACCATGCAGAAAAAAAAGGATGTTGGATGGGTGATACATCTCCACTCTCATCCATCTTGTACAGATGACCTATGTGTATATTGAAAACAACTTACAATGTATTAATCTGATATATTATCTGATTTAAAATAAAGAATCTATAGCGTAGTACCATTGGACGAGTGGTTGACACGAGTGTGTTTAGCTCACTCTGGGGCAACAGGTGTAGAATTTAAAGATATTTGGAGGTCCGTGGCAAAACCATGGGCCGGGGGCCCTCTTTATGATAGAGGAGATATCGAAAAGGATGGGCTGATTGCACTAGGGGTGGGGGGGCTATGCATTCATCAAGTTTGGCCCGTCCATAAGAACGGCTGAGACCGACATAAATATTAACCAAATAGAAGTTCAAAGTAATAAACATTTTTTAAAACAATTTTACTTACAAAAAATGTTTTACCTCCTGCCTAGTTTTTTTTTTTTTTATAAAATTATAAATACATTAAAAAAAAGGTACGATTTTGATAAGGGAAGTAACTCTAAACGACCATCTTGAGAAAGTAGTCAAGTGTCTAATGGCTACCCCCCCCCCACCCTGTTCTTCGTCCCCCCACACACCCACCGTCCCAGCCACAGACTCTCCGTCTGTCTCCGATTCAACGAGTCTTCCCGCTCCCCCCTCCACCCCTCCACTCCCATGCCCCACAATTCAAAACGAGTCTTAAAGAGCAGTTTTTTTTGTTTTTGTTGTTGTTGGCGCCTCACCTCAGATGAAACTGTAATACCTCCATGACACCCCCCCACACCCACTTCCCAACCTTTTACTTAGGTCTGTGTCTGTCTGTGTGTCTGTCATTGTTTGTCTACAGCGAGGTGTCTGTCTATGTGTCTGTCATTGTTTGTCTAGAGTCTATAGCGAGGTGTCTGTCTTTATTGTGGAAGATTCAAAACGCGAAATTGACGAGGGTGATTCCCCCTGTCTAATACAATAGACAGAGAGAGAGGGACACAGAGAGACACAGAGAGACAGAGAGAGAGAGAGAGAGGGACACAGAGAGACACAGAGAGAGAGAGACAGAGAGAGAGAGAGGGACACAGAGAGACAGAGAGAGAGAGAGAGACAGAGAGAGAGAGAGGGACAAAAGAGAGAGAGAGAGAGAGAGAGAGGGGCACAGAGAGACAGAGAGAGACAGAGAGAGACAAAGAGAGAGGGACACAGAGAGACAGAGAGAGAGAGAGAGAGGGCGGGACACAGAGAGACAGAGAGAGAGAGACAGACAGAGAGAGAGTGGGAGAGACAGAGAGGCAGAAGGGGAGACAGAGAGATAGAAAACATAGACAGAGAGAGACAGGTTATTTTTTTTTTAACTTTTCAATGGTTTAAGTATTTTTTGTTTCCTAAGTGTGAGTAATTATTCAGTGTTTACTTTTGTTAAAGCAAGAGTGTGTGTGTTGGTGAGTGTGTGTGTTGGTATGTGATTTGGTGAAGGAGTGACAAGGAGTGATAAAGAGAGTGAGGTAAAGAGACAGAGAGAGAGAGGTAGAGAGACAGAGAGTGAGGTAGAGAGACATAGAGAGACAGAGAGAGAGACGGTGAGTTAGAGGGAGAATGTGACAATAAAAGTGTCTTTAACAGATGACACCAGTACTCGGGTGCTGTCCTCCATAAATGACTTTACAACCCGGTGTGGCGTCTTTCAATTTCACTATTATCTTTTGGCGAACAATAATTGTGGAGGGGAGGGGGGGGCGGGAAGAGGGTGTGTGTTTGTGTGTGGAGAGGGGGTTAAGGAGAAGACGTCATGGCGGGATAGTAATGATAGTGGATAGTGCTTAGAGGTGGGGGGGCGAGGTTAGGATGGTGTCGAGGGGTCGCGGGGGGGGGGGTTGGGGTGAAGTTAGGATGTGCTCTAGCCTGTTCTTAATTATTGTAACAATTTTACTTTGTAAAGTTTGAGCTCATTAAAAAAAAACAACAACAACAATTTAACTTTGCGAAGGTTTAAATTTTTTTTTTAGTTGATAAGAATGGAGGTGTCATTGTCTGTTAATGAATGACTGGCATCGTCGTTTGTTGACAGCGAGTACAACTCCTGAGTGGAGAAGGAAAGGGGGGGGGGGAGGTTGAATTGGATGGCTTGAGGATAGAGAGAACAGTTGGAGGATAAAGTGATTTGTTGTGCCAGAGTCTGAAAAACGTGGAGTTTTAGCATTCACACACACACACACGTACACACACACAAATAGACAGACGCACGTATATGCCACACACGACTATGTCGTAAACTTGATCTGTTTGCGTACTTCATCATCTGTCTGAGACATTTGTTAGTTTCAATATACCATTCAGCTTCTAATACGATGTTTAATATTTTTAATTAACAATCTTGTTTCCGAATTCATGGTTTTTCATTAATCAATTTCTCGGAAGTCCTTCTGTTGTAATCTGACTGATATTTATAGCAATATTTTGGTGCTAGACATAGATATATAAGACTAGATTGCTTGTGCTTATTTAATAGAGACCGAAAAAGTGTTGTATTCGAGACCCCTACTTTAAAAAGAGAAGAGTACAATTCTGTACAGTTCTTTATTTTTTACCGAAAAAGATTTCCTTCCTTTTAATAAAAAAAAAAAAATCCCCATTCATGCTAGAGGTTGGCGCCTTTAAAATCAACTGATGTGTCCAAAAAAAAAATATATTTGACGGTTAGTAATAATATAATCAAACAACCGGGTACACAACACGAAGGCATTTTATTCAAAGTTAATTGAAAAAAAAAAGTTTTTGAAAATTTGTCAAGGAAAACAATGCAAAATGTCTTCTGCTATTTATTTCGGTTACTTAAGGTTTCTATGCGTACTACGTCATCAGTTTATACAGAATGGTACTCTTCTCTTTTTAAAGTTATGGTCCGCACAATATATGTCTATGCATAGCCCAAAAGCGATCTAGTCTTATATATCTATGGTGCTAGAATCCCGGTGCTAAAGCCGCCATTTTCGTTACGCAGCTTCCTATTTTTGGACTTTAATAAACTTTAAAAAAAAAAAGTGTTCTGAGTCATGCAAGACCTTTGCATACATATATATACCATAGTCCAACTTTTAGGTAATCATGAATTCATTTATCCTATTTTATGGAAATTTAACAAATATTTTTTTGTTTAACATTTATCAAAAATCGAGGCGTAGTTAAGAGGTCATTAATAATTACACAGGAAACATAATGTTTTTACATTCGAACTACAGCTAACAGCCATGAGACAGAACATATTTTCATAAAGATTCTGTGG
Source organism: Bulinus truncatus (assembly GCA_021962125.1). Classification (NCBI taxonomy): domain Eukaryota; kingdom Metazoa; phylum Mollusca; class Gastropoda; family Planorbidae; genus Bulinus; species Bulinus truncatus. The sequence goes on along the minus strand of JAGDYQ010000181.1, from coordinate 578,485 downwards.
TCTGTACTGAATTTGTTCTGTGTGTATATTGTGATATAGTTTTTTTTCATATATCTCTTATTTCCCCTCCCCCACCCTCAACACCAATGTATCTCTCGTTAAATATCTCCTCAATGCCAACCTCTGAAAGCAGCTTCATCGTTTATTTATTACATGGGTGGGCAAACTTTTTGTAACCGCGGGTCACATTGGCTTTTTAAATTTAACAGAAGGGCCGCATTAAGAGCAGATGGAGGGATTGTTTATCTGAAATATATTAATGTCAACATTCAATGATGTGAACGAGCGGAGAGAAGCAGTTGAGCGTAGCGGGTAATATAGTATCCGGACAAAAGCCACATTGGGCAAAATATTATCGGACAAAAGCCCCCCTCTCCCCCCATATGCAGCCATCACCCTTTCCCTTCCTCGGGACTACAACTCTAAGACGAAATCGCAACTTTGAATATATAATGTAATATATATCAAGAAGGAAAAAACAATATTTTTTAATGTATAATACACCAAGATGAGTGGGACGGTAGGCCGAGTGGTGAAGATACTCGACTGTCGCCATGGGTTCGATCCTCAGTGACAAACCTTGGAACTTTTCCCCAGGTGAAATTTGGCTCCCACAATTCCACCCGGCTTTAAATAGGTACCTAACATAAGAAGTAAAGGCGGCTGGGCGTTGTGCTAATCCCTTTATATGCCGTGGTTATTGAAACAGATGAATTCTACACTTCATCTGCCCCGATGGCCCGTTAGGGCTAAGGGACTTTTCTTACACCAAGAAAAAGTATATTTTGTCCTAGAAGCTTTTTGTTTTATACTCGAATCAAACTTAGTCGCTGATTTCATGTTTTCATGTAGATCGTCTTGTGGACATCATTGATACATCCTTGTTTATAAACAGTAAGAAAGTACTGTACACAAAACTTGTACTGTACACAAAACCTGTATTGTGCACACAACTTGTACTGTACACAAAACATGTACTATACACAAAACCTGTATTGTACACAAAACCTGTATTGTGTACACAACTTGCACTGTACACAAAACCTGTATTGTGCACACAACTTGTACTGTACACAAAACCTGTATTGTGCACACAACTTGTACTGTACACAAAACTTGTACTGTACACAAAACCTGTATTGTGCACACAACTTGTACTGTACACAAAACCTGTATTGTGCACACAACTTGTACTGTACACAAAACTTGTACTGTACACAAAACCTGTATTGTGCACACAACTTGTACTGTACACAAAACCTGTATTGTGCACACAACCTGTACTGTACACAAAACTTATCTCTATGGATAGACAAACGAAGTAATAACTTGCCCCTTCCCCCCACCCCCACAATACAACAGAGCCCCATTCCTATATGAATTCATACAAACTCTGAAACTATTTGGTATCTGGGGTAGTTATGGCCGGGACCTCATTTGTAACTATTACAATTTTTGCCTTGCTGCCCCCCCCCCTCCGAAAAAAAAGACAGGAACGGCTCTGGCTGCACGAAACTGGAACACACATTTGTTAATACGATGTTAACATTTCTGATATAACATATTGTGACAACAACTGTTAATATTTCTTAACATTTCGAGTAAAGCACCCGTTACCCCACACCCAGCAACCCCCCACCCCCCCCAACACTTTCTATGTCCCGTGTCTTCATTTCTACAGGGAAGTGTGCACGAGCATAACGGCATGAGCAATACGGCAAGAAAAAAAAAATGTACAAAACCCTCGCGAAAAGATTTCTCCGCCATTCTACGAGTGACGCCCTCCTTTCGAGCCTTTAACACCTACCAATTTTCGATAGGACGACAAGCGCCCGGATTAGCACCTCCTGACATCATGTCACAGTTTTTTTTAATATATTTTTTGTCACCTCCTATCACCCTTTTCAACCCCCCCCCAACCCACACCCCCCACCCCTCAGGCTCATACATACCTTACTCTCCTATTCTTAATTGTTTGACACCGTGTATTTAATATGTCCATCCAGTACCGACCCTCTACCCGAGACCGTCCCTGCTTTACACCTCCCCCACCCCCCTTTACACTCGTCCCGGAGGGAAGGGGGAGGTTTTCAATGTGAGTGTCTAGTGTCGGACCTATGTGCTAAAACCCGGGGTGACAGCACCCTATGAGGACGCGGCGGGGCGCCATCTTCAACGTGATGGAATGGGAGCTGTTGAAATGATGTGTCAGTGAGAGTTTCAGAATCCTCCCCCCCCCCACCCTCCTCCTCTCCGTCACCACCACCCTTCTTTCCTTTTACACCTATCAGGTAGTGGCCAGGAGGTAACACCATTAGTCCTTGGATGTCATTCACTCTGTTCTTTCATACATCTATAACACACATGTATGACACACACTGATACATCTACAACATACACTGATACATCTACAACACACACTGATACATCTACAACACACACTAATACATCTACAACACATACTAATACATCTACAACACACACTGATACATCTACAACACACACTGATACATCTACAACACACACTGATACATCTACAACACACACTAATACATCTACAACACACACTGATACATCTACAACACACACTGATACATCTACAACACACACTAATACATCCATACTGTTCTTGACCATGTTAATATGAAAACTTTTTGTTTTAAATACAAAATGACAATGGCTATCAACACAAGATGATGTTTGACAGGAGCTGTTCAAAAAGAGAACTGTAATGATTTGATTGGCCTTGCAGGCATGGGCATTCCCAGGCATATACTTAGTTGCCCAGTCACCCATAACTGGATGCCCCATATAAACTGCCCAATAGTGCCCATGTGTGCCCATCTTGTTCTGATGACTTGTAATGAAAATTGCCATATGTATCTTACAGTTTCATCTAAGTATAATTTTAGAGAAAGTACATAAATTGAAACGATTTTTAGATTTACCTTTACAAGACGTAGTGACGTAAAAAGAAAGCCCGCACTTTAACTTGAATGTGTTGTCCACTATGTAAGGTTCTATAACTCATCTGACTTACGGGTGAGTTGTCCATCCTGTCTATAACCAGAAAATTTCGTCTTCTGCACCATACGGACATATATTATACAGAACGCTATCTCTAATATAACTTAATTAAAGGAAGAGTAAAAAAAAATAAATTAAGATCCAATGATAAAAATTGTGATAACGATAATCCATAATATCACCGAAAATATCGTAAAAGGTAAGCCCACATAAGCAGGAATAGGCTTACAAATTGTGAAGATTCTATGAAAGAAACCATAACATTGTGGCATCTATGCTGAATGTATCTATCAGATTATATTAACAAATTACAGGCAGGTATAAAATTACAGGCAGGTATAAAATTACAGGCAGGTATAATTTGTCTGTTGGTCTGTCCTCCTAGTCGACCCTGCATATAATAATAACATGTTATCGGGTCAAAGGTAAAGCATTATGCTTCTCTTTGCAACTTTTTTTTAAACTACACTCTTTATTCCCTTCTCAAAGAAACATTCTGATTAAAATATGACTAGCGGGTCAGTCATAAATTAGTGTCCGGCAACTGACCATTATTTCAGCCACGTCACGGATTAAAAAGTCTGAGTCAGCGTGAAGGTTTTTTTTTTGTCTTTTTCGCTTCTTTAGTACGTCACAGCTATAATTTCTATTCTTGAAAAAAAAAACTGACCAGTCCTGTATGTCCAGTGGTCACTATCAAGATGGCCTTCAGCTGATAACGTCATCAAACCAAGTGGAGCATCTCGCTGAAAGTGATAGCCGCTCTCCCCCCCCCCCCTTTCTGTTTGGATGCTGTCATTCAGTCCTCAGCGGTCAGCCCAAACAAACTGGCCCCACCGGTGTGGTCATTTTCTCCAATGCTAAACATCTTTTAGCACTGCCGGTCAGTTAGGCGACCGGGCGAGGCGCCTGGAAATGACCTGCTGGTCAGGCTGGTGGTTCTTTTTATCCCCCCCCCCCCGTTTCTTTTTTAATCCCCGAGTGACGAGACGAGAGTGATTGTGGAGGGTCGGGGAGTTAAAAGACGAGGGCGCTAAGTCTTTAACGTCTTACTGTCAGAACCGATAATGGTGGTCAGTTTATTCCACATGACCTGGTTCCTGGTGGTCACTGACAAAGTAGCACTGTTAGTACTTTTTTGTATGGCCCACCGTTATGTTGTTTAATTTTTTTTTGTACTTTTGATTCCAGCTGGACATCTTTCATGGTCAACGGACACGCCAGAGATATACGAAGTAAAAAGTCTCTTCTCAACAGATCATCTCAGTGTTGTAAACAATGAAGGTGAAGTTCTGTCCACACTTCGTCACACTACTTTCGTATTAAAAATGTTGTAATGTTTACTTGTTTGTAACGTGATGGTGAAAACCAAATGAAGAATTAACTTTTTTTCAGTTCTAGCAAAGGAAAATCCCTATATTCTATTTACAACTATTTGAATTTGAAAAAAAAGGGACATAGAAAAATGAATTAGGCTGGAATATATATATATATATATATATATATATATATATATATATATATACAGTGGATTCCGCTTAATTGGGACACCGCTTAGTTGGGATTGCCGCTTATTTGGGACAAATCTCAAAGAAACCAAACCAAGAAGCCAATAGTAAATGTGTATTTTTAATTGGGACAGCCGCTTAATCGGGACAAAAAGCCTCGGTCCCGATGTGTCCCAATTAAGTGGAATCGACTGTATTTCCAATTATTATTTTCTGATAGTCTGTAATGATTGATTGTTTCGGCAGGTTCTGACACATTAGGAGTCTGTAAATGACGTCCTCCATATTGTCACAATGGCAATTGCAGTAGAATATCTAATACAATAATAGTGATTTGGGTTCTGCGTTAAATCGAAACTAAAGAATTAATACAACATTATTCCAGTTTAAAATACAATCATGAAAAAAAATCGGATCTGCCCGAAACCAAAAAATAACCTAGCCTACCGATCAAGCCTAAAGGGATATAACTCTATGCAAAATATTTGCAGTGTACAGCTAGTACATGTATATTGTACAAAAGGTAAATCTAATAGTGTAGCACATAAATATTGATGTAAAATAACAGTTATATTTATAAGAAAGACTTACGATAAACTGTTTTATGACCAAAAAAAAAGAAGAATTCTAAAACAATTTTGAAAATGTAAACAAATATCTTATTGAAAACTGAATTGTGGGTTTGTCCTTCTTATTGACACTTTTCGTTATAGTGGGAAGGACAGGGGAGAGAGAAAGGAGGGAGAAGGGTGAGAGTTAGGGAGGGAGGAGGGAGGGAAAGAGAAAAGGAAGATGAGGTAGGGAGGGTGAGAGGGAGAGGGAGAGGAGAGGAAGAGAGAAGTCAGGAAAACAGAAGGTAAACTGAAAATACTGTGCAAGCCCGGGCAAAGCCGAATTTTTGCAGCTAGTAAACAATAAGGTGAAGTTCTGTCTACAGTTCGCCACACTACTTCTGTTAAAAAATGTTGTAATTTTATAAATATATTTGATAGGTGAAAATAAAATGAAGAACTAACTTTTTTCAGTTCTAGCAAATATCAACTTTTGTTGACACTTATTAAAGGCGTTAAGAAACAGAAGCTCAAATATTTTATTTAACTATTTGAATTTGAAAAAAAAAAGAACATAGAAAAATGAATTAGGCTGGAATATATAAATTTCAATTATTACTTTCTGATAGTCTGTAATGATTGCCTTTGCAGCAGAATATATACAATAGTGATTTATAGGTGCGTTAAATCGAAACTAAAGAATTAATGCAACAGTATTCCAAATTCCATCCCAATCATGAAAAAAAAATCGGATCTGCCGAAAACAAAAGAACCTAGCCTACAAATCGACAGGGGATATACCTCTATGCAAAAGGTTTTGCAGGGTAGAGCTAGTACATGTATATTGTACAAATGGTAAATCTAATAGTGTAGCACATAAATATTGATGTAAAATATTAGTTTGTTTGAATATCTGTTCCCACAATCAATACAATTCTTGTGAATCCATTACATCTATAACATTTGCATCTCATATAATTTATTTTTTACTATTTGTAATAATATTTTAGGGGACGGGTGGGCGAGAAGTGTAAAATGCTCGACCGTTAATCTGTGAGATCCCAGGTTCGAATCTCGGTATTAGTAAAGGCTTTTCTAAATGGATACCTGAATTAAGAGGGAATTAAGGGCTGAAGGCTAACCACACCAAATAATCTTTAATATGCCGAGGTTATAGAAATATCGTCAATTCTACCACTTCATCTGCCCCGATGGCTCTTTAGAGCTAATGGGTTTTATACTATTTCTAGTGGGACGTATGGTCGTGCGGTAAAGCGCTCGACTGTCGACCTGAAGGTACCTGTTTCGATCTCCGGTGAGGACCAGGAAAATTTTCAGGTATGCTCAAGTTCCCGATATCTCATAAGTCCATTGGACTATCGGCTATGGTGGTGGGGAGGGTGAAAGAATGGCACCATAAAAACCGTCCCATTTAATGGTTTATAGGATCTAAGAGATTTCATCTCATCTTTATGGGGACTTCACACACTATTTCTACCCTCCTTGACACTTGACCAGAGACATATTTTTGAAATAGGTCAATATCATAGTATTACTCTAAATACCGCTGAGATTTGAACCTCCGACTTTCTTCTTCTAATGACCCCCCTCCCCCCGAGCCATTTCGTTGATCCGTAGAGAAACAGCCAATGAAGTAAGCATGAGTAAGTTAATGCAAAAGGTGATACTGAGATTTGAACCTACACCTGTCTTTCACTCATCAGGTTTCGGTCTTATTGACCACCCACTCTCACTGAAAATGTGGATCGTCCATCAGTGACCATCTTCTTGGGTTTCGTTTGTTGTTTTTACATTTGAAAAAGCTGGACAGACCGACATCATAGTATTAAGCGAAGCATCATCCCTCCCACCCTCACCACCCAGCGCCCCCACCCCACCACCACCAGTGAGCCCGTCGTGTCTGTCGTTCAGTTAAGCCCCCTTGTTTTGTATACCGGAGACATCTTTTAGGCTTGTGTGCCTTCGACAGACATATTGGGTGCCCCGGATGGCTGTCATAATACGGATAGCTGATTGTTTTGTCCGGTTGTCTTTGATCTTCGGACACCGCTTCATATCAGAACTTTGTATGTGTGTGTGTGTTGTATTAGTATAGTCCAGGTGGAGTTGTGAGGAAGGGATGGCGGGCGTCCAGATATGTCCACCTGCTATTATCTCTCAGACTTCGCCCGGTAGCCATTGTTGTCGCGTCGACCATTTCAGACTCACCACACAGACAAACGGACACAAGAGGGCATTGTTTACTATCGGACATATGGGGAAGTGTTGTTTGGTATAGCACCGTACGTGGACGACCGGTTGATGGACATTCGGACAGGCACTGACCACGGGGAAAAAAGGTGGCAGAGGAAAAGAGTGAGTCCCCTCCACACACACACACACAACCTCCACTGGTATATCGCAATGTTGACAGTTGACGGTTTCATCTGCAAAACGAAGGGGGTGAGGGGGGGAAGCCATTCGACCTGTGGGGTCGCGCAGGGCGCTAATTGGCGATAGTTTCCCCCCTGTATAAAAAAAATGGGGTAGGAAAGAAGAAGAAAAAAAAAGAAACTCGACCAGTAAAAAGGGGAAGTAATTGGTGATGACACGGGGCGAAAGTTGATGATGTGAGGTGCTCTAACCCCTTTTATTTCCACACTCTCTTTATCTGATCTGCCGTTCCATCTAAACTTTCGCCCCCTTCACCTTCCACCGCACTCCCACCCCCGCCCCCCCCCTTACACCTTTCACACATTTCTAACCAAAAATATTCTGCCAAACGTTCAAAAAAAAAATGGAATCTTGCCAAATGGGGCGATAACTGTCTCGTTTTTTTTGTTTCTCTTTTATCTCCCCCTTTTTTGTAGGGAAGGGGTTATAATTAAGAAAAATATTGTCTAATAATTCTTTTCAAAGGCGGGGCAGCGTAGCGTCTGGTTGTTGTATCAGGGGTGGGATTGGGGGGAGGGTGTTTTTTTCTTTCCGGTTTCGGATGTAGACGCGAATATGTCTAAATGACAATATAGACTAATACGACTATTGATAGTGTTTTATAGACGCTTAGCCGTGTTACACCTCCACCAACACTCTCCCACCCCTTCCCCTACATCGTTCCACCCCCATCCATCAGCTTACCTCTTTCTTCGCAGACTTCCATCTTCCATTGTGCCATTGATACAACCAGTTAAAACATGCGTTCTTATGTTTGAACATCAAAGTGATATTTTATAACTGAGTGACACACACTGTTGTGGTTCCTTCCTGAGCTTAATATGTTTCATTATGTAGGTTTAAAATGTCTAGGAAACATACTGTATTATACAGTTGTAATGTATAAAAAAGGAATCATATAGTATAGACAGTATTATGTAGGTCAGTTAGTATTAAAGGAACATCTTGCCTGGCTGTGTGAGATGAATACTAAATACTTTAAGAGGATAAAAAAAGGAGTGCAAAAATATTAACCGACTCCGACGAGATTCGAACTCGCAATCTTCTGATCGAGAAGTCAGACGCCTTATCCATTAGGTAGGTATACAAGCACCGACCGACCTTGGCAATTCAGCCTACCAACCCCTATTACGGCCGTTCAGGATGTTTGAAACGGCCGCTGGGTTTGTGTAGGAGGTCCCTGGTTTGTGTATGGTCCCTGGTTTGTGTAGTGGAGGTCCCTGGTTTGTGTAGAGGAGGTCCCTGGTTTTGAGTAGGGATCTTTTAAAATCATGAGGAAAGTTCCTGGAGTCCGTCATGGCTATAAATGGGTACGTGGCATATGTTGGGGAGTAAGGCGGCTGAGGCTTCGTGCTAGCCACATATCCCCTTTCATACGGCAGGCCTTACGAATTGGGGGGGGGGGGCCAAATGTTTGCCAGGCCCCTCTTCTAGCCTGTGACAAAAGAGCCATGACTGAAAGTGATATGCTTTATGTAAATTGCAGGGTCCCTTTCCAGCCGCGGGGCCCATTTTGGAGCAATCAGATCAATCTACCTAAATCGGCACTGCCTTCACCTGTTTTTGGCTTCGGAAAAAAATGAATGCACACTTCAGGGCTAAAGTAAAATGAATATTTTACATTTTGTAGATATGGTTATACTCTTAAGTACAAACCTTAAGTGCATTAACATCTGATCGCCATCGAAGTATGGGGTGGAAGGAAGTGGTAATATTGGGCTATCACTACTCATAAGGGTCGTTCTTCAGGGAGGAAATGTAGGCACTGGGGGAGGTGGGAGTGGAGCTATGCAAATCATTAGTTAGGTATCATTTTAGTAAAAATTTGTACTGTTGGAAGGGTGGAGCTTTTTGCAAAAATTTGTTGTTCCTAGTTGGTTGCCTTGTTTGCTTATTCGTTTCGGTCTGTGTCCCTCAGACCCTGTCCATCAGGTTCATTACCAACATCAAACGATGAATATGTAATGGTCAACATTGTGTTTATTTATTCTGTTACACTTACTAATATTTCGATTTATTATTTTTGATTGCACATTAAGTGATGGCTTTTTTTTTTTGTTTTGTTTTTGGTATTTTAGATATTTTCATTTATATTCAATTTCTTAAAACCATAAATAATACAAATATTCAATTGGAAAAAAATGTATAAACATTTGTCTTATATGTCAAGCTCACATCCAGTCCATTCTAATGTGGAGAATTAAGATAGCCTTACAATTTTTAATTACTAGTGTCCACCACAAATCCCCCAGTGGTCACTCGCTGGCACTGTTGTGTGTCAGGCCAAAGTCCATCATCAGCGGTCAATGGTACACCTTTCCCCAAGTCTCTTACTAAAACTACTTCGGTCAAGTTTGGATTGGTGTGTGAGCTTTGTGTGTGGGTGGGGGCAGGAAAAGGAGGGACGAGGTGAGGTTCTCAAGCTCTTCTACCACCACCACAACTCACTTCTCTCCCCATCCTTTGTGGTCATGTAATTTCACTTATTGTCTCCGTTTATGCGGTCAATTTTCTGCGTCCACCTGCCCACAGTGGGGACAGGGACCTTTTTAAGTGATTTGTCCAGTTGACGTGACAGACCTGTTAGTGCTTACAGGGACAGTTTTACTTAAAACTTGCGGATACGAGCTGGACAAGACAGAATGTAGGGCAGGGGGTGGCGGTGCACGGTCCTATCTTTTGTTTTATTACAACAACCTACTGAGGGTTTTCCGTTACCATTCTATCAGCACTTTGAGTTTGGCTGATTATCACTTGGGTATGTAGTTATTTTTGTTCTATAGGTTATTTAAAAATAAAAAATAACTTCAATTAATAGGATATGTATGATAACAATATTGTTTTATAATTATGGCTACTAATTCTGCCATAGTAATAAGACACCAGACTTGTTAAAGACCGCACAAGAGTACACTGAAGTGACTATTTTGACTATATCGTATGTTCAATACGGTCATCTAGAATATAACAATCAGACTCAACTCCTAGTCTCGATGTCTGTTTCTGCTAGAATGTTGAATCAGTGGATCAAAGCCATATATCCAGTGCAATCTGTTTCTACATTACTTCTCTACCCCATGACCAGGCCAGTGACACAAAGTACACCTTTTAAAAATTGCAATTCCGAAAACCAATTTGTAGCAATTGTTTATTTTTATTTGGAAATCAATATAGTTAGAGCGGTGACATGCTCAAGGACAAATACGTTTTGTTTCTATATGTAAGTATTAGTATATCTCTTTATTTGACCATTCTCTCTTCAAGGCAGTATTGTCGATTCATACAAAGAAACTAGCTCCTGTGGGGCTATCACTGATGTATACACATATATTTGTGACACAACCCTGTCAGTGATACTTAGAGCATGATTTGAGCCAGAGTTACGATGCCAATGGCCTCAAAGAAAGAATAAGAAGATACTGTACGAGTACTTAGGAAGAGAAAGTATCTCAATAATAAATAGGTAATGAATATTAGTAATTATATATATATATATATATATATATATATATATATATATATATATATATATACATATATATATATATATATATATATATATATATATATATATATATATATATATAAAAAATGTTTTATCTGGATATTCCAACGAACAACCACACACCCCCAGACTTCCGTACAGACACCACGGTAGCTAGAGATGATGTGTGTTGGGGGAGTCAGAAGGCATTTGATGATATTGGAAACTCATTACCAAATTGCAACACATCTGATCAGTTTTGTTTCGTTACGACCGTTGAACATCCATACAACAGTGGGGGGAGGGGGGGTGTGAAAACCAAAATACGACGCCGTTCCTCATTTAGTGTGGGGGAAGGGGGAGAAGGGAAGAACATCAAGCCTACAAAACTTGTCCTAAGTCGTCATTTGGGTTTTAAACGTTGTTGCTTTTTTTATTCCAGTAGCTTAAAAAAAATGTTTGTACGTCAATTACAGATTGTAACATAACTCCTTCAGTTGTACCATCACCGTTAACAGACTAACGAAAAATAATATCTAATAAAAATACGTGTATAACTTAATAATTTCTTACCCTCAGGTTAATTAAGTAACCCCTACATCCGCCCCACTCCCTCCACCCTTCCATACTCTCTAGCTAATCTGTTTCTATTCCGCCCCACTCTCTCACCATCCCTCCCAGCGATGTCATCCAGTAACCCTATGATATTTGTGTTGTTTTCATTTCAGACACCTCTAGTGAAATGATCTCCCCTTCTACCCCCATCTCCACCCCGTCCTCTGCCACCACTCCACCTCACCCCAGTCATTGTTACTCAGCCGTACATCTGTTGATGTAATCACACTTGCCTCATCGGAAAAAGTTCCTCAGTACTAACTTCCAATGAATCTCACACTGACATGTTTAGTAACCCTTCAAATGTAAGAAGCCTGTGACAAACAAGATGGGCCTTAAACATTAAAGAACCTTCAAACTCACCACTGAAGGTCTCTATTATTCTGATTCGATACTCGAAAAATACATTATTATCTGCGTCATATTTATTTCACCACTTGTTGGCGGTTGGTGCGTTATTATATGGGGTGAATGGATGAATAGTGAGGCTGTGAGCAGTGGCTGGGGTAGGTCATGTGTTCGAGTCTCCAATTGAGCTTCTCTGGGGGTCGCAGTTTAAACTAGATGGAGTGAGACCCACCAGAACTGACGCCGTAGTGAAATAAAGTTGAGGCCATTCCATCTTTCATAGATCTATACATAGAATATCAAACTCTCTTAACTTATACAATTGGGATCATTTATATCCAGAGAGCTTAATTTTTTTAAACCATTCGAAATGTCATCATAAACGATATCTGAGTATTTTTCAATCTTTATTAGATATAAAATTTCGAGTTTTCTGCTTTAAGTTTTAATATGTAGGCTATCTAAATATTTTTTTTTTCATCTATTTCTGGATAATTATTCTGGAAAAAAGTGTGCAAGTACTGGACTCTACCCGTTTGCATTACTTTAGTTTCAAATCTGCCTCATTGTCTGTTCATTTGATTTTTTTTAATGACACATATTTTAAACGTGCGTTGTAGCTCAACCTCTGTCAATGTACGCCTAACCTCTCGGGTAAACGCATGTCACACGTGTCTACGTGTTATATCGATGTGTGTCACCTGTCTACCTGTATGTAAATGTGTGTCACTGTATCCTAACTATGTAGATATATGTTTCTGTGTCTACCTGGATGTCAGCGCATGCCACTGTGTACATTAAGACTTAACACTATGACTACCGTATGTTAGGTTCAACCCATTACTTCAGATTTACATAACATTTGACAATATATTTCACTCTTATAAATCTCGTCTTGTTAAAAAACCACAGTTTTGTAATAGACATAAGTAATACGAAGATGTCTATTGTTGGGTCATGTACAATGAATTTTAGTAATGGCTAATACAAAAAAAAAAACATCATGTTTTTTTTATAATCTTATTTTTGTCACCCCCTGGTCCGGTAGTGCCTCTTCTGAGAATAAAAACGATCAATACACCCTTCTCTCGCAAGAACACCTTGGTGTGACATCACACTGAACCTTTTTCATTGTATACGTGACAAATTGTCTAATTCTTACCACCCTTAGAGTCATATCTCCACTCCTCCCCATCCACTTCACTCACTACCACATGAATACCTCACACCCCCCACCCCCGCCATCTTAGGTTTTAAGTTGCCTTTCTATGAGACGCATGGTGGGGCGGACCTGTTACCTGCAATGAATAGAGGGGAAGGTATACGCCTTGCTGTATTTTATTTTGTTTGTAGAGAATATTACGCCACAGAAAAAAAACCGCAATTTAATATGCGTAATTCTGACACCCCCCTCCCTCCCCCTCACTGGTCCCTAATATCTCCCAGCTCCTATTGTTTATATTGCCGACAATAATAAACCTCATAAAGCTCTAGTCGTAACAGTCGGAGTTTCCACACGCGCAAAAATAATGAGGTCAAAAAAAGCCATGAGGAAAAGAAGAACGATTTACGGAAAATAAAGGTCAGAGATTGGCCTCTTAAAGTGTTGTCTGATTGGCTGTGTTAACGGGGGGGACTTTCTTCTTCAATTGAGGCGTCAAGGATGACAAGTTGATGTTGTTGTTGTTGTTTGAAAGGTCAGCGCGGTGAGTACACTGGCAATATTATTGGTTGGCAGTATATTAATAGCTGCTTGGTTTTTTAAGAGAGTTTTGGAAAACAAAGCACAGGCTGTGAGATACCGTTCTGTATAACTTGTTCTATATTGAAATCTCGTTGGTCACGGAAAGATCTTAATACGTGGGAATGGAAAGATCGAATGGATGCAAACAGAAAGATCTTCTGAGACGGATTAAAAAGATCTTAGCACGTGAGAATGGAAAAGATCGAAATGGATGCAAACAGAAAGATCTTCATTGGATCTGGATTAAAAGATCTTCTTAACCATTATAAATATGTAGATACAAATGAAATATCTTTATGGATACAAATAGAAGATATTTATGGAGTTTGATAAAAATATCTTAATACAAGAGTACAGAGTATAGACTTAGAAGTCTGAGAATGGGAAACTTTCATTTAGACCACACGTCTATTTTGTTGTTTATTGCTATCAGGTTTTACTGATTTTATGTTAGTAAATTATTTGTTTATTTTAAAAGGACAAATAGAAAATACGTCAAGACCAATATGATTGGCAGAGAGAGAGAGAGAGAGAGAGAGAGAGAGAGAGAGCACGACAGGATGTAGACTCATAAATAGGTCAAATAGGGTGAAATATATTGGTCACCTTGAAATTGTGTCTATACATTAGGTTTATATCAGAACAACATTTGGCAATTTATTTGTCAGGTGTAAAAAAAAATTAAAAATTAAAAAAAAAAGAGTTGTCCAACAAAGAGACGTGGCTAAACTTTCATGCAGATGCTTTTTATTATGTTTGAAATGAACGAAGTTTTGAAAGGACTTTCGCTTTGGATATGGGGGAGCGAGGCCCAGAAGGTAACTATCAGCTGATACATAGCCACATGGACCAGGCAATAATCTCTTCATGGATTCTAACCAGAGATGAATACGGAAATGTTAAGTGCCAGTTTTAGGATCACTGCCGACATAAGAAGGTGTGAAAAGAGATAGGTGTGCAGGGTAGGTGGTGGGTGGAAGGGGTGGGGGGCTACCCTAGGTTGTGTGTGTTTAGTTTTGAGGGGGAGGGAATTACACTAACACTGTTATGGTGGTTACAATAACCGGGATACTTGCCATGGCTTGCAAAATGGAACAATTTTTTGTGTGTGTGCTGTCTCCATTGGATGACTAAACCGTTACAACGGTTGTCTGGGATTGGATCACACACACACAAATATATATCGTATGACATTCATAGACGATAACTCCTGACATATTTAAAAATGGCAGGAAAAAAAACTCTGGCTGTTACCTCCCATCCTTCTATGCTGCATAAAGTTAAATGACACACAACATCATTTATTGCTTACCTTTTACACAACCATATAAATTTGCAAAATAGGTCGGGCTGTGTAAGTGGGTGGGGGGGGAGTGGAGAGGAGCTCGATATGACTCTAGTCACAGCGAACTGCCAGTGACAGCTCTAGGTGCCAACTTCAGCTCCACAGGTAAATATATTGTAAAGCATAGCCCTACCAAAGAAACAACGGTTCCCCCAAGCTATAGATATGGCAACATACCCCCCCCTCGCCCCATATGTACAGGCTTGTTAATCAGGTCGACACTGAGGAATTAGACAGTCAACGTTGTGTATAGAATGTGATAAAAACACTAGAGTTGCGTTATTTTTTCAAGACAGTTATGCAAATCCTGATGGATCAAGAATTATATATATATATATATATATCAGGAGATCACAATTTCAGAGGAAAGTGTCAGACTATGTATATATATATATATATATATATATATATATATATATATATAGATAGATAGATAGATAGATAGATAGATATATGATGATATTAAATAGATAGATAGATAGATAGATAGATAGATAGATAGATAGATAGATAGATAGATAGATAGATAGATAGATAAAGATAGATAGATAGATAGATAGATAGATAGATAGATAGATAGATAGATAGATAGATAGATACTCACACGCACACTAATAATACTATGAATAGTTCTCCTATTTTTATTAAATGGCTCAATGTGAAAGAAAGGCGACTGGATCTGATGACATTGATGCACTATAGCGGAATTGAGATCTAACTCATTGATGTATAGCCATATTGATCCATAGTGTACAGTGCCATGTTGATTCAACAAGTGTACAGTTAGCCATGTTGATCAACAAGAAGAGTGCAGTTAGCCATGTTGATCCAACAAGTATACACTTAGCCATGTTGATCCAACAAGTATACCTTATTATTGGATCCAATAGCATGTAAAAGTCAGCAATGAATGATTCCTTTACTTTTCAAATCTTAGTATTAAAAAAGCAACAACAACAACAAACGACCCCAAAAACAAACACATTACATGGCTATCACCCAAACCAAATAGATATATCTATGGGGTGTTTGTGGGGAATAGGAGGGTTAAGGAAGGGTGATGGATTGGAACCTACGATTTGTTTATGTGTGTGTATGTGTGTGACGGGTATAGTAGGTTGCGTCTAGCCTCAGCCTTTAGTGGCACATATTAAATAAACAAAGGCCACCGTCAACTCCTCCACCCCACCCCTAACCCACTGCCCCCACCCCACGTAAGATTGTCAGGACCTGCGCCACACACGTCGGTCACATCTCGTATTTCCACGTCATTGCCGGAGGTGCGACCGGTTCCTGAATCCCGTAACTGTATCCGTACTTACGGTCATTACCACCGGCCCGGAGCAGGTATGAAAATGTCATGACAGCAGCAGAATGGAAGGTGAAGTTGGGGAAAGGGGGGGTGAGCTTATCGAGATGGCTTCCACCCCCCTTCCGCCCCACCTGCGTCGCCGCTAACGCATCAACTGTTTTGTTGTTTTCCAGAAATTTTTTTTAATCTGATTTTGAGATTGTGTTGCTCAGGTTGGCGGATGGGGGTGGGGTTGGGGACGAGTTTCAGGAGAAGTGTGTGAAAAATCACAAGCAGATGATTTGGTTTGGAACCAGGAACAGTAATTCGAATAAATCTTTACAACGGCGCACTCCCCCCACCCCATCTTGATGTAGGTGTAGTTTCAATGTTGTGTAATCTACAATGTGGAGGAAGGGAGGTGTGTGTGTGTGTGTGGAGGGAGGGTAAATAAAAACAAACAAAAAAAAAAAACATAGATCTGTAAGACTGGCAAGATGGAACCACCTGTGACACACATTGTTTGCACTGTGGTGCGCATACGCCAGTACACCGGTAACCCACGCCTACTTACAGTTAATTTTTCTTTATTAATATGATTATTGTTTTTTTTAAACTTGTAGTATTTCAATGACCTTCAATATGTGTTTATTATGACCGGGTGAATTTTTATTTTACAGATAGACGGAACAAATTAGAAACAAAAACAACTACAACAACTACAAGTCAAGACAATATTTCTGATCACGGAGGTCAATTTTAAACACCGCATAACTGTCATCAGAGGGCTCAGTGGAAGTGTATGGACCACCCATACAGAATTCTATACCTGGGTATTGGTAAAAGTAATTATTGATTTCTATACAGCAAGTGGTCTAAGTTAGGAAAACTGTGGTGTTACTGTCCTGGACCCCTCTGCTGGCAAAATGTCCCACTCAATGCTCATGCTCCGGTAATTCCAGTAAAACTCCAGTAATATGAGAACTTATGTTATCTGGACCACGATAATTTTACACGGGGGCCCACAAATATTTCTGAAAGTCTGCCCAAGGGCCTTAAAGTAAGCCCCTTCAGAATGGCTGTTCTGAGCAACTCCCAAGCTATCTCCTAAGTCCTACTGTTAAGCTAATGGTCGAGCCAAAACCAATATGTGGCGCACACAAAAGTGTAATCTCCTGAAAATGTTGCGCGCTCCCAGTTTTTTTTTTTATGTACACCAAACCTCAGAAAACTAGCTGGAACATTGCCCTGCATACACTACTAATTTAAAAAAAAATCTCAAGTCTTTAGAATTCTGAATTTGTGCTGTTGCTCAAAACGGCGCGCCTCTTTACCCCACATCTTGTTTCAACTCACTCTCTGGGAGTACCGCACCCCTGGGCTACCCCGACCCCCATCCCACCCTACACACACACACTCCAATTAGCAGGCAACAACGTCACTCAGTCTAATTGACATATCACACACTTCAAGTGTGCTCTCACCCATAGAGGCCACAGCCGATACTACTACACACACAAACACAACACTTCACAACTGTGTGAAACTGGACAGTGTTCTATCCTATAAGATCATTATCTTATTTAGAACCGTAGGCTCTATGATATTTTGGCGACAGCCACTGACGCGACACGCGTGAGTATAAAAGTGACCAGTCGCTTTCTAACACTCGCCTCCAAAAACTTGTGATCTCTCAATAAATAACGAGTAAAGCCATTGGCTACTCTTGGACCATGCGGGGGCTACCTGCTGTACTCCTAAGGGGAAGGTAATATACAACCGTGTCCTTAGTTAACACTGGACTATGGACTGGTCAGCAACATCAAAGATCCGAAAAATTCCAGAACTCGCAGGGCATGGTGATAATCTTCCATAAACTTTACACTTTCCTGGCCGATCCCCCCGGGGTTTTCGCGGCTTGATAGAAGCTATTCTGAGGCCCTCACGCACGCACACGTGCACCGGCACACTCATACATTTTCATTTATGTTGCTCACTTCCCCCTTTGATTATTGGCTGCCGATGACGCAGTGAGTACACGGAGCTTGACTCAGCTCTACTTTCTTCAGACCACAAAAGAGTGACATGTTTAGCGTACCAGGATGACCACACACTGGGTAGCGGTCAAGCACAACAAGAGCCGTCATCTTCTTTAACAGACCATGAAAAACGTTCGAAAGGGGAAGAAGAGACCGCTGTGATAATGGGTTGGCTGCAGGTAGATGACCGGTCGCCCATAGTCCTTGGTACTCATTAAACAAAGCAGTAATAGATCTGTTTGTTTACTTCTAAAACTGTAGCCCAGAGAAACGGTGGCCAAATGTAGCCTTCGTTGAGTTTTATCCATCAACATTTTTTCCTATTAATTAATTACATTAATAACTGCTAGATCTGTGATAATTAGCTTTAGTTGTGGCTCTTTAAACAATGTATTCTATATTTACTTAAGAACCGAGATTGGACCAATTCAGCACAGATGCCATGTCACAGATGATGAAGTATACGTTCTTTCTCTTTACCACATAGCTTTGACAACCAAAGCTTACATTCTGAGTTCAACTCATTACACTATTAGTTTGCTAAACAAAATCCTGGATATTTAGCTTTTGTTTTATTTATTGGTACTATTTATTCAGGCAGATGAAAAAGTGTGAAAGTCCAAATGTTTTGTGTATACTGGTGTATGAAGGGTTTGTGTGGTTAGCACAGCTGTATGGACTTGGGGACTTACACCCAGAACCTGTAAAGGTCCCAAGGTTCTCATTATGGTTCAAACCCGGGACCTCTCGGTCGACGAGTCGAGCACTCTACACCGCACGACCATCCGTAATTTATTATTATCTATCAAAAAGTAAGAAATTATGCTGATACCTTTCATTAT
Organism: Bulinus truncatus; assembly: GCA_021962125.1. Taxonomy (NCBI): domain Eukaryota; kingdom Metazoa; phylum Mollusca; class Gastropoda; family Planorbidae; genus Bulinus; species Bulinus truncatus. The sequence goes on along the minus strand of JAGDYQ010000181.1, from coordinate 559,237 downwards.
CAATGTCATAACAAGTGCACATCTATGCTTAAAGTATCCTACTTTTCATTTCAAATCAAATGTATTTAGTGGAGCAAAAAATAGTTTGGAAAAAAACATTTTGTGGGGGAATACAGGAATGGATCGATTTATATTTATGACTTAGACAGAAAGAAAAAAATAGTTTTCTAAAAAAAAAACCACCAGTAAAACATAAGATAACTATAAAAAACAACATCTTGAGTGAAAAATCCATTCATGGCAAGCTCTGCCAACGGCTGGACGGTTGTTCTCTATACTAATTTGAGACACCGGAATCATTATAACTCAATAATATACCGTAAGTTAATGGTTCAGAGCTGAGCAACACACACACACACACAGAGATGAAATACACACAGAGACAAACCCACCTACACAAACGCACACGGACACACACATATACATATACCAACAGATGTAAGAAAGGGTTGGTGAATGACTTTGAGTCGCAATGTACATGGGGTTTTCGTAAATCCTGACCCGGCGGGCCTGAACCAAGAGCAGATGGAAGACAAAAGCTAATATGAATGAAATGTAAACGTCATAATATAAAGACCAGCGCTGTGTATAACTCTGAAACGAGTGGCGGCCCCCACCCCCATTAAATAGTCTCCGACCCGCAGGCTAGTTTGTCCATGGTTGGTGTAAGGTGAGAGTCGTCGTCAACACTGAAAATAAATCAAATAATAAATCACGACACAACGTCAATATCGCGGATTACATAGCCATCTGGTAGAAATGAACGAAGCACTTTTTGCAGAGAGAGGAAGCTAATAAATCAATTTTTCTGAGATTATGTTGAGGTGGCCAGGTAGAAGGTCGAAGATGAGCAGCCCCAGCAGTAAATTATTAGGGAGCAGTGAAACTACTTTAAACAAAAAAGTTTCAATAGGAGCCGCTCAAAAATGAACGAAGAGCCACATTTGACTATAAGAGCCGCATGCTGCTATACGTGTAGTATTTGACTATGAAACGCATGTAGCAATAAGAGCCGCATGTCTGTGACAATGAGAGCCGTACGTGGCATATATAAGGCCGCATTTAGTCTTTCACCATTGTAACGTAACAAACATTAACTTTTTCACTGATACCTTTCTTGTTAAAACTATTGAGTCTCCTGGAAGACGTCACGCTGCTGTTGATGATTGGCGCCTGGTTGTACGTCTCCGTGTTTAGCAGAAACAGTTTGCTGAGATTCATTATACGCCCATAGTTTATAACCTTTGTCTAGTTGGGGAGGGGGTTAAAGTGGAGGCAGTGGGTGGGGAGGGTGGGAGACGCTTATGAGGGAAGCACTTTATTAATGAAACTTTTATTCTGTTTTCTTTCTTTCTTTCTCTTTCTTAACGAAAAGATGAATAACTTGACTCAGTTCATAACCCTGCGTGTTCTGTTCCTGGGTCCTTTGATGGTGCTCAGCCGAAGCCCTGGGATGGAAATCCCGCCTAGCCGGTCTGTGATGGAAGCCAGGGCACTGGTCGATTGGAATAACCGCCACGGGGAGTGCAGAGTGGTGCTGCACATTAATGTCGTATGGTCATTTCTCTGAGAATGGCTCTAAACATTCTCCTTTATTCATTATGCCCCCCCAAGCCTTCCTCTCTGTTCTAATACGCCCACCAGTCTTACCCCAAAGGTGTGCCTTCATGCTTTGCACTGTAAAACCAAACAGTAAAGAGCTTACATGGAGTTGAAATTATTGAATCAAAACAAAATATATTTAGATACAGTCTTACTTCCTGTTCAATAGAACGATAATTTGTTAAAATCTATCTATCTATCTATCTATCTCTATCTATCTATCTATCTATCTATCTATCTATCTATCTATCTATCTATCTATCTATCTATCTATCTATCTATCATATCTATCTATCTATCTATCTATCTATCTATCTATCTATCTATCTATCTATCTATCTATCTATCTATCTATCTATCTATCTATCTCTCTATCTATCTATCTATCTATCTATCTATCTATCTATCTATCTATCTATCTATCTATCTATCTATCTATCTATGCCTATCTATCTATCTATCTATCTATCTATCTATCTATCTATCTACGTATCTGTCTATCTGTCTGTCTGTAAATCGATATAATCCTAGTCACCACGCCCAAGCCAATCTTTGATTTTTTAAAACCCATCACCGTAAGGATTGCAAAAAGGGCATATATTCAATCTGTTACCAAAGGCGGATCTAAAGGCGGAGGGAGGCTGGTGCTCGCGACCAAGGGGCGGTAACTAATAGAGTGCCACAGAGAACCTAAGTTTAAATGGATACCCTCCATCTTTGTCGTCTATTTTGAATAGGAGTCCAGAGTATTCCCCCCACTCTCGGGGCTCAACTGACCTCTGTCCGGTTCCAATATGTTCAATTTGTTTTCAGATCATGCACGTCATCCAGCATATTTTATTGAATACCAATACATTTATTATTAAACGTGTTTTATTTATTTATTCTCATGTGTATCGCTGATATAATAATAAAGTAACAATAGTCGAGGCGTCTGAAGTCGTTAGTGTTGAGGTCTGAGCCGGGTCGGACGACCTGCTCTTTAATACACACATGGTCACTTACCGCTGTTCAAACAAAAGTCCCCCCACCCCCAGCCACCAATAATCCTTTCAAAGAGCCTTGGTCGCGGCATATTTCATAAGTACTCATTGTTTCGTCTTCCTCACTTCCCCGCGTGACCGGAAACGGTCACTCAGAAGGTATAACAACCTCGTGGAAAGTTAGCCCTAATTTTTTTTGTTGGCGTGGATGTGAAATGAGGTCTGTGAAAAAAGGGAGCGGGGTGAAGGACTGAAGACTTAGCCTACACCCCCAACCCCCACCCCTCCCACTACTTCTACCCCTTCTTTTCCCATTTACCAGCCTTTAAGTAAAACTGTGACCTTGACGATGAAATCAGCCGTCAACAGGAGGTCTCTTTAAGCCTATACATATTTTGACCCCCACCCCCTTAAAAACTAGATCCCCTCAACCACTACTTACCTCTACGGGTTATAAGGGGCTTTAAAGGGGTAGCGACTGGATGATGAGCAGCCCCACCTCTTTTGTGGATTCGTGGACGTTTCCTTCGACTTCCGAGTGGATTAGTTCAGAGATAAAGCGAGCACAATAACTGATAATGACATAAAAGTCCTGTTACGTTTGCGTTAGGCTCCGCGAAGCGATGGGTGGAAACCCGTCAAAACAGGAGGACTAAATGTGAGACATTTTTGTTTTCTCGACAGTTTAAGGATGTTCTTTGGCTTGCTTCTGATAAGATGAATTCCCGCAGAGTTGAACATAAAACCAGATGATTGAAGCGAAGAAATGTGTTAAATGTTGCAGTTAGTTAGAGATTGCCGCCTTAAGATTGGTCACGATGGTGTCTATCCTCTATCTATCTATCTATCTATATCTATCTATCTATCTATCTATCTATCTATCTATCTATCTATCTATCTATCTATCTATCTATCTATCTATCTATCTATCTATCTATCTATCTATCTATCTATCTATCTATCTATCTATCTATCTATTTATCTATCTATCTATCTGTAGTGACAGATGGTCATGCGGTAAGCGCTGAAATGACGATCTGAAAGTCCTGGGTTCATTCTCCAAGAAGTTGTTTCCCCTTCTTACTGTCTCCCGTGGTAAAGTCAGAGACTTTACAGATCTATTTTCTATTGTCTGTCGGATCCTATGATGGTATGTTTATTTTGTCTTTGTGTTAATTAATAAAGTCTGTGTATTCGGCTATTACTTAAACTCGGAGGATTCCAAATTTTTCGAAAATTCATAAATTTTATTTTATTTATATTTCATTCACAAATGTTAATGTAATATGGGTATAGTACCTATCAATTTATTGCACATGTGTATCTTTTGTGACTTAAGATACTTCGGGCAAAGTCCAATTACACTTTTGAAACTACCGGTCATCACTCATGTGATCAGAGGCTGAGCTAGCCTCTGTATGACATAAGAAGGCATGAAAGACGAAAAAATGTGGGGCAGGGGTAGGGAGTAGGAAGTGAGTTCCAGTTAGTAGCCCTTCGGTGCCGCCGAACAGGCTGGTCTCAAACTGACCATCAAATGGAAGGGGAAGTGTGTAGTTTGTGGTTATATGAGTGCGTGTGTGTGTGCATGTGTGTGTGTAGGGAGAAAGCGGTACCTTTCGAGTACAGTTCCGGGGAGATATGGTGTGTTGGGGAAGGAGGGGAGGAGGATGATGACTGACCCAATGATGTTAAATGAGGGCGCAAAGGAAATGTGGGAGAGTGGTAGGGTTTCGCTTGAGTAACTATGTGCAGACGTCAGCCAGAGAAGTGGGGGGGGTCAAACACGTGACCATGATGGGTGTTAATGGTAGACATGCATCTCCAGACGACTCATCTGACCAGCGCTCCCTCTCTCTTTTCCCTCCCGCCGCCCCCGCTCCCCTCCCCCTCCTCTTACCTTCCAAGCAAAAAAAAGAGGTTTTCTGATGTGAGTGAGAGATAAATAACGGTAATTAATGCGGGAATCAAATGCAGTCTCGTCAAGCACCGCCATCGCCCCTGCCATCCTCCTCCCTCCCTCTACACTAACCCTAGATCCCCACATTCCCATGTCTCCCCCCCCAACCTTACCACCCCAACCACCACCACCCTCTCGGTGAGTGTCCCCTCTCATCGAGCAGTGGACACAGGATCAGCTAAGATGTCGAGTGGGCACAAGACGATCAACCATACATTAGCAAGTGATTAAAAATATTGTTTGGGAGGCATTGGAGTGTTCTGGAGTCGGGACCGTTAGTTCAAAAAAATATAAGAAAATGAAAAGCAGGGTGACAGTACAACTGATACATGCCTGTCCTATTATTCAGAATCAAACAACAATGGTTGCCCTCAATACAAACAATGTTGCAGCACCGTCAATTATTCCCTATAATTTAGCAGTAACTGTGTAGGAAGAGGAATTTGACTTGTGCAACTTTTGGAAGAAATATGAAATTTGTGGTGTGCAGTGAACTACAAAACTGTGGTGCACCCTCTAGCTTGAGCATTGCATCGGTGAATCCCAAAGTGTTTGGCGGGAGGACACTGATGCAATGAGCTGAGAACATCCTGGTAAAGCAAAAAAAAAAAAAAAGAATTCAGTGGAAACCATGACCATATAAAATCACACTCGCGTATTGGCATTAGGACAATGATTAGAAAACAATCAATTATTTTTTCTCTAAAATGTTGTGTATTTACAAATATTTTGAAAAGTTCTGAATCCTTCCCCTGCTAATCAATGTAGCACCTTTTTTTAAGACCTTTTTTTTTGTTCTTGTTGTGTATTAATCAGGATATTTGTACAAAATGGTAGAGCTCTAGGTTAGGGTTAGGAAGATCCTGGGTTCGATACTCGGTGAGTGCCAGGACTTGTTTTTTTTCTGGTTTGATCGATGAACGCCCATTTTAAACAGGAGACACCTGATATTTATTGGGGAGAGTAATGGTGTTATTGAACAAGCCCTGGGGTCAGCAACCTACGGCTTGCGATCCGCATGCGGCTCTTTCGATATGAAATTGCGGCCTAATCAAATACCATATCGGAGCAACAATTTTAGTCGCTCTTTGCAAAAACTGAGAAATTGTAAATTATAACGTTTGGCTCTTCCGCCTGAAAAGGTTGCCGACCCCTGAACTAACCACACTACATATAGGGCAGCCGTAGCTACAAGCTGATAAACTCTTATTTCATTTCACCTCGATGGTCTCTTTAGGTTATAAAGGGGATCGTTTTATACTAATATAATTATTTAAGTCAAGTTTTTAAAACAGATTTTTTTAATCTTTATGACAATGTTGTATGAGTTACTTGTTGTGTTATCAATGTGCATAAAGGAAGAGGAAAGTTGCCAGCCAAAGTGCTACAAACACCGCTTTTCCCTACTCATTGAAAGTTGTCTCCCTTCCTTCAAACGCCGACATATTCTTGTCATAAGTATGTCTCCCCATTGTGTTTACAATGACCAGTCAAGTGATCGTTAATGACCGTTTGTTTGTTGGACGGTGCTGTGAAAGAGGCAGCCGCGTCAGCAGGCGCCGGGCATTTGATCAGGGCGGGGAGGGGGGGAGGGGACTAACACACGTGACCTGTTCTAAGTGATGGCTCATTACCAGCGCCTCCCCCATACACACACACACTTTCCCCTCGTCTAGCTCAATTAATTTCGACACTAACGCATATATTATGATTATCAATACAATGCGACTTATTATGAACTAGTGAATGCGAGTAAAAAATATGCACAGATTTTTTTTGTGCCACGTGAGTTCTTATTATAGTTAGGAATGTGGTACGACATCCAGTCCGTGTTGTCTATGATTTTCCGAAGACTGTGTGCGGCGAACGAAATTGGTTGTGCCAGTGGAAGGAAATCGACATAGTTTTACGCAACGTAAAGACTCACACGTAATACGCCCCAAAATACATTGGTGCGCAATAGTGTGATGCCCTTGAATATCTTAGAAGGAACAGAACACCTATAAAAATTAGTTAAGTAGGACCATTGTGCCCGAAATACAAACAAATAAATTGGAAAATATGTGTCTAGGTGTTTGGTGATTTATATATTCATAACCTCAAGTAGAATGAATCTAAATTCTGCCATGTAAAGATGCATTTTCCTGAAAATCTCCATTACTGCGATACTTATACAATTCAGGTGAAAGTAAGAAACCCCAAGGCTAGATAAAGTTTGGCCGCACAAAGACCACTTGGAGAAGGTCTAGCGAGTAGGGGGATGCAAACAGACATGGGGTAATGGAAAAAGGTCCCCAAAAGACAGAGTACGCTGGAAAGAGGTTACATGTGACCCTTTAACAAATCAGTTCAGAAGAATTAATTAAGTTAAGTAAGATAAATTGATAAGGACTTAATACTAAAAAAATGGAATATAAAACAAGTATACCATATCATACTTTATTCATCTAAAACTGACTTAGATATATTGAATTTCAAATTTTTAATGCGGTACATTTAATATGAACTTAATAAACTTAAATCGGCCCAAAGTTGTTGTTTTTCTTTAAATGTTTTATTGACGACACCTTATAAATATCACTGGTTTATAAAAAAAACTACCAAGCAAAACATTATAAATTTCTGAAAGCTTATTAAAAATGATAAATTTTTGATGTACTTATTTCTTTTGTATCACGTCAGGTTTTGAGAAAACCCACAAATTGTGTTTACAAATTTTATATATCGCATAAGCAGATGACGTCATCACTTTATGTTTGAACACAAGTTTAATTGAATATTTTAATTGCCGTTGTTTATATGTTTAAGATTATATTTGATTAGCTGATTTTAAATTTTTAAAAAAATTTTCACAATGCCAAGACATTGTACGAATTCAGCAGACAGTTTTTGTTATGTTTGTGGACGATTTTGCACAATGGCTGAGAAGAAAAGAAAATATCAAATTTAACAAAGAAATATTATCATGCATACTTTGGATGTAAACTGGGAGACCAGGACAAAACATGGGCGCCTCATGTTGGCTATAAAAACTCTGTGAAGTAACTCTTGGCAAGTGGTTTAAGGTAAAAGTGAAAAGTATGCCATTTGGTGTGCCCATGATTTGGCGTGAGCCTTCCCAGATAATCTGACGGACTGCTATTTTTGCATGACAGATATTGTGGATTCAACAAAAAAAAAGCAGACACATGATTCTATATCCTAATGTACCAAATCCCAGCCGCGAGGCCTGTAGAACATTGCGAAAGACATTCCTGTGCCTACACCTCCTACTCCAGCTGGATGATTTTGAAAGTGACAGCTCAAGTTCTGAAGACAATAGTGATGTTCTTGATCCTAGTTTTTAAAGAGATGTCACACCAAAACTTTTTACTCAGGAAGATCTTGATGATCTAGTTAGAGATCTAAACCTTCCAAAGTCATCAGCTGAACTGCTTGCATCCGCTTACAAGAACGAAACCTTCTCACTCCTGATACTAGCGTAAGTGTACAGATGTCGAGAGACAGAATTTGTACAGTTTTTCAAGTAAGCAGAATTGTTATATTGTAATAATATTGAAGGCCTTGCTCCATCTATACTGGAATTAACACGATGCTATGTCAGTGGAGATTGTTTATTGATTCCTCAAGCGCAGTATGAAAGCAGTTCTTCTATTTAATGGAAATAAAATATCATCACTTCCAGTGGCACACTCAGTAACATTAAAAGAAACGTATGAAAACATGAAACTGTTGCTCAGTTCGTTGAATTATGACCAGCACAAGTGGTTGATATGGAGATTTTGAAGGTCATAGCCATCATATTGGGACTCCAAGGAGGGTATTCAAAATTTCCATGCTTTTTGTGCCTCTGGGATAGCAGAGCAGACTCTGAGCGATATACCAAAAAAGTGTGGCCAGCGAGAGAAGAATTCACTCCAGGAAGCCACAGTGTAAAGTTAAAGCCTTTGGTGGAAGCATCGGTTCTCCTTCCACCACTTTTATAAAATTGGGGTTGATGAAAGCTTTATCAAGAATATGAACCATACTGGCTCTGGGTTTCAATACTTGGCAGAAAAATTTCCCCATTTAAGTGAAGCGAAATTGACTGCAGGTATCTTTATTTGGACCGCAGATCAGAAAGTAATAATGGCCGATGAGAATTTTCATGTCCGAAATTGGCCACAGTTGAGCTACAAGCCTGGAATGCCCTTCAAAGTCTTGTCAACAATTTTTGAAACTTACAAATCCGACAATTACAAAAGTCTTGTTGCAGTACAGTAAGCCAAATTTCAGGCTTTGGGTTACCGCATAGGTGTAAAGTTGCACTTTTGGACTCCCATGTAGACTATGCAGCAATCTTGGTGCGTACAGTAGCGAAGGCTTAGAGGTGAAAGATTCCATCAAGACTTTGTGCAATGGAGAGTCGATACAAGGTCGATGGAACGCGGAATATGATGGCCGACTATTGCTGGTCATTAAAACGCCACAATCCTGGCGCTGCTCATAGTAAAATCATAAAAGACAATTCGTACAGTAGAAGACAATAAATTAAAATAAATCTACTTTTTTAATAATTTTGTACATATCAATAGTTTTCTGCATGACCGAAAATTACATTTTGTTGTTGGTTTAATTGACTTTTTTCTACATTAATAAATGTCAAACTGCAAAAAATCCTGACGTGATACAAAATTTGGATTACATATTTGGAATCAGCATAAAGGATTGCATAAGAAACACTTATTTGCATATCAGCAGTTTTCACAAAATGAAAATTTGTAAACCAGTGTATTCATGATCGCTATATATGATATAATTATTGGCTAGTACAAGGGTTGGTAAACGTTTGAGTGTCGTACATTTGGTTCATAAATTTGACAGAGGGTCGGACCAGGAGCAAAAGCTCAAGAGAAAAGGTATCCATAAAATAAAAAAGGCTGGTGCTGGTGCTGGTGCTGTGCTGTGCTATTGACTTTGAAACGAGTAACGGGCCAGTTAAATAAGGTGCGGAGCCGCCGGATTTGGCCCATAGGTCTTGGTTGGCTTATGGCTGAGTTAGTATCACGGGTAAGTATCACACACGTAAGTATCCAGAAATCAATGACGTTTTCCTTTATTGAGAGAAAATCAGTGTCTTATAAGATCATATGTGCTTTGGAGTTCAAAGACACACACACACACACACACACACACACATCCCAACATATATAATAGGAAAGAAGGTACAAGAGCACATCTCCGGGACCTATTTATGTCAATGAATGTACCATTTTTAGAAAGGAATGGTCACCAACAGTCAGACCATTCATCCCCAAAAGGGCCCTATGTGGTTGTTTAGATGGGGCAATCCAAAAAGTTCAAAGAAAGGCCCTATGTATATAAACTAGGACAATGGATGTGTGGTACTGTCCCATTGTCCATTCTAGCATATGTCGGACACCCAGCCCCTGATAGATAATTCTCATCCCATCTAGTTGTCAGTTAATTCAGTCATAGTGGTGGTCCCATCCGCAGCTTTTATTTGTATAATTTCCCCTCAGATGACCCCCTCCCCCAACCCCGACCCTCCAAACGACCTCCCCTCTCTTTCTGCAACTCCGCCCCGTTGTTTCAATTGTTGGTCACCGAGTAATGAATGACGCCGTATTAAAATATGACACTGTGGGTCCGTGCGGGGAAGTGGTCGAAAGCTCGCAATGGGTCAATGGGACAGCATTGTCGTTATTAATGTCCACTTATGTTCGACACAGACAGGTCGGTTGTCCGGCTGGTTAGGTTTATCCATCATCATCAGCGACTCCAGTGACGTCATGGCTGGTCAGTTTACATTGAGTCTGAACCCTCCCCCCACCACCACCAGTCATCGGCTCATTTCCTCTGCTGCACGTGAACAATGAAGTTAAGGACTTGACCTGTTGACGACTTCATCTCAGAAACAATAGATTCCCGCTTTATTGTTGTTTGTTTTTTTTTTTCCCCGTCCACCGAGTGGTCATTAATAAATAACCCCGCGAGCCGAGACGATGACGTATTATAAAACTGACCAGGCCGTCGCAAAGTCAACGACAAGACAAGAGCCATGTCTGCAGTCTGCAATTTTTATTGGTAAAAAGACGGAAATAAAATTTGTGAGAAAAACAAATTAAATGGTATTACCGTAATGACTTGATGGGTCATTGTATCTCGATCGGTACTGTAATACAATTAAAAAACGAAAAAAATTATTAATATATTAAATGTGTGCGTCAAGAAAATAAAATGAGCCGCACTTGGCCCCGCGAGAGAGCTTTTGTTTGCTCCTCCATGCTATAGAAATTATATTGGCCGAAACTGACCAAAAAAAAAACAACACAATTCTCTCAAAAAGAATAATTAAAAAAACATCTATATAACATGAAAGTCGGCTATTACAAATATATTCATATGCCATCTAGCATTATCCTAATGGCATCTCATTAGATCCAAATATATTTAAGTAATCAAATGCCATCGTACAGTATCAAATGTCTTCCTACAATACACTAATGTACCCTAATTCCATCCTAAAGTCATCTTACGTACTGTAATCAAATGTCAGTGTACAGTGTATAAATGCCTTCTTACATTGTCAAACTCTTATACAGTATTCCAATGTCATCTTACAGCATCCACAATTCTTCTATAGTACCCAAAATGCCATCCTAAAATATTCATATGTCATCTTATTGTACCATATTACCATCTTACAGTATCAATATGTCATCATGGTGTATCCAGCCAACCCCTCCCGCTCACACACACACACACCCACAACACAGAACGTGAGTACGATAAAACATAAGGTGTGGCACAAACTGATGACAAACTGATGAAAAACTGAGGACAAACGATGGGGATACAGAAGACAGTGGTATGAAATTGATAACAAACTGAGGACAAACTGATAGAGATACTAGTAGTAAACTGATGAGATACAGAGGACAAACTGATTAGATACTGAAGACCATTAGTGACAAAATTGATAACAAACTGATGACAAACTGATGAGAAACTGCAAACAAACTGATGACAAATTACTGACAAATTGATGACAAACTGCTGACAAATTGACAATGTAATTGATGATAAACTGATGATAAACTGCTGACAAATTAATGACAATGCGGAATTATTTCAAACAAACCTAAATTATTAAATTCCACTCCTATAAGATCGTCAATGCGATAATACTTTCAGTTATAAACAACAAATACAATCAAATTTCATCCTTTAACTTTCTATTCAAAGCATCCAACAAGATTCTGCGACCATTCATTGATTGGTGCTGTATGATTTCTATCCTAAAGAAAAAATGGCGACAGCCGAAGTCTCGTAGCTCCGTGTTTTATCTTCTCTGGATTAATCCCCTGGCTGGTCTTAATACCCACGTCAGACTTTAACTGCTCCCAAATGATCCTGTTCACCTGTGTGTTTCACAGTCGGGATTTCAACGTCCGCCATATAAAGTTATCGAAATACTGTCAGTATACTGTCTGTAGCACTGTCACTAAAAAAGTCTTTTACGAGTCACATGCGGTAAAATAAATTATTGTTGACTTTTATGTTTTATTTATTTAAAAGAAACAAATATTTATTGACATGAACCGTTTATTGCTTTCATTCTATGTAACCGTCCTGATATATAAAATATTTGAACTCACATGAATTAGATTTAGATACTGGTAGTTACAAAGAAATGCCCAGTCGAAATTGAAGAAATCGACCTTATGGTAAATTTGTCAACATTACCTTCTTCATGTCTTCTTCAATCTACCTCCTTCAAATCAATCTTCTTCAATCTACCTCCTTCAATCAATCTTCCTCAAACTCTACCCTTCTTCAATCAATCTTCCTCAAATATACCTTCTTCAATCAACCTTCTTCAATTACATTCGTCAGTCTATATTTACTTCAACATATACCCTAAATAAAAACATGATGCATTGTGTTTTATCTCAGGGATAATAGTTCAGTTGATTATTAATTATAAAGACAAGAAATATGTGTTGTGTTATTTCACTTGAGTCAACGCTTTTTGTCTTCTTGAAATTTAGAAATTACAGATTTTTCTTAATTTTATTTTGTAATTAGTTCAATTTTTTTCAATGTTTCTTTCTGTTAAGACCAATTGTTTCCGTGTCTATAGGACACGTTATTTTTTTCATTTATTAATGAGTAGAACTATCTTTGTACGTCTCTGTGTGCTGGATAAAAATGTCCATATTTCTAAGTACAAGACCGACTTAATACGTTTTGTAATTATTGACTAAATGTGTATGTTCTATGTGTAGCATGGCAAAAAGTGTATGTTTTTACGCATTTGTAAAAAAAAAAACACATATTGTGCACGTATTAGCATACCGAGCCACATCTTTCTGCACCATCTCCATTGTCAAATTTGGCATCTCACCCTCCCCCCCTTCCCACATCCACCACCCCACCCCATCCACATTCCAGACCCTCCACCCAGCCAACTTTCAACATTAATTTCAGTTTCATTAATTTTTTCACACCTGATCTTTCGAACCCGACACTCTGGCTGAGAGGTGAAAGTGAGTCAAAATTTGAGGGCGTACAAGAAAAGAAGAAACAAAAATACAACTTTCCTTTTTATTTCTATCTCTGTCTATCCCCCCGACCCCTCTTGAACCTATTATGAACAATCTATTAAATAGACTATTTGGCTGTTCAGTTCGCACTGAAGGAGAGGTTCAAAGTATGAAATTAGCAGCCCCACCCCACACCACCCCAACCCCTTCACACTTCTTCTTTCCAACCCATATGAATTCTTTAGAAAGCGACAGATGAGACATGCATTCATAGCCAAACATACACCAGAAGAGAGAGAGAGAAAGAGAGAGAGAGAAAGAGAGAGAGAGAGAAAGAGAGAGAGAGAGAAGAAGAGAGAGAAAGAGAGAGAGAGAGAAGAAGGGGGTATGAGTCAGGCAGAGTGCTTTCAGAGATGGGTTAACATTTTGGCACCTCCAGGAGTGAGAAGTGCAAATCAATGAAAGCGAAGGTGTTCAGTACTTCTCAACTACACGTGAGCACTGGGACCACAGATGTATGTAATTACAGTTACCATAAGAAAAAAAAAATGGAAAGGATGGTTGAGGAATGGCTGGCATGAGTTTCAAAATACAAACAAACAATTATACAAACAATGAAGTGGGGCTGGTGTCATTTAAATGACACTTTGTCATTGTGAGAGTCCGTTTTATTTTACAATGGACGTTTTATTTAATATTTTGAATTAGTGTTTCTGGGAATTTTTTTTTGCGCGCGTTTCTTTTCGTCTGCTTATAAAATAATGCTAGTGCATATGTGTTTAATAGACAGACAGACAGATAGATATAGATAAATAGATAGATAAGAATGAATGAATGGGAATGAATAGATAGCGAAAGAGAAGGTGAAGAAGGTCATGTGAGACAGTGAGAGACATTGTGTGATTGATGTAGTGCGTGTGAAAGAGAGTGAAAGTTGTTGGAGTGATTGTGTAGCGGAGAGGGCGAAGGGTGCAGCAGCGTAACAAGGCGGGGGTCGCCCGGGGCTTTCCGCCCCAGGCGGTAACTTATGACTAGCCACTCAGGGGCGGAAAGTTTCTTACTTTTAGTTCTTTGTGTTGGTAGCCGGATAACCCCCCACGGACATCATGCTGCAGTTCACAGCCCATCTCCTCTCAAGTCAACAGCGTATCTTTTGCCTTCTGTCATAGATCCCACCAACCCTTGCATACTAATCAGTATTTACTATCGTCTTCGCTACTCCAGCCGCCTATGTGGTTTCATGGCTCTAAAATTATTCATATTTTAGATTGGGAGAGTGCAGGCTACGCATCATAGTAAAATTGAGGGCTAAGACCGAGCCCCCCTGCGTTTTGTCGGCCCCCTTTGCTTAATTTCATTTCTACTTAAATAAAATGTATTACATATCCCCTGCTATTGCCTGGCCCACTGCTGTAGAATTTTCACGCTACGGGAGGGGGTGTCTTTTCCCTGTTATCTTTTGATCAACAAAAAGACTAATATTAAAAAAACCTTATGTCAAAAAAAAACAACAACACACAAACATGCATGGGGTCAGTTAAGTCGTATGTTTTTTAATGAATGTAGTCTGAAAGGGTCACTCTAACCCGCATGTATGTTAACGAGATTAATTAACACATTCACCCTTCTACAACTTCGAATAATAAATTTCATTTTAGAAAATGGATTGATATATTTTTAATTTATTTTAAATCCCCACCCATCTTAAAAAAAAGTCATATTTTATCCCGGGATTTCTACTGGGAGATTCTAGTTATATCAGAATCCAATTTAACCCAGGATAAGCAAAAAGCCAGAAAATGAGAGACCATAATACAAGACAGGAAGAGCTTTTTATCTCTGGCGGAAAACACCGAAACGGCGTTCCACCTTTTTTTCCGAATCCAAATGCTATTTACAAAGGAGCGACCGATATGCCTTTTTACCGATAGTCCGATACCGATAATTTCCCATCATTTTTTGCCAATACCGATACCGATATTTTGCTCTTAATGAAAGGTGTCTTGCAGATGAAGAAGAATAGAAGAACAAAAGATTTGAAAAGACCGGAAGACCGAAGTCAAGAAGCACAAACCATGCCTATGTAATCTCAGAATTCTACATGTTTATTTGTTTAAGAAGAAATTAAACTTATAACAAACAATTTATTGTTTTTACTTTTCACTTATTACACAAAACAAGAAAGTAGATAAGTTGTAAATAATTAATATCAAACTCAAAAAGTAAAAATGTATTAAATGACAATTGCAACTTCACTAACTTGTGAAAGTTGTGATGAAATTAAAATAATTTTTATTGTTAACGTCTGTGCAATTTTACGTTACTTAACCTTGTAGATTTTTAAAAGTTTTGAAAAATTAAAAACGCATAATTATATCAGTAAATCACTTCACTCAGGTGAACAGTTAACTGGAAGTCTGTAAGTAAACTTTAACTCTGTAGAAACCAAAACCGGTTTAAATTACTAGATTTGTTGAAAAAAAACAATGTATCGGCAGCCAAAAAACGGCCAGTCCGATAGTTAACCCATAGTGCCAATATCCGGACCGATACCGATGCAATCCGATTATCGGTCGCTCCTACTGTTACTGCCAATATATGTAATGTTTACTGCACTATATGTATTTGTTTACAGTACTATATTTCTTTATGACGACGAAATAAATAGGAGTTCTGGGTACAACAACTAACAACCAGATATGTACAGTTATAAAATAAATTACATAAAACTATTAATCAAATTATCTAAAAAGCAAGACCATCAGATCTAGCTGTATGTGTGTGGGGGTGTGATTGGAGCAGCCAGGGCGTTTTTCTGTAACATTTATTTGACCTGTCATCACCCGGTAATACCAGATCGCCTTTATTTACCTGTAGCATCGATCTGAGATAATCCATAAGCTGCTACCATAAATATGTCACGGACGAATTGTTTTATGAGTGTGGGTGTTTGTGTGTCGATCTGGTGACGGTAGAATTAAGCTACTGAATACTCGCGAACCCCCCTTCCCCTTCCCCCGTGGGCAACGCCAGGCTCCTCCATATGTGAGTGGGGTCAGTTAATGCACTTTAAATGATTAACAGAAATTCTGTAATTTTTTTTCTCTAATCGATGTGATTTTTCTTTGTTTATTTAGGTCAGTGAATAAAACATGGTATATTAATATCATAACAACAACCCCTCGAGGCTGATTGGTTTAAATATAAAAACAACTAGTCTTGTTTCATTGGCCCTGAAAAAGACCAGTTTGTGTGACGCCCCTGTAAGAATAAGATGTTTATTTCTTGAAACTGATGGCGGCGAACCTTTGGGGTCGCGTGCCCAAAATTCAACCAAAAAAAACAACTTACTATTTATAGGAAAGTGCCAACCTCGAAATTAAAGTGATATTTTGATCGCGTGCCGTGATGAGCTCTGCGTGCCGATTGTGGCACGCGTGCCGTAGGTTCTCCACCACCTTAGTGCAATGGTTATGGAGGTACCACGGAAGGCGCGAACCACCACCAGGGGTTCAACCCGTAACCCACACCATGACGATCCGACTGGCTACGCAAGCGCCACCCAGCCAGGGCTGGGTTTGACTCGGATGATTACCCCCTAAGTCGACCGGTCATACAGGTTCGAACCCTTTTGTCTTACCGCAACGACAGGGCAAATGAGTCACCGAAGCCCCCAACCTAACCGGCTAAATGTGTATTGTCCGCATGCGCAAGACAAATGAATCTGCCCATTGTGTCCACAAGTTTTATGTACTTCCGCAATGAGGGAAAGTTGGAAAGAATGACGTTTGAATCCGTAATGACGAACGTCTTCTTAGAGGACAAAGATGATTTTACAAGAATGGCACTCCTCAATCTAGCGCGAGAAGAATTTTTTTACCAAATTTCGAAAATAAATGCCCATTTACAGTTAATATATAAAGACAGTGATCTGATACTGTCTTTTGTTGAATAACCACCCAATCCCGGGATTAACTGTTTGTAAAAATATTTTGTTCATTTCTCAGCTTAAATCAACGTACTCTTGGGAAACATACCTTGAAAAAAAAAAACAAAAACAGTGATATGTGTGGTCAGGTAAAATAACAACTCTACATAAAAACATCAACAACTCTAATGTCTGAGACACACATACACACACACACACACTCGTGGCCCCTTGTTTATGTCTATTTGAATCGCTACGAGGGAAGGGGCTCTCAAGACCAATTTTCCACTTGATGCCATGAATGGCTCAGGCCTTTGAATCACGAGAGTACTGGGCTGTGTGGTTATCTAAATCAACTGTATAGCTGCGCTCTCGAGCAATTATGCCATTTTATTTATTTCTATTTTTAAAAAAAATAAATTAACCCACCCTCAAATTTTTCCCATATCTCTTTGCTCCTCCGTTGCCCCCCATTTTTCCCCGTCCATCTACACAGACAGAACCCCCCTCCACCCATCCACCAACCCCCCATTTCTCTTTCCTCCCTTTTTTTGGCTGTAATCGGATTAGCTTAATAGTCGTTAGCTTCATTAGTAACCGTTAAATCTATTATCTCCTTTCATTTTAAAAATGTGGGCTTGGGGTGGCGGTGGTGGGGGGGGGGGACGAGGGTGTTGGGGTTGAGGGATATTTCTTTTTTTTAATAGATATATATGAGGTGAATTGGCGCGGTATTATAGAGAAAGGGCGAGCTTACTCGGATTTATTTTCTGTTTTTGGCTGTTTACGTCACTTCCTCTTCAATTAATGACCTCATACTTTGGGTTGACGTTTTTTTCAATTCTGGACGCCATGTATTGTCACGTCTGCCCGGTTGTACTTCGCTCAGAGGCGCCAATTGCAGGGTTGACAGACAAGACGAGCCAGCTGATTTTTTTGTTTCAAATATTTGTTTTGTGTGCAATGCCTGTTTAAAAAAATAGCACGAGTTACATTACATACAAGTCAAAATCCAGAAAGTACATTCCATCTGAATTTCCAGGTACATGTCAGAAATACATGTAGGATAAAAATTGTTTTTTTTTTTCTGATTTTGTAGAAAATTGGGGGTTAGTTGGAGGTATTTGTGACAGATTTCTCACAATGTGTCTTGGAAGTATCTAGGTAATTGGAATGTTCAGTACAACATACTTGATATTGGGCTGAGTTGAAATATCTATCTATCTATCTATCTATCTATCTATCTATCTATCTATCTATCTATCTATCTATCTATCTATCTATCTATCTATCTATCTATCTATCTATCTATCTATCTATATATCTATCTATCTATCTATCTATCTATCTATCTATCTATCTATCTCTATTATCTATCTATCTATCTATCTATCTATCTATCTATCTATCTATCTATCTATCTATCTATCTATCTATCTATCTATCTATCTATCTATCTATCTATCTATCTATCTATCTATCTATCTATCTATCTATCTATCTATCTATCTATCTATCTATATATATATATATATATATATATATATATATATATCTAATCTATTTATCTGCCAGTATGTATGTACATGGCGTCGTATGCATAACTTAAAGTATAGGGTCCAATGTCCTAAGTTTAAATGGCAAGTTTATACAAATGTCTCACATTTTTAAACATGAAAAAATTCAATAACTGAAGAAGAAACAAATGTTCTTCTAAAAAAAGTGCCTTATATATATTTGTATATAAAAAAATTAGAAGTATTCTGTATCTATCTCATGCCTAATTGATAGAGGAATGTGTTTATGTTAGTTTGTTATGCATTTAGATTTAGAACGATTTAAAAAGAATTTACTCCTAAAAAAAAACATGTGAAATAAAAGCTAGCTTTCAGAGCCTCCATTTTCAGCCACTCAACCATCAACCTCCACCCCCTCCCCTCCCACTCCCAAATGAAATGAATTTAAAAGCCACCAATTTTCACTCCATTATGTGGGATCCATGTCACACCCCTCCCCCCATGGTTTCAACACGCAACCGTCGCCCCCAGTGATGTGTGTGGAGATGGGTCTGATGATGGAGTGGTCAGTAGAAATGTTTCAACGTTTATTTGTTACTCTTAATTCTCACCACAGAGTTTTGTTCCCCCCTCCCTTTCACTTGTTATGTCAGTGTTAGTTTTAAGATTAAATCAACCATAGGGTGTGAATAAAAAAAAATGGTGTCATCAAAGAACCAATCTATTGAACATATCCACAATTTTTAATGTCTTGACATCATTCAATGATAATCATCATTCAATAATAATGTCAATACAAAACCATGATATCATTCAATTTATGTGAATAAATCATCAAGAAAGACCATTTTTTTTTTTACATAGTGGTTAAGACTTTAAGACTTCCTTCAAACTTTTCTCATCACCTTTACATTCCACAATGCCATTTTAAACTAAGGGATTCCCCCTACCCCTTCTAATAATTGGACAAAACCATGTTTCAGATTGGTAGAGCACCATTCTATATGCCAATTCTAATGAATGATGAGTTTAATTTTTTCCTACCTGAAAATTTTAATTTCATCTGTCAAGGAGTTAAGGTTGAATTAAATATACATTGTTTGATTTAGTTTGTGCATGTGTGTTAATCACATTTTTAAGTGACTTTTAAGTATGGAATTTTTTATATTTGTTATGTGACGTAGTTGTTTCTAGTTAGACGTCATTTGTGAATTGCTTAGAGACAAGCCTTGGAGATAGAGGCAGTTACTCTTTTGATCTCAGACTAGCAAGTCGTGTTTTACTTAGCTGAAGAAGTGCCTTTATTGCCTTTGTCTTAATTTAATGTAATATTTTAAAGTCTACGTCTAAAATACAAAATCAGAGATCAGCCGTGCACTGTTTTGTGTATTTATTTAGTTGTTGAATGTAAAGTCAACCACCTGCTACCACAGCAGCGCCTCCATATCTATTCGAACAGTAACAACAGTCAGACCCAAAACTCAAACCTTCACACGTCCTATTTTTCTCTGAAAGAAACTCGCGTCCCCCCCCCACAAACGGTACCCATATAAAATAAAAGATTTTTGTATCAGAAGGCCATAGTCGTTGGAGAGCTGTTCCAATGAAACTTGATCTATTCCAACGACAATGTGTCCGAGATCGGTGGACCCCCACCGTAAGGTTTAGGTGCTACAATGTTGTACTGGGACGGATTGTCATGGTAAAGCGCTCGACCGTCGACCTGAAGGTACCTGGTTCGATCCACGGTGAGGACCAAGGATGTTATTTTCAGGTCTTGGCTGATCCCGCTATATCTCCAGTGCCTCTGAAGTCATTGCACTATCTGACCTGCCTGGTGGGGATAGAAAGATGGTCACTGGAAAAATTCTACACTTACCCCACCTATACCATAAGACAGTAAATAAAAAGAATACCTGGTATTAAAAGAAATAAATTTAAGAACGATGAGAAGGTTTTCCCGAAAACTCAAGAAAAACCCAATCATTGGCAGCGCTCTATTGAAGGGTTGTGTGTGTGAGAGAGAGAGTGAGGAGCGGAAGTTCAGGCTTGTCAACAACGACACACCTATCAGCATCTTCATGACTAAGTTGGTCAGCTGAACACATGTGCATTATGTCATGTAGGTAAGTAAACTAAATAAAAGTAAAATAACATTATTAAGACTAAAGGAAAAAAAAAAACCCACCTAAATCCATTAAATATTCTATTTTACCATTATTACCATTTCCCCCACAATAATACCATTTCATATTACAATTTCACCATTACCATTTCTACCATTACCATTTCCACCATTCTTCAACCAATATCACCATTTTCACCCTATACGGCCATTTACATTTTAAGCTGTTTCAAATGTGCCATTTCAGAACTATTGCACTTTGACTATTACACTTGGACACTATGACTATTAATACCATTTAAACCAGTACAAACTGGTTGGGAAACCAATGTGCCCTACCACCCTACAATAGGGCTATGTTTGTATTTTCTACCCCCCCCTCCGCCCCTGTTCTCATAATTTTTTTTACTTTTCGCCCGGGGGGGAGGGTGCGGGGTTTTCCCACATTTCCCTACGATGACTCATACTAATACTCCATGGCCTTCCATCATCACCAACACAGCCTTGAGGGAGTAGGGGGGGAGTACCCCACTAGCCAAAAAAATGACCTGTTGCCAGCTCTGCCCAATGATCCCACATTTATTGTTTTTGACATTTTGCTTCGAGCTCTTAGGGTAAATCACAGACTGGCTACCGTAAAACTGCTAAAAAATAAAGCAACAAAGCAACCAACAACAGATGAGTACCGGTGAGTCCACTGTTATAGAGTTTGTGTTTATTTCATTGTTATACAGTGGGGGGCGTGGAAGGCTCAGGGTACGGGCATACAGTGTACTTGCAGTATCGCGCTGGATTCATACACAGTTTATAAAATATCAATGTGTTAATTAACTACATGTGGTTTGTTGTCTTTTATTTTTGTTTATTTTTTGTGTTCATTTATATTTAAGCTTTTCTTTATAAAGTTTTGTTTTTTTCCCCTGTTCTTTTTTTATCTTGATATTGGAGATATGATGGCCGAATTCTCAAGAAAGGTTTCTGTTTCTCTTGTGTCAAGACTTATGGACAACTTCTCATGGTTATCTAAGACATTTCACTGCACCTATTGGTACTGTGCCTTTGTCTTTAGTAATACTGCTGAGATAGGAACTTCACCCAACCTTTTGTTGATGTGACTTATTGTAGGTGAATCAACGTCGTTAATTTAGTAAGATGTTCTTCGTTGACTTCATCTTCACTACTGATGAACTTCCTTAATGTACTGCAACGAGAGAGAAAGCAGAGAGGGAGAGAGAGATTGTGAAAGTTAAAAGTGATGTCTGTGAATTTGTCCGGAAGTATGTCAGGGATAGAAAGAAAGAGAGAGAATGAGAGAGACAAAGAGAGAAAAAAATCTGTTGATGTTTTTCTTCCCTTGCCACGATAAAAATGTTTATTAGCGGTGCATGGTCTAATGTCTCATACAGTGAGTTCTAACCTGATACTAATGTCTCTTGCAGTGGTTTCTAATGATACTAATGTCTCGTGCAGTGGTTCTAATGATACTAATGTCTCGTGCAGTGGTTCCTAATGATACTAATAATATAAGTGGTTATAATGATACTAATGTCTCTGCAGTGGTTCTAATGATACTAATGTCTCGTGCAGTGGTTCTAATGATACTAATGTCGTGCAGTGGTTCTCATGATACTAATGTCTCGTGCAGTGGTTCTCATGATACTAATGTCTCGTGCAGTGGTTCTCCCTTAATACTAATGTCTCGGGCAGTGGTTCGTAATTACTAATGTCTCTGGCGCAGTGGTCCTAATGATACTAATGTCTCGTGCAGTGGTTCTAATGATACTAATGTCTCTTGCAGTGGTTATAATGATACTAATGTCATCTTGTGCAGTGGTTCTAATGATACTAATGTCTCATGCAGGAGATCTCATGATACTAATGTCTCGTGCAGTGGTTCCCATGATGCTAATGTCTCGTGCAGTGGTTCTAATGATACTAATGTCTCATACAGTGATTATGAACAATTACAATACTCATTTAAGTGGTTATAATGATACTAATGTCTCGTGCAGTAGTTCTCATGATACTAATGTCTCATGCAGTGGTTCTAATGATACTAATGTCTCGTGCAGTGGTTTAATGATGCTAATGTCTCATTGCAGTGGTCCTAATGATACTAATGTATCTCGTACAGTGGTTCTCATGATACTAATGTCTCATGCAGTGGTTCTAATGAAACTAATGTCTCGTGCAGTATGTTCTGGCATGATACTAATGTCTCGTGCGGTGGTCCTAACATGTAGTACTAATGTCTTTACAGTGGTTTTAATGATACCTAATGTCTCGTGCAGTGGTTCTCATGATACTGATGTCTCGTGCAGTGGTTCTCTCATGATACTAATGTCTCGTGCGGTGGTTCTAATGATCCAAATGTCTCGTGCAGTGGTTCTAATATTACTAATGTCTCATGCAGTGGTTCTAATGATACTATTAATGCTCGCGCAGTGGTTCTCATGATACTAATGTCTCTGCAGTGGTTCTATTGATACTATTATCTCATGCAGTGGTTCTAATGATACTAATGTCTCGCGCAGTGGTTCAATGATACTAATGTCTCGTGCAGTGGTTCTAATGATACTAATGTCTCATGCAGTGGTTATAATGATACTAATGTCTCGTGCAGTGGTTCTAATGATACTAATGTCTCGTGCAGTGGTTCTAATGATACTAATGTCTCGTGCAGTGGTTCTCCTTGATACTAATGTCTCGTACGGTGGTTCTAATGATACTAATGTCTCGTGCAGTGGTTCTAATGATACTAATGTCTCATTAGTATGGTCATAATGATACACCTAATGTCTCGTACAATGGTTCTCATGATACTTACAATGTCTCATGCAGTGGTTCTATCGAAACTAATGTCGTGCAGTGGTTCTAATGATACTAATGTCTCGTGCAGTGGTCCCTAATGATACTAATGTCTTTTGCAGTGGTTTTTATTGATACTAATGTCTCGTGCAGTGGTTCTCATGATACTGATGTCTCATTCGTGGTTCTCCTTGATACTAATGTCTCGTGCGGTGGTTCTAATGATACTAATGTCTCGTGCAGTGGTTCTAATCATACTGATGTCTCGTGCAGTGGTTCTAAAGATACTAATGTCTCGTGCAGTGGTTCTAATAATACTAATGTCTCGTGCAGTGGTTCTCATGATCAAAATGTCTCGTGCAGTGGTTCTCATGATACTAATGTCTCATACAGTGGTTCTAATGATACTAGTGTCTCACGCAGTGGTTCCTAATATTCTAATGTCTCGCGCAGTGGTTCTAATGATACTAATGTCTCGTACAGTGGTTCTAATGATACTAATGTCTCGCGCAGTGGTTCTAATGATACTAATGTCTCGTGCAGTGGTTCTAATGATACTAATGTCTCGCGCAGTGGTTCTAATGATACTAATGTCTCGTGCAGTAGTTCTCATGATACTAATGTCTCGTGCAGTGGTTCTAATGATACTAATGTCGATGCCCGGTGGTCCTAATGATACTAATGTCTCGTGCTGTGGTTCTAATGATACCTAATGTCTCATGCGGTGGTTGTCATGATACTGATGTCTCGTGCAGTGGTTCTAATGATACTAATATCTCGTGCAGTGGTTCTAATGTACTAATGTCTCGTGTAGTGGTTCTAATAACACTGATGTCTCGTGCAGTGGTTCTAATGATACCACTAATGTGTCTCGTGCAGTATGGTTCTGTATGATATGGCATTGTCGCATGTAGTGGTTCTAATGATGCTAATGTCTCGTGCAGTGGTTCTAATTATACTAATGTCTTGTGCAGTGGTTCTAATGATACTAATGTCTCGTGCAGTGGTTATAATGATACTAATGTCTCGTGCGGTGGTTCTAGCCAATGATACTAATGTCTTGTGCAGTGGTTCTCATGATACTAATGTCTCGTGCGGTGGTTCTCCTTGATACCCTAATGTCATTAGAGCTACTCATGAAATACTAATGTCTCGTGCAGTGGTTCTCATTTGATGTCTCTACAAGTGGTTCTAATGATACCTAATGTCTCGTGCAGTGGTTCTAATGATACTAATGTCTAATGCAGTGGTTCTAATGATTCTGATGTCTCACGTGCAGTGGTTCCAAAGATGATACTAATGTCTTGTGCAGTGGTTCTCATGATACTAATGTCTCGTGCAGTGGTTCTCATGATACTAATATCTCGTGCCAGTGGTTCTAATGATACTAATGTCTCGTGCAGTGGTGCTAATGATACTAATGTCTCGTGCAGTGGTCCTAATGATACTAATGTCTCGTGCAGTGGTTCTCTTGATACTAATAATATCTTACAGTGGTTTTAATGATACTAATGTCTCATGCAGTGGTTCTAATGATACTAATGTTTTGTGCAGTGGTTCTAATGATACTAATGTCTCGTCGTGGTTCTCATGATACTGATGTCTCGTGCAGTGGTTCTAATACCGATGCTATTGTCTCGTGCAGTGGTTCTAATGATACTAATGTCTCATGCAGTGGTTCTAATGATACTGATGTCTCGTGCAGTGGTTCTAATGATACTAATGTCTTGTGCAGTGGTTCTCATGATACTACTGTCTCGTGCAGTGGTCCTAATGATACTAAGATCTTGTGCAGTGGTTCTCTTGATACTAATGTCTCTTGCATTGGTGTTAATGATACTAATGTCTAGTGCAGTGGTTCTAATGATACTAATGTCTTGTGCAGTGGTTCTAATGATACTAATGCTATGTGCAGTGGTTCTAGCCAATGCTAATGTCTCGTGCAGTGAGTTCTCCTTGATCCTAATGTCTCGTGCAGTAAGTTCTCCTTGATACTAATATCACTTCCCAGTGGTTCTAAGCGATACTAATAAATATCGCGCATTGGTTCTAATGATACTAATGTATCATGCAGTGGTTATAATGATACCAATGTCTCCCATTACAGTGGTTCTAATGATATTAATGTCTAGTGCAGTGGTCTAATGATACTAATGTCTCGTGCAGTGGTTCTCATGATACTAATGTCTCATGCAGTGGTTCTATTGATACTGATGTCTCGTGCAGTGGTTCTAATGATACTGATGTCATTGCAGTGGTTCTAATGATACTAATGTCTCGTGCAGTGGTCCTAATGATACTAATGTCTTTTGCGGTGGTTTAATGATACTAATGTCTCGTGCAGTGGTTCTCATGATAGTGATGTCTCGTGCAGTGGTTCTCATGATACTAATGTCGCGTGCGGTGGTTCTAATGATCCAAATATCTCGTGCAGTGGTTCTAATGATACTAATGTCTCGCGCAGTGGTTCTCCTTGATACTAATGTCTCGTGCAGTGGTTCTCATGATACTAATGTCTCGTGTAGTGGTTCTAATGATACTATTGTCTCGTGCAGTGGTTCTCATGATACTAATGTCTCGTGCAGTGGTTCTCATGATACTAATATCTCGTACAGTGGTTCTAATGATACTAATGTCTCGCGCAGTGGTTCTAATGATACTAATGTCTCGTGCAGTGGTTCTAATGATACTAATGTCTCATGCAGTGGTTTTAATGATACTAATGTCTCGTGCAGTGGTTATAATGATACTAATGTCTCAGTGGTTCTCATGATACTAATGTCTCGTACAGTGGTTCTAATGAAACTAATGTCTCGTGCAGTGGTTCTAATGATACTAATGTCTCGTGCGGTGGTCCTAATGATACTAATGACTGTCTTTTGCAGTGGTTTTAATGATACTAATGTCATTGCAGTGGTTCTCTGTGATACTGATGTCTCGTGCAGTGGTTCTATTATGATACTAATGTCTCGTGCGGTGGTTCTAATGATCCAAATGTCGTGCAGTGGTTCTAATGATACTAATGTCTCATGCAGTGGTTCTAATGATACTAATGTCTCGCGCAGTGGTTCTCATGATACTAATGTCTCGTGCAGTGGTTCTCATGATACAATATCTCATGCAGTGATTCTAATGATACTAATGTCTCGCGCAGTGGTTCTAATGATACTAATGTCTCGTGCAGTGGTTCTAATGATACTAATGTCTCTATTTATGCAATGGTTCTAATGATACTAATGTCTCGTGCAGTGGTTCTAATAGTACTAATGTCTCATGCGGATTGTTATAATGATACTAATGTCTCGTACATTGCTTCTAATGATACTAATATCTCGTGCATTGGTCCTAATGATACTAATGTCTTGTGCAGTGGTTCTCGTGATACTAATGTCTCGTGCAGTGGTTTAATAATTATACTAATATAGGTACATTGGTTCTAATGATACTAATATCTTGTGCAGTGGTTTCTAATATGATACTAATGTCTTGTGCAGTGGTTCTCATGACACTAATATATCGTGCAGTGGTTCTAATGATACTAATGTCATTGCAATTGGTTCTAATGTGTTACTCATGTCTCATGCAGAGGTTCTGATGATACTAATGTCTCGTGCAGTTGTTCTCGTGATACTAATCTCATGCAGTGGTTCTAATGATACTATCTCATGCAGGTGGTTATAATGATACTAATGTCTCGTGCAGTGGTTCTCATGATACTAATGTCTCATTGCAGTATTGGTTCTAATGATACTAATGTCTCGTGCAGTGGTTCTAATGATACTAATGTCTCATGCAGTGGTTCTAATGATACTGATGTCTTGTGCAGTGGTTCTAATGATACCTAAATATCTTGTACGGTAAATTATGTGATACTAATGTGTCTCGATGCAGTGGTTCTCATGATACCTTTATCTCGTGCAGTGGTTCTAATGATACTATAGTCTCGTGCAGTGGTTCTAATGATACTGATGTCTCAGTTGATGGTTGATAAATTACTAATGTCTCGTGCTGTGGTTCTAATAATACTAATGTCTCGTGCAGTGGTTCTCATAGTCCTAATGTCTCATTGTGATGGTTCTCATGATACCTAATGTCTCCTGCAGTGGTTCTAATGATACTAATGTCTCGCAGTGGTTCTAATGATAATGATGTCTCATGCAAGTGGTTCTCATGATACTAATGCTCGTGCAGTGGATACATATGCATGATCCTAATATCTCGTGCAGTGGTCCTATTGATACTAATGTCTCATGCGAGTATTAATAATTAATGTCTCGCGCAGTGGTTCTAATGATATTGATGTCTCGCGCAGTGGATTCCTCTACTTCGATTATAATGTCTCATGAAGTGGTTCTAATATTACTAATGTCTCGTGCAGTGGTTCTAATGATACTAATGTATCGTGCAGTGGTTCTAATGATACTAATGTCTCGTGCATTGCTTCTAATGATACTAATGTCTCTTCGATAGTGGTTCTAATGATACTGATGTCTCGTGCAGTGGTTCTAATGATACTAATGTCTCGTGCGGTTGTCCTAATGATACTAATGTCTTGTGCAGTGGTTCTAATGATATTAATGTCTCGTGCAGTGGTTCTCATGATATTTATGTCTAGTGCAGTGGTTCTAATGATACTAATGTCTCGACCCAGTGGTTCTAATGATACTAATGTCTCGGTGCAGTGGTTCTTGATACCCCTGATGTCTCCTTGAAGTGGTCCTAATGATACTAATGTCTCGTGCAGTGGTTCTCTTGATGCTAATATATGGGTGGTTCCTAATACTAATGTCTCATTAAAGTTTATATGATACTAATGTTTCCTGCAGTGGTTCTCATAATACTAATGTCTCGTGCAGTGGTTCTCATGATACTGATGTCTCTTGCTGTGGTTCTCATGATACTAATGTCTCGTGCAGTGGTTCTATTGATACTAATGTTTCGTGCAATTAGTTCTCTGATACTAATGTCGATGCAGTGGTCCTCATAATACTGGTGTCTCGTGCAGTGGTTCTAATGATACTAATGTCTCCGTGCAGTGGTTCTAATGATACTAATCTCATGCAGTGTGGTTTCTAATGCGATACTGATGTCTCGTGTAGTGGTTCTAATGATACTAATGTCTTGTGCAGTGGTTCTCATAGTACTAATGTCGTGCAGTGGTTCTAATGATACTGATGTCTCGTGCAGTGGTTCTAATGATACTGATGTCTCGTGCAGTGGTTCTAATGATGCCTGATGTCTCGTGTAGTGGACTAATGATACTATGTCTTGTGCAGTGGTTCTCATGATACTAATGTCTCGTGCGAGTGGTTCTAATGATACTGATGTCTCGTGCAGTGGTTCTAATGATACACAAGTAATGCTCGTGCAGTGGTTCTAATGATACTAATTTCTCGTGCGAGTGGTTCTAATGATACTAATGTCTCGTGCAGTGGTTCTAATGATATACTAATGACTCGTGCAGTGTGATTCTAGTGATACTAATGTCTCATGCGGTGGTTCTAATGATGCTAATGTCTTGTGCAGTGGTTCTCATGATACTAATGCTCATTCAGTGGTTTCTATGTGATACTAATGTCTCGTGCGGGGTCCTAATGATGCACTAATGTCTTGTGCAGTGAATCTAATGATACTAATGTCTCGTGCAATTGGTTCTCATGATATTTAATGTAGTGCAATTGTTCTAATGATACTAATGTCTCGTGCAGTGGTTCTAATGATACTAATGTCTCGTGCAGTGTATTGCATGATACTGATGTCACGTCCAGTGGTTCTAATGATACTAATGTCTCGTGCAGTGGTTCTAATATTACTAATGTCTTGTGCAGTGGACTAATGATACTAATGCTCGTGCAGTGGTTCTGCTAATGATACTAATGTACAGTGGTTCTAATGATACTAATGTCTCCAGCAGTGGTTCTAATGATACTGATGTCTCGTGCAGTGGTTCTAATGATACTATTAATGTCGTTGGTGGTCCTAATGATACTAATGTCTTGTGCAGTGGTTCTAATGATACTAATGTCTCGTGCAGTGGTTCTCATGATATTTATGTCTAGTGCAGTGGTTCTAATGATACTAATGTCTCGTGCAGTGGTTCTAATGATACTAATGTCTCATTGATGGTTCTAATGATACTGATGTCTCGTGCAATTGGTTCTAATGATACTAATGTCTCGTGCAGTGGTCTAATGATACTATGTCCACATTACAGTGGTTCTAATGATACTAATGTCTCGTGCAATT
This sequence comes from Bulinus truncatus, assembly GCA_021962125.1. Classification (NCBI taxonomy): domain Eukaryota; kingdom Metazoa; phylum Mollusca; class Gastropoda; family Planorbidae; genus Bulinus; species Bulinus truncatus. Next base: position 529,519 of record JAGDYQ010000181.1, on the reverse strand, counting down.
GGTTCTAATGATACCTATTAATGTCTCGTGCAATTAATTCAATGATACTAATGTCTCGTGCAGTGGTTCCAATGATACTAATGACTCGTGCAGTGGTTCTAATGATACTAATGTCTCATGCAGTGGTTCTAATGATACTAATGTCTCGTGCAGTGGTTCTCATGATGCTAATGTCTCGTACCGTGGTTCTCATGATATTAATATCTTGTGCAGTGGTTCTAATGATACTAATGTCGCACGGTTCTAAATACTAAAGTCGTGCAGTGGTTCTAATGATACTAATGTCTCCTTTAGTTGTATAATGATACTAATGTCTCGTACATTGCTTCTAATGATACTAATATCTCGTGCATTGGTCCTAATGATACTAATGTCTCGTGCAGTATGGTTCTCATCAAATGCTAATGTCTCATGCAGTGGTTCTAATGATACTAATGTCTCGTACAGTGGTTCTAATGATACTAATGTCTTGTGCAGTGGTTCTAATGATACTATTTAATGCTCGTGCAGTGGTTCTCATGACACTAATATCTCGTGCAGTGGTTCTAATGATACTAATGTCTTGTGCAGTGATTCTAATGATACTAATGTCTCGTGCAATTGGTTCTCATGATACGTAATGTCTCGTGCAGTGGTTCTAATGATTCTAATGTCTCCAGCAGTGGTTCTAATGATACTGATGTCTCATTTAGTGGTTCTAATGATACTAATGTCTCGTGCGGTGGTCCTAATGATACTAATGTCTTGTGCAGTGGTTCTAATGATACTTATGTCTCGTGCAGTGGTTCTCATGATATTTATGTCTAGTGCAGTGGTTCTAATGATACTAATGTCTCGTGCAGTGGTTCTAATGATACTAATGTCCCATTGCAGTGGTTCTAATGATACTAATGTCTCGTGCAGTGTATTTCTAATGATACCTAATGTCTCGTGCAATGGTTCTAAATACTAATGTCGTGCAGTGGTTCATCATGATACTAATGTCTCGTACCGTGGTTCTCCTTGATATTAATATCTTGTGCAATGGTTCTAATGATGCTGCTAATGTCTCGCGCGTAGTTCTAATGATACGCAGTCTCGTGCAATATGGTTCTAATATTTAATGTCTCTTGCAGTTGTTATAATGATACTAATGTCTCGTACATTGCTTCTAATATGATCTAATATCTCGTGCATTGGTCTAATGATACTAATGTCTCGTGCAATGGTTCTCATTATTACTATGCTCATGCAGTGGTTCTAATATTTAATGTCTCGTACAGTGGTTCTATATAAATACTAATGTCTTGTGCAGGTGGTTTCTAATGATACTAATGTCTCGTGCAGTGGTTCTCATGACATACTAATATCTCGTGCAGTGGTTCTAATGATACTAATGTCTTGTGCAGTGATTCTAATGATACTAATTAGTCTCGTGCAGTGGTTCTAATGATACTAATGTCTCGTGCAGTGGTTCTAATGATTCTAATGTCTCCATCAGTGGTTCTAATGATACTGATGTCTCGTGCAGTGGTTCTAATGATACTAATGCCGATGCGGTGGTCCTATTGATACTAATGTCTTGTGCAGTGGTTCTAATGATACTAATGTCTCATGCAGTGGTTCTCATGATATTTATATGTCTAGTGCAGTGGTTCTAATGATACTAATGTCTCGTGCAGTGGTTCTAATGATATCATGTCTCGTGCAGTGGTTCTAATGATACTGATGTCTCGTGCTGATGGTTCTAATGATACTAATGTCTCGTGCAGTGGTTCTAATGATACTAATGTCTTGTGCAGTGGTTCTAATATTTAATGTCTCGTGTAGTGGTTTAATGATACTAATGTCTCGTGCAGTGGTTCTAATGATACTAATGTCTCGTGCAGTGGTTCCAACAATAGTACTAATGACTCATTCAGTGGTTCTAATGATACTGATGTCTCATGCAGTGGTTCTAATGATACTAATGTCTCATGCAGTGGTTCTATGATGCTAATGTCTCGTACCGTGGTTCTCATGATATTAATATCTTGTGCAGTGGTTCTAATGATACTAATGTCTCGCGCAGCAGTGGTTCTAATGATACTAAAGTCTCGTACAGTGGTTCTAATGATACTAATGTCTCGGCTGCAGTTGTTATAATGATACTAATGTCTCGTACATTGCTTCTAATGATACTAATATCGTGCATTGGTCCTAATGATACTATTAATATACGTGCAGTGGTTCTCGTGATACTAATGTCTCATGCAGTGGTTCTAATGATACTAATGTCTCGTGCAGTGGTTCTTATGATACTAATGTCTTGTGCAGTGGTTCTAATGATACTAATATCTGCTCGTGCAGTGAGCTGCTCATGACATAATATCGTGCAGTGGTTCTAATGATACTAATGTCTCATGCAGTGGTTCTAATGTTACTAATGTCTCATGCAGCGTGGTTATAATGATACTAATGCTATATGCTCGTTAAATTGGTTCTAATGATACTAATGTCTCGTGCAGTGGTCCTAATGATACTAATGTCTCATTCGATGGTTTATCTTGATACTAATGTCTCTTGCAGTGGTTTAATGATACTAATGTCTCGTGCAGTGGTTCTAATGATACTAATGTCTTGTGCAGTGGTTCTAATGATACTAATGTCTCGTACGGTATGGTTCTCATGATACTAATGTCTCGTGCAGTGGTTCTCATGATCCTATTGTCTCGTGCAGTGGTTCTCATGATACTAATGTCTCATGCAGTAGGATCTAATGATACTAATGTCTCGTGCAGTGGTTCTAATGATACTAATGTTTCGCGCAGTGGTTCTAATGATACTAATGTCTCATACAGTGGTTCTACCATGATACTGATGTCTCTTGCTGGTTCTCCTGATACTAATGTCTCGTGCAGTGATTATATTGATACTAATGTTTCGTGCAGTGGTTCTCATGATACTAATGTCTCGTGCAGTGGTTCTCATGGTACTAATGTCTCGTGCAGTGGTTCTAATGATACTATAGTCTCGTGCAGTGGTTCTTATGATACTAATGTCTCGTGCTGTGGTTCTAATAATACTAATGCTCGTGCAGTGGTTCTCATGATTCTAATGTCTCGTGCAGTGGTTCTCATGATACTAATGTCTCATGTAGTGAAGTTAATGATACCAATGTCTCGCGCAGTGGTTCTAATGATATTGATGTCTCGCGCAATTGGTTCTCATGATACTAATGTCTCGGCAGTGGTTCTCATAGTCTAATATCGTGCAATGGTTCTCATGATACTTATCTCGTGCATTGGTCCTAATGATACTAATGTGTCTGCAGTGGTTCTCGTGATACTAATGTCTCATGCAGTGGTTCTAATGACTAATGTCTCGTACAGTGGTTCTAATGATACTAATGTCTTGTGGTTCCTATGTGACTGTCTCGTGCAGTGGTTTCTCATGACACTAATATCTCGTGCAGTGGTTCTAATGATACTAATGTCTTGTGCAGTGATTCTAATGATACTAATGTCTCGTGCAGTGGTTCTCATGATACTAATGTCTCGTGCGGTGGTTCTGTGGTTCTAGTAATGCTCCAGCAGTGGTTCTAATGATACTGATCCAATATGTCTCGTGCAGTGGTTCTAATGATACTAATGTCTCGTGCAGTGGTCTAGTATAATGTCTTGTGCAGTGGTTCTAATGATACTAATGTCTCGTGCAGTGGTTCTCATGATATTTACATGTCTAGTGCAGTGGTTTCTAATGATACTAATGTCTCTGTGCAGTGGTTCTAATGATACTAATGTCTCATTGTATTAGGTTCTAATATTTCTGATCGTGCAGTGGTTCTAATGATACTATTAATAATACTCGTGCGAGTGGTTATGATACTAATGTCTTGTGCAGTGGTTCTAATGATACTAATGTCTCGTGCAGTGGTTCTAATGATACTAATGTCTCGTGCAGTGGTTCTAATGATACTAATGTCTCGTGCAGTGGTTCTCCTTGATACTAATGTCTCGTACCGTGGTTCTCATGATATTAATATCTTGATAAGTGGTTCTAATAAGTACTAATGTCTCGCGCAGTGGTTCTAATGATACTAAAAGTCTCGTGCAGTGGACTACAATGATACTAATGTCTCATGCAGTTGTTATAATGATACTAATGTCTCGTACATTGCTTCTAATGATACTAATATCGTGCATTGTGGTCCTAATGATACTAATGTCTCGTGCAGTGGTTCTCGTGATAACTAATGTCTCATGCAGTGGTTCTAATGATACTAATGTCTCGTACAGTGGTTCTAATGATACTAATGCTGTGCAGTGGTTCTAATGATACTAATGTCTCGTGCAGTGGTTCTCACTTTCGTACTAATATCTCGTGCAGTGGTTCTAACAATTACTAATGTCTTGTGCAGTGATTCTAATGATACTAATGTCGTGCAGTGGTTCTAATTACTAGTCTCGTGCAGTGGTTCTAGTTCTAATGTCTCCAGCAGTGGTTCTAATGATACTGATGTCTCGTGCAGTGGTTCTAATGATACTAATGTCTCATTAGGTGGTCTAATGATACTAATGTCTTGTGCAGTATAGTTCTAATGATACTAATGTCTCGTGCAGTGGTTCTCATGATATTTATGTCTAGTGCAGTGGTTCTAATGATACTAATGTCTCGTGCAGTGGTTCTAACTATGATACTAATGTCTCGTGCAGTGGATCTAATGATACTGATGTCTCGTGCAGTGGTTCTAATGATACTAATGTCTCGGTGCAGTGTTCTAATGATACTAATGTCTTGTGCAGTGGTTCTAATGATATTAATGTCTCGTGCAGTGGTTCTAATGATACTAATGTCTCGTGCAGTGGTTCTAATGATACTAATGTCTCGTGCAGTGGTTCCAATGATACTAATGACTCGTGCAGTGGTTCTAATGATACTGATGTCTCATGCAGGTGGTTTCTAATGATACTAATGTCTCGTGCAGTGGTTCTCATGATACTAATGTCTCGTACCGTGGTTCTCATGATATTAATATCTTGTGCAGTGGTTCTGTTACTAATGTCTCGCGCAGTGGTTCTAATGATACTAGAGTCTCGATGCAGTGGTTCTAATATGATACATAATGTCTCATGCAGTTGTTATAATGATACTAATGTCTCGTACATTGCTTCTAATATGATACTAATATCTCGTGCATTGGTCCTAATGATACTAATGTCTCGTGCAGTGGTTCTCGTGATACTAATGTCTCATGCAGTGGTTCTAATGATACTAATGTCTCGTGCAGTGGTTCTTATGATACTAATGTCTGTGCAGTGGTTCTAATGATACTAATGTCTCGTGCAGTGGTTCTCATGACACTAATATCTCTAGTGGTTCTAATGATACTAATGTCTCATGCAATGGTTCTAATGTTACTAATGTCTCTGCAGTGGTTATAATGATACTACTAATGTCTCGTGCAGTGGTTCTAATGATACTAATGTCTCGTGCAGTGGTCCTAATGATACTAATGTCTCATTCAGTGGTTCTCTTGATACTAATCTCTTGCAGTGGTTTTAATGATACTAATGTCTCGTGCAGTGGTTCTAATGATACTAATGTCTTGTGCAGTGGTTCTAATGATACTAATGTCTCGTGCAGTGGTTCTCATGATACTAATGTCTCGTGCAGTGGTTCTCATGGTCTATTGTCTCGTGCAGTGGTTCTCATGATACTAATGTCTCATGCAGTGGATCTATATGATACTAATGTCTCGTGCCAGTGGTTCTAATGATACTTTAATGTTTCGCGCAGTGGTTCAATGATACTAATGTCTCATACAGTGGTTCTCATGATACTGATGTCTCTACTGTGGTTCTCATGATACTAATGTCTCGTGCAGTGGTTCTATTGATACTAATGTTTCGTGCAGTGGTTCTCATGATACTAATGTCTCGATACAGTGGTTCTATCATGGTACTAATGTGTTGCAGTGTGGTTCTAATGATACTATAGTCTCACGTAACGCAGTGGTTCTTATGATACTAATGTCTCGTGCTGTGGTTCTAATAATACTAATGTCTCGTGCAGTGGTTCTCATGATCTAATGTCTCGTGCAGTGGTTCTCATGATACTAATGTCTCATGTAGTGGTTCTGTTACTAATGTCTCGCGCAGTGGATCTAATGATATTGATGTCTCGCGCAGTGGTTCTCACATGATACTAATGTCTCGTGCAGTAGTTCTCATGATCCTAATATCTCGTGCAGTGGTTCTCATGATACTTATGTGTCTCGTGCAGTGGTCCTAATGATACTAATGTCTCATGCCGTGTTTCTATGATACTAATGTCTCGTGCTGTGGTTCTCATGATACTAATGTCTCGTACCGTGGTTCTCATGATACTAATATCTTGTGCAGTGGTTCTAATGATACTAATGTCTCGTGCAGTGGTTCTAATGATACTAATTTCTCGTGCAGTGGTTCTAGTGATACTGATCTCTCTCGCAGTGGTTCTAATGATACTAATGTCTCGTGCAGTGGTTCTAATGATACTAATGTCTTGTGCAGTGGTTCTAATAATACTAATGTCTCGTGCAGTGGTTCTAATGATACTAATGTCTCGTGCGAGTGTATCCAAATACATATGTCGATGCAGTGGTTCTAATGATACTAATGTCTCATGCAGTGGTTCTAATGATACTAATGTCTCGTGCAGTGGTTCTCCTTGATACCTATGTCTCGTACCGTGGTTCTCACCCCAATCATTATGTTGTGTTAGTGGTTCTAATGATACTAATGTCTCGCGCAGTGGTTTTTAATGATACTAAAGTCTCATTGCAATGATGTTTATTGATACTAATGTCTCATGCAGTTGTTATAATGATACCTAATGTCTCATTTTTATTGCTTCCTATGTGATATTAATATCTCGTGCATTGGTCTAATGATACTAATGTCTCTGATGCAGGTCCTAATGATACTAATGTCATGCAGTGGTTCTAATGATACTAATGTCTCGTGCAGTGGTTCTAATGATACCTGTCATCTTGCAGTGGTTCTAATGATACTAATGTCTCGTGCAGTGGTTCTCATGACACTAATATCTCGATGCAGTGGTTCTAATGATACTAATGTCTCATGCAGTGGTTCTAATGTTACTAATGACTCATACAGTGGTTCTAATGATACTAATGTCTCGTGCAGTGGTTCTAATGATACTAATGTCTCATGCAGTGGATCTATTGATACTAATGTCTCGCGCAGTGGTTTTATTGATACTAATGTCTCGTGCAGTGGTTCTCATGATACTGATGTCTCGTACAGTGGTTCTCATGATACTAATGTCTCGTGCGGTGGTTCCTAATGATGCTAATGTCTCGTGTAGTGGTTCAAATCATACTGATGTCTCTTGCAGAGGTTCTAATGACACTAATGTCTCGTGCAGTGGTTGTCATGATCAAAATGTCTCGTGCAGTGGTTCTCATGATACTAATGCTCTCGTGCAGTGGTTCTAATGATACTAATGTCTCGCGCAGTGGTTCTAATGATAAGAATCTCATTAAGTGGTTCTCATGATACTAATATCTCTTGCAGTGGTTCTAATGATACTAATGTCTCATGCAGTGGTTCTAATGAAACTAATGTCCCGTGCAGTGGTTCTATATATGATACTAATGTCTCATTCGGTGGTTGTCATGATATTGATGTCTCGTGCAGTGGTTCTCATGACACTAATATCGTGCAGTGGTTCTAATGTACTAATGTCTCTTGTAAGTGGTTCTAATGACACTGATGTCTCTCTAGTGCAGTGTTTCTAATGATGCCTATGTCTCGTGCAGTAGTTCTAATGATATTAATGTCTTGTGTAGTGGTTCTAATGATACTAATGTCTCGTGCGAGTAAGTTTGCGTACTAATGTCTTGTGCAGTGGTTCTAATGATACTAATGTCTCGTGCAGTGGTTATAATGATACTAATGTCTCGTGCGGTGTTTCTAATGATACTAATGTCTTGTGCAGTGGTTCTCGATACTAATGTCTCGTGCAGTGGTTCTCAGATACTAATATCTCGTGCAATGGTTCTAATGATCCAAATGTCTCGTGCAGAAATTGGTGCTTAATGATACTAATGTCTCGTGCAGTGGTCATAATGATACTAATGTCTAATACTGCAGTTGTTCTAATGATACTAATGTCTCATGCAGTGGTTATAATGATACTAATGTCTCGTGCATTGCTTTAATGATACTAATGTCTCGTGCAGTGGTCCTAATGATACTAATGTCTCGTGCAGTGGTTCTCTGATAATAATGTCTCATGCAGTGGTTCTAATGATACTAATGTCTCGTGCAGTGGTTCTAATGATACTAATGTCTCGTTCGAGTGGTTCTAATGATACTATTGTCTCGTACAATTAGTTTCTAATGCTACTGATGTCTCGTGCAGTGGTTCTGTATTACTAATGTCGTGGAGGTCCTAATGATACTAATGTCTTGTACAGTGGTTCTCATGATACTAATGTTTCATGCAGTGGTTCTAATGATACTAATGTCGTGCAGTGGTTCTCATGATACCTAATGTGCTCGTGCGATGGTTCTCATGATACTAATATCTTGTGCATTGGTTCTAATAATACTACCGTCTCGCGCAGTGGACGTTAATGAAACTAATGATGCAGTGGTTATAATAATACTAATGTCTCATGCAGTTGTTATAATGATACTAATGTCTCGTACATTGCTACCTAATGATACTAATATCTCGTGCATTGGTCCTAATGATACTAATGTCTCGTGCTGATGATTTCTCGTGATACTAATGTCTCGTGCAGTGGTTCTAATGATACTATGTCTCGTGCAGTGGTTCTAATGTTACTAATGTCTTGTGCAGTGGTTCTAATGATACTAATGTCTCATGCAACGTGGACTATCATGATGCTGATGTCTCTTACTGTGGTTCTCATGATACTATCTCGTGCAGTGGTTCTAGTAGATACTAATGTTTCGTGCAGTGGTTCTCATGATACTAATGTCTCGTGCAGTGGTTCTCCTTGATACTAATGTCGTGCAGTGGACTAATGATACTATAGTCTCGTGCAGTGGTTCTAATGATACTGATGTCTCGTGCAGTGGTTCTTATGATACTAATGTCTCGTGCTGTGGTTCTAATAATACTAATGTCTCGTACAGTGGTTCTCATGATCCTAATGTCTCGTGCAGTGGTTCTCATGATACTAATATCATGCAGTGGTTCTAATGTTCTAATATCTCGCGCAAATGTTAATGATATTGATGTCTCGCGCAGTGGTTCTCATGATACTAATGTCTCGTGCAGTGGTTCTCATGATCCTAATATCTAATAACAGTGGTTCTCCTGATACTAATGTCTCGTGCAGTGGTCTAATGATACTAATGTCGTGCCCGAGTGGTCCTAATAGATACTAATGTCTCGCGCAGTGGTCCTAATGATACTAATGTCTCGTGCAGTGGTTCTCATTGATACTAATGTCTCGTGCAGTGGTTCTAATGATACAAATGTCTCGTGCAGTGGTTCTAACAATAATTACTAATGTCTTGTGCAGTGGTTCTAATGATACTAATGTCTCTAATGCAGTGGTTCATGATACTGATGTCTTGCTGTGGTTCTCATGATACTAATGTATAGGTAAATTGGTTCTAATTGATACTAATGTTTCGTGCAGTGGTTCTCATGATACTAATGTCTCGTGCAGTTGTTCTCATGATACCCTAATGTCTCGTGCGAGTGGTTCTAATGATACTATAGTCTCGTGCAGTGGTTCTAATGATACTGATCTTCGTGCAGTGGTTCTTATGATATAATGTCTCGTGCTGTGGTTCTAATAATACTAATGTCTCGTGCAGTGGTTCTGCCAGTCCTAGTAATGTAGTGCAGGTGGTTCTCATGAAACTAATGTCTCATGCAGTGGTTCTAATGATACTAATGTCTCGCGCAGTGGTTCTAATGATATTGATGTCTCGCGCAGTGGTTCTCATGATACTAATGTCTCATTGCAGTGGTTCTCATGATCCTAATATCTCGTGCAGTGGTTCTCTGATACCTGTCTCGTGCAGTGGTCTAATGATACTAATGTCTCGTGCAGTGTCTAATGATACCATCTCATGAAGTGGTTCTAATGCAATATCTCGTGCAGTGGTTCTAATGATACTAATGTCTTGTGCAGTTGTTCTAATGATACTAATGTCTCGTGCAGTGGTTCTAATGATACTAATGTCTCGTTCAGTGGTTCTAATGATACTATTGTCTCGTACAGTGGTTCTAATGCTACTGATGTCTCGTGCAGTGGTTCTAATGATACTAATGTCTCGTGCACGGAGGGTCCTAATGATACTATTGTCTTGTGCAGTGGTTCTCATGATACTAATGTCTCATGCAGTGGTTCTAATGATACTAATGTCTCGTTCAGTCGTGGTTCTAATGATACTATTGTCTCGTACAGTGGTTCTAATGCTACTGATGTCTCAGTGGTTCTATGCCAATGCTAATGTCTCGTGCGGAGGTCCTAATAGTACTAATGTCTTGTGCAGTGAGATTCTCATGATACTAATGTCATGCAGTGGTTCTAATGATACTAATGTCTCGTTAGTGGTTCTCATGATACTAATGTCTCGTGCAGTGGTTCTCACTTGATACTAATATCTTGTGCAGTGGTTCTAATAATACTACCGTCTCGCGCAGTGGTTCTAATGATACTAATGTCTCGTGCAGTGGTTATAATAATACTAATGTCTCGTATACAGTTGTTATAATGATACTAATGTCTCGTACATTGCTACTAATGATACTAATATCTCATTGTCAGCTGGTCCTAATTACTAATGTCTCGTGCAGTGGTTCTCGTGATACTAATGTCTCGTGCAGTGGTTCTATGATACTAATGTCGTGCAGTGGTTCTAATGATACTAATGTCTTGTGCAGTGGTTCTAATATATTACTAATGTCATGCAGTGGTTCTCATGATACTGATGTCTCTTGCTGTGGTTCTCATGATACTAATGTCTCGTGCAGTGGTTCTATTGATACTAATGTTTCGTGCAGTGGTTCTCCGCAGTACTATTATAGTGCAGTGGTTCTCATGATACTAATGTCTCGTGCAGTGGTTCTAATGATACTATAGTCTCGTGCAAGTGGTTCACAATGATACTGATGTCTCGTGCAGTGGTTCTTATGATACTAATGTCACGGTTCTAATAATACTAGTAATATAATTGCTTGAGTGGTTCTCTTGATCCTAATGTCTCGTGCAGTGGTTCTCATGATACTAATGTCTCATGCAGTGGTTCTAATGATACTAATGTCTCGCGCAGTGGTTCTAATGATATTGATGTCTCGCGCGATTGGTTCTCCTTGATACTAATGTCTCGTGCAGTGGTTCTCATGATCCTAATATCTCGTGCAGTGGTTCTCATGATACTAATGTCTCGATGCAGTGGTCCTAATGATACTAATGTCTCAGTGTTGCAGTGGTCCTAATGATACTAATGTCTCGTGCAGTGGTCCTAATGATACTAATGTCTCGTGCAGTGGTTCTCATTGATACTAATGTCTCGTGCAGTGGTTCTAATGATACAAATGTCTCGTGCAGTGGTTCTAATGATACTAATGTCTTGTGCAGTGGTTCTAATGATACTAATGTCTCATGCAGTGGTTCTCATGATACTGATGTGTCTCTTGCTGTGGTTCTCATGATACTAATGTCTCGTGCAGTGGTTCTATTGATATAATGTTTCGTGCAGTGGTTCTCATGATACTAATGTCTCGTGCAGTTGTTCTCATGATACCTAATGTCTCGTGCAGTCAATGGTTCTAATGATACTATAGTCTCGTGCAGTGGTTCTAATGATACTGATGTTTCGTGCAGTGGTTCTTATGATACTAATGTCTCGTGCTGTGGTTCTAATAATACTAATGTCTCGTGCGAGTGGTTCTCATGATCCTAATGCTCGTGCAGTGGTTCTCATGATACTAATGTCTCATGCAGTGGTTCTAATGATACTTAATGTCTCAGCGCAGTGGTTCTAATGATATTGATATCTCATGCAAATTGGTTCTCATGATACTAATGTCTCGTGCAGTGGTTCTCATGATCTAATATCTCGTGCAGTGGTTCTCATGATACTAATGTCTCGTGCAGTGGTCTATTGATACTAATGTCTCGTGCAGTGGTCCTAATGATACTAATGTCTCATGAAGTGGTTCTAATGATACTAATGTCTCGTGCAGTGGTTCTATTAATACTAATGTCTCGTGCAGTGGTTCTAATGATACTAATGTCTCATGCATTGCTTCTAATGATACTAATGTCTCGTGCAGTGGTTCTAATGATACAGTCTCCTGCAATTATGTTCTAATGATACTAATGTCTCGTGCGGTGGTCCTATTGATACTAATGTCTTGTGCAGTGGTTCTAATGATACTAATTTCTCGTGCAGTGGTTCTCTAAGTATTTATGTCTAGTGCAGTGGTTCTAATGATACTAATGTCTCGTGCAGTGGTTCTAGCCAAATTACTAATGTCTCGTACAGTGGTTCTAATATCGATACTGATGTCTCGTGCAAGTGGTTCTAATGATACTAATGTCGTGCAGTGGTTCTAATATTTAATGTCTTGTGCAGTGGTTCTAATGATACTAATGTCTCGTGCAGTGGTTCCCAATGATACTAATGACTCGTGCAGTGGTTCTAATGATACTAATGTCTCAGTGCGGTGGTCCTAATTGATACTAATGTCTTGTGCAGTGGTTCTAATGATACTAATTTCTCGTGCAGTGGTTCTCATGATATTTATAATGTCTAGTGCAGTGGTTCTAATGATACCTAATGTCGTGCAGTGGTTCTAATGATACTAATGTCTCGTGCAGTGGTTCTAATGATACTGATGTCTCGTGCAGTGGTTCTAATGATACTATTATTATGTCTCGTGCAGTGGTTCTAATATGATACTAATGTCTTGCAGTGGTTCTAATGATACTAATGTCTCGTGCAGTGGTTCCAATGATACTAATGACTCGTGCAGTGGTTCTAATGATACTATTAATACTCCATACAGTGGTTCTAATGATACTAATGTCTCGTGCAGTGGTTCTCTATGATACTATGTCTCGTACCATGGTTCTCATATGATACTAATATCGTACAGTGGTTCTAATGATACTAATGTCACACGCAGTGGTTCTAATGATACTAAAGTCTCGTGCAGTGTCTTCCTAATGATACTAATGTCTCATGCAGTTGTTATAATGATACTAATGTCTCGTACATTGCTTCTAATGATACTAATATCTCTATTGCATTGGTCCTAATGATACAAATGTCATTAATTAGTTCTCGTGATACTATTGTCTCATGCAGTGATTCTAATGATACTAATGTCTCGTGCAGTGGTTCTAATAATACTAATGTCTTGTGCAGTGGTTCTAATGATACTAATGTCTCGTGCAGTGGTTCTCTTGTTACTAATATCTCGTGCAGTGGTTCTAATGATACTAATATAAGTGGTTCTAATGTTACTAATGTCTCATGCAGTGGTTCTAATGATACTAATGTCTCGTGCAGTGGTTCTAATGATATAAATGTCTCGTGCGGTGGTCCTAATGATACTAATGTCTCATGCATTGGTTCTCTTGATACTAATGCTCTTGCAGTGGTTTTAATGATACTAATGTCTCGTGCAGTAGTTTCTAATGATACTAATGTCTTGTGCAGTGGTTCTAATGATACTAATGTCTCGTGCAGTGGTTCTCATGATACTAATGTCTCGTGCAGTGGTTCTCATGATCCTATTGTCATGCAGTGGTTCTCCTTGATACTAATGTCTCATGCAGTGGATCTAATAGTACTAATGTCTCTAGCAGTGGTTCTAATGATACTAATGTTTTGGCGCAGTGGTTCTAATGATACTAATAATATTAAATTGGTTCTCATGATACTGATGTCTCTTGCTGTGGTTCTCATGATACTAATGTCTCGTTGATGGTTCTATTGATACTAATGTTTCGTGCAGTGGTTCTCATGATCCTAATGTCTCGTGCAGTGGTTCTCAATATTAATGTCTCCTTAAGTGGTTCTAATGATACTAATGTCTCGTGCAGTGGTTCTAATATGTCGTATTGATGTCTCGCGCAGTGGTTCTCATGATCCTAATATCTCGTGCAGTGCTTCTCATGATGCACTAATGTCTCGTGCAGTGGTCCTAATGATACTAATGTCTCGTGCAGTGGTCCTAATGATACTAATTTCTCATGAAATTAGCAGTTCCTAATGATACTAATGTCTCGTGCAGTATGGTTCAATGATACTAATGTCTCGTGCAGTGGTTCTAATAGTACCACAATGTCTCACGTGCATTGCTTCTAATGATGCCTAATGTCTCGTGCAGTGGTTCTAACCTATGATACTGATGTCTCGTGCAGTGGTTCTAATGATACTAATGTCTCATTAGGTAGTCCTAATGATACTAATGTCTTGTGCAGTGGTTCTAATGATACTAATGTCTCGTGCATTGGTTCTCATGATATTTATGTCTAGTGCGAGGTGGTTCTAATGATACTAATGTCTCGTGCAGTGGTTCTAATGATACTAATGTCTCGTGCAACGGTTCTAATGATACTGATAATAATCTCTCATGATGGTTCTAATGATATTAATGTCTCGTGCAGTGGTTCTAATGATACTAATGTCTTGTGCAGTGGTTCTAATAATACTAATGTCTCAGTGGTTCCTAATGATACTAATGTCTCGTGCAGTGGTTCCAATGATACTAATGACTCGTGCAGTGGTTCTATTGATACTAATGTCTCATGCAATTGGTTCTAATGATACTAATGTCTCGTGCAGTGGTTTCTCATGATACTAATGTCTCGTACCGTGGTTCTCATGATACCTAATATCTTGTGCGATGCAGTTTCTAATGATACTAATGTCTCGTGCAGTGGTTCTAATGATACTAATGTCTCATGCAGTGGTCTAATGTTACTAATGACTCCTTGCAGTGGTTCTAATGATACTAATGTCTCGTGCAGTGGTCTAATGATACTATTAATGCTCGTGCAGTGGTCCTAATAAATGCTACTAATGTCTCATGCAATTGGTTCTTCTTGATACTAATGTCTCTTGCAGTGGTTTTAATGATACTAATGTCTCGTGCAGTGGTTCTAATGATACTAATGTCTGCAGTGGTTCTAATGATACTAATGTCTCGTGCAGTGGTTCTCATGATACTAATGTCGTTTGATGGTTCTCATGATCCTAATGTCTCGTGCAGTGGTTCTCATAATACTAATGTCTCATGCAGTGGATCTATTGATACTAATGTCTCGCGCAGTGGTTTTATTGATACTAATGTCTCGTGCAGTGGTTCTCATGATACTGATGTCTCGTACAGTGGTTCTCATGATACTAATGTCTCGTGCGGTGGTTCTAATGATACTAATGTCTCATTGAACTTGGTTCTAATCATACTGATGTCTCTTGCAGAGGTTCTAATGACACTAATGTCTCGTGCAGTGGTTCTCATGATCAAAATTTCTCGTGCAGTCTCTGTGATGCTAATGTCTCGTGCAGTGGTTCTAATGATACTAATGTCTCACTTTGATGGTTCTAATGATACTAATGTCTCGTACAGTGGTTCTCATGATACTAACTCTCTTGCAGTGGTTCTAATGATACCTAATGTCTCTACAGTGGTTCTAATGAAACTAATGTCCCATGCCCAGTGGTTCTAATGATACTAATGTCTCATGCGGTGGTTGTCATGATACTGATGTACCTCGTGCAGTGGTTCTAATGATACTAATATCGTGCGAGTGGTTCTAATGTACTAATGTCGTCTTAGTGGTTTTCTAATGACACTGATGTCTCGTGCAGTGTTTCTAATGATACTAATGTCTCTAGTGCAGTGGTTCTAATGATATTAATGTCTTGTGTAGTGGTTCTAATGATACTAATGTCTCGTGCAGTGGTTCTAATTATACTAATGTCTTGTGCAGTGGTTCTAATTTAATGTCTCTATTGCAGTGGTTATAATGATACTAATGTCTCGTGCAGTGTTTCTAATGATACTAATGTCTTGTGCCGGTGGTTCTCCTTAGTACTAATGTCTCGTGCAGTGGTTCTCTTGATATAATATCTCGTTGGAAGCTACTATGATACTAATGTCTCGTTAGAGTGGTTCTCATGATACTGATGTCTCGTGCAGTGGTTCGAATGATACTAATATCTTGTGCAGTGGTTCTCATGATACAATATATCGTGCAGTGGTTCTCAAGATACTAATATCTCGTGCAATGGTTCTAATGATACTAATGTCTCGTGCAGTGGTGCTATTGATACTAATGTCTCGTGCAGTGGTCATAATGATACTAATGTCTTGTCAGTTGTTCTAATGATACTAATGTCGTGCGAGTACTGGTTCCTTGATAATAATGTCTCATGCAGTGGTTCTAATGATACTAATGTCTCGTGCAGTGGTTCTAATGATACTAATGTCTCGTTCAGGGGTTCTAATGATACTAATAATCGTACAGTGGTTCTAATGATACTGATGTCGTGCAGTGGTTCCTATTAGTACTAATGTCTCGTGCGGAGTCCTAATGATACTAATGTCTTGTGCAGTGGTTCTCATGATACTAATGTCTCGTGCAGTGGTTCTAATGATACTAATGTCTCGTGCAGTGGTTCTCTATTGATACTAATGTCTCGTGCAGTGGTTCTCCTTGATACTAATATCTTGTGCAGTGGTTCTAATAATACTAACGTCTCGCGCAGTGGTTCTAATGATACTAATGTCTCGTGTAATTGGTTCTAATAATACTAATGTCTCATGCAGTTGTTATAATGATACTAATGTCTCGTACATTGCTACTAATGATACTAATATCTCGTGCATTGGTCCTAATGATACTAATGTCTCGTGCAGTGGTTCTCGTGATAATAATGTCTCGTGCAATGGTTCTAATGATACTAATGTCTCGTGCCATGAGTTCCTAATATATGATACTAATGTCTTATTGCAGTGGTTCTAATGATACCTGTCTCTCATGCAATGATTCTCATGATACTGATGTCTCTTGCTGTGGTTCTCATGATACTAATGTCTCGTGCAGGTGGTTCTATTACTAATGTTTCGTGCAGTGGTTCTCATGATACTAATGTCTCGTGCAGTGGTTCTCCTTGATATCTCGTGCAGTGGCTCTAATGATACTATAGTCTCTTGCAGTGGTTCTAATGATACTGATGTCTCATGCAGTGGTTCTTATGATACTAATGTCTCTTGCTGTGGTTCTAATAATACTAATGTCTCGTGCAGTGGTTCTCATGATCCTAATGTTCGTGCAGTGGTTCTCCACTTGATACTAATGTCTCATGCAGTGGTTCTAATGATACTAATGTCTCGCGCAGTGGTTCTAATGATATTGATGTCTCGCGCAGTGGTTCTCTATGATACTAATGTCTCGTGCAGTGGTTCTCATGATCCTAATATCTCGTGCAGTGGTTCTCATGATACTAATGTCTCGTGCAGTGGTCCTAATGAAATGCTAATGTCTCAGTGCAGTGGTCTAATATTACTAATGTCTCATGAAGTGGTTCTAATGATACTAATGTCATTGCAGTGGTTCTAATGATACTAATGTCTCGTGCAGTGGTTCTAATGATACTAATGTCTTGAAGTGGTTCTAATGATACTAATGTCTCGTGCAGTGGTTCTAATGATACTGATGTCTCGTACAGTGGTTCTAATGATACTAATGTCTCGTGCGGTAGATATTGATACTAATGTCTTGTGCAGTGGTTCTAATGATACTAATGTCTCGTGCAGTGGTTCTCATGATATTTATGTCTAGTGCAGTGGTTCTAATGATACTAATGTCTCGTGCAGTGGTTCAATATGTCTCGTGCAGTGTGTTCTAATGACACTGATGTCTCGTGCAGTGGTTCTAATGATACTAATGTCTCGTGCAGTGGTTCTAATGATACTAATGTCTTGTGCAGTATGTTCTAATGATACTGATGTCTCGAGCAGTGGTTTAATGATACTAATGTCTTGTGCAGTGGTTCTCCTTGATTACTACTGTCTCGTGCAGTGGTCCTAATGATACTAATATCTTGTAGATGAACTTTCTTGATGCTAATGTCTCTTGCATTGGTTTAATGATACTAATAATAAGTGCAGTAGTTTAATGTGTTTTATGTCTTTTGTGCGATGTTTATCGTTACTAATGTATAAGGCAGTGGCCTATTGTTTACTAATATCTGGTGCAGTAACATTTCGTTAACAATGTCTCTTTGCGATGGTTTCTAATGATTTTAATAATACCGTGCAGTAACGGCTTTAATGACCTTTAATGTCTCGTTCAGGGGTTCTAATGATACTAATGTCTCGTACAGTGGTTCTAATGATACTAGTGTCTCGTGCAGTGGTTCTAATGATACTAATGTCTCGTGCAGGTCCTAATGATACTAATGTCTTGTGCAGTGGTTCTCATGATACTAATGTCTCATGCAGTGGTTCTAATGATACTAATGTCTCGTGCAGTGGTTCTCATGATACTAATGTCTCGATGCAGTGGTTCTCATGATACTAATATCTTGTGCAGTGGTTCTAATAATACTAACGTCTCTACCAGTGGTTCTAATAATCACCTGTCTCGTGCAGTGGTTCTATGTAATACTAATGTCTCTAATACAGTTGTTATAATGATACTAATGTCTCGTACATTGCTACTAATGATACTAATATCTCAGTGCATTGGTCCTAATGATACTAATGTCTCGTGCAATTGTTCTCTATGATATGTGTCACAATGGTTCTAATGATACTAATGTCTCGTACCGAGTTCTAATGATACTGTCTCTTGGCAGTGGTTCTAATGATACTAATGTCTCTATTACGGTGGTTCTCCTTGATACTGATGTCTCTTGCTGTAGTTCTATAAGTACTAATGTCTCAAATTGCAGTGGTTCATGATGTTACTAATGTTTTATTTGCAGTGGTTCTCTTATGATACTAATGTCTCGTGCAGTGGTTCTCATGATACTAATATCTCGTACAGTGGCTCTAATGATACTATAGTCTTGCAGTGGTTCTAATGATACTGATGTCTCGATACAGTGGTTCTTATGATACTAATGTCTCTTGCTGTGGTTCTAATAATACCTAATGCTCTCGTACAATTGGTTCTCATGATCCTAATGTTTCGTGCAGTGGTTCTCATGATACTAATGTCTCATGCAGTGGTTCTAATGATATTAATGTCGCTGCCAGTGGTTCTAATGATATTGATGAATATACAGCACAGTGGTTCTCATGATACTAATGTCTCGTGCAGTGGTTCTCATGATCCTAATATCTCGATGCAGTGGTTCTCATGATACTAATGTCTCGTGCAGTGGTCCTAATGATACTAATGTCTCGTGCAGTGGTCCTAATGATACTAATGTCTCATGAAGTGGTTCTAATGATACTAATGTCTCGTGCAGTGGTTCTAATGATACTAATGTCTCGTGCAGTGGTTCTAATGATACTAATATGTCTTATGAAGTGGTTCTAATGATACTAATGTCTCGTGCAGTGGTTCTAATGATACTGATGTCTCGTACAGTGGTTCTAATGATACTAATGTCTCATTGTTGGTCCTATTGATACTAATGTCTTGTGCAGTGGTTCTAATGATACTAATGTCTCGTGCAGTAGTTTCTCATGATATTTATGTCTAAACCAGTGGTTCTAATGATACTAATGTCTCTGATGCAGTGGTTCTAATGATACTAATGTCTCGTGCAGTGGTTCTAATGATACGATGTCTCGTGCAATTGGTTCTAATGATACTAATGTCTCAGTGGTTCTAATGATATCAATATCTTTGTGCAGTGGTTCTAATGATACTAATGTCTCGTGCAGTGGTTCCAAATGATACTAATGACACATCAATTGCAGTGGTTCTAATGATACCAATGTCTCATGCAGTGGTTCTAATGATACTAATGTCTCGTGCAGTGGTTCTCCTTGATACTAATGTCTCGTACCGTGGTTCTCATGATAATATCTTGTGCAGTGGTTCTAATGATACTAATGTCTTGCGCAGTGGTTCTGTGATACTAAAACGTCTCGTGCAGTAGTTCTAATGATACTAATGTCTCTCACAGTTGTTATAATCGATACTGATGTCTCGTACATTGCTTCTAATGATACTAATATCTAGTGCATTGGTCCTAATGATACTAATGTCTCGTGCAGTGATTCTCGTGATACTAATGTCTCATGCAGTGGTTCTAATAGATACTAATGTCTCGTGCAGTGGTTCTAATGATACTAATGTCTTGTGCAGTGGTTCTAATATTACTTAATGTCTCGTGCAGTGGTTCTCATGACACTAATATCTCGTGCAGTGGTTCTAATGATACTAATGTCTCATGCAGTGGTCCTAATGAAACTAATGTCTCGTGCAGTGGTCCTAATGATACTAATGTCTCATGAAGTGGTTCTGTATGATACTAATGTCTTGTGCGAGTGGTTCTAATAATGCTAATGTCTCGTGCAGTGTGTCCCTAATGATACTAATGTCTCGTGCATTGCTTCTAATGATACTAATGTCTCGTGGTGGTTCTAATAATACTGATGTCTCGTGCAGTGGTTCTAATGATACTAATGTCTCGTGCGGTGGTCCTAATGATACTAATGTCTTGTGCGAGTGGTTCTAATGATACTAATGTCTCGTGCAGTGGTTCTCATGATATTTATGTCTAGTGCAATGGTTCTAATGATACTAATGCTCATAATTACAGTGGTTCTAATGATACTAATGTCTCGTGCAGTGGTTCTAATGATACGGTAATGCTCGTGCAGTGGTCTAATGATACTAATGTCTCGTGCAGTGGTTCTCAAGATACTAATGTCTCCTTAGGTGGTTCTAATGATACTAATGTGTTTCGAGTGGTTCTAATGATACTAATGTCTCATGCGGCTGGTTCTAATAATACTGGTGTCTCGTACAGTGGTTCTAATGATACTAATGTCTCGTGCAGTGGTTCTAATGATACTAATGTCTCATGCAGTGGTTCTAATGATACTGATGTCTCGTGCGAGTGGTTCTAATATTACTGATGTCTCGTGCAGTGGTTCTAATGATACTGATGTCTCGCGCAGTGGTTCCTAATAGATACTAATGTCTCGTTAGTGGTTATGTGATACTAATGTCTCGTGTACAGTGGTTCTAATGATACTAATGACTCGTGCAGTGGTTCTAATGATACTAATGTCTCATGCGGTGGTTCTAATGATGCTAATGTCTTGTGCAGTGGTTCTCATGATACTAATGTCTCGTGCAGTGGTTCTAATGATACTAATGTCTCGTGCGGGGGTCTAATGATACCTGTCGCAGTGAATCTATTGTTACTAATGTCTCGTGCAGTGGTTCTCATTGATATTTATGTCTAGTGCAGTTGTTCTAATGATACTAATGTCTTGTGCAGTGATTCTAATGATACTAATATCGTGCAGTGGTTCTAATGATACTAATGTCTCGTGGAGTGGTTCTAATGATACTAATGTCTCCAGCAGTGGTTCTAATGATACTGATGTCTCGTGCAGTGGTTCTAATGACACTAATGTCTCGTGCGGCAGTGGTCCTAATGATACTAATGTCTTGTGCAGTGGTTCTAATGATACGAATGTCTCGTGCAGCGGTTCTCATGATATTTATGTCTAGTGCAGTGGTTCTAATGATACTAATGTCTTGTGCAGTATTTACAATGATACTAATGTCTCGTGCAGTGGTTATAATGATACTAATGTCTCGTGCGTTGGTTCTAATGATACTAATGTCTTGTGCAGTGGTTCTCTTATGATGACTATTAATATCGTGCAGTGGTTCTCATGATACTAATGTCTCGTGCAGAGCTTCTCATGATGCCACTAATGTCTCGTGCAGTGGTTCTCATGATACTAATGTCTCGTGGATCTATTGATATAATGTCTTTTCAGTGGTTCTAATGATACTAATGTCTCGCGCAGTGGTTCTAATGATACTAATGTCTTGTGCAGTGGTTCTAATGATACTAATGTCTCGTGCAGTGGTTCTCATGACACTAATATCTCGTGCAGTGGTTCTAATGATACTAATGTCTCATGCAGTGGTTCTAATGTTACTAATGTCTCATGCAGTGGTTCTAATGATACTAATGTCTCGTGCAGTGGTTCTAATGATACTAATGTCTCGTGCAGTGGTCCTAATGATACAAATGTCTCATGCAGTGGTTCTCTTGATACTAATGTCTCTTTTACAGTGGTTTTAATGATACTAAAGTCTCGTGCAGTGGTTCTAATGATACCCCTAATGTCTTTGTGCAGTGGTTCTAATGATACTAATGTTTCGTGCAGTGGTTCTCATGATTCTAATGTCTCGATACAGGGTTCTCATGAATCTAATGTCTCATTAAGTGGTTCTCATGATACTAATGTCTCATGCAGTGGATCTATTGATACTAATGTCGCGCAATTAGTTTTCTAATGATACTAATGTCTCGCGCAGTGGATTAATGATACTAATGGCTCTCCATGCGATTGGTTCTAATGATACTATAGTCTCGTGCAGTGGCTCTAATGATACTGATGTCTCGTGCAGTGGTTCTTATTATACTAATGTCTCGTGCTGTGGTTCTAATAATACTAATGTCTTGTGCAGTGGTTCTCATGATCCTAATGTCTCGTGCAGTGGTTCTCATGATACTATGTCTCTATTATTGGTTCTAATGATACTAATGTCTCGCGCAGTGGTTCTAATGTATTGATGTATAGCGCAGTGGTTCTCATGATACTAATGTCTCGTGCAGTGGTTCTCATGATCCAAATATCATTGATGGTCTAAATACAATGCTAATATCTGTCTCGTGCAGTGGTCCTAATGATATGTCTGAAGTGGTTCTAATGATACTAATGTCTTGTGCAGTGGTTCTAATGATACTAATGTCTCGTGCAGTGGTTCTAATGATGCTAATGTCTCGTGCATTGCTTCTAATGATACTAATGTCTCTGATGCAGTGGTTCTAATGATACTGATGTCTCGTGCAGTGGTTCTAATGTCCTATGTCTCGATGCGGTGGTCCTAATATAATTCTAATGTCTTGTGCAGTGGTTCTAATGATACTAATGTCTCTGATGGTTCTCCTGTAATATTTATGTCTAGTGCAGTGGTTCTAGTACTAATGTCTCGTGCGGTGATTCTAATGATACTAATGTCTCGTGCAGTGGTTCTAATGATACTTTATTCAATGTCGTACCAGTGGTCCTAATGATACTAATGTGTCGTGCAGTGGTTCTCCAAGATACTAATGTCTCATGGAGTGGTTCTAATGATACTAATGTCTCGTGCAGTGGTTCTAATGATACTAATGTCATGCAGTGGTTCTAATAATACTGGTGTCTCGTACAGTGGTTCTAATGATACTAATGTCTCGTGCAGTGGTTCTAATGATACTAATGTCTCATGCAATTGGTTCTAATGATACTGATGTCTCGTGCAGTGGTTCTAATGATACTGATAATATACTCGTGCAGTGGTTCTAATGATACTGATGTCTCGCGCAGTGGTTCTAATGATGCCCAATGTCTCGTGCAGTGGTTATCATCAATACTAATGTCTCGTGCAGTGGTTCCTAATAATTACTAATGACTCGTGCAGTGGTTCTAATGATACTAATGTCTCATGCGGTGGTTCTAATGATGCTAATGCTTGTGCAGTGGTTCTCATGATACTAATGTCTCGTGCAGTGGTTCACAATGATACTAATGTCTCGTGCGGGGTCCTAATATGATACTAATGTCTTGTGCAGTGAATCTATTATTACTGTGTCTCATGCAGTGGTTCTCATGATATTTATGTCTAGTGCAGTTGTTCTAATGATACTAATGTCTTGTGCAGTGATTCTAATGATACTAATGTCTCGTGCAGTGGTTCTAATTACTAATGTCTCGTGCAGTGGTTCTAATGATACTAATGTCTCAACAGTGGTTCTAATGATACTGATGTCTCGATACAGTGGTTCTAATGACACTAATGTCTCGTGCGATTGGTCTAATGATACTAATGTCTTGTGCAGTGGTTCTAATGATACTAATGTCTCGTGCAGCGGTTCTCATATTATGTCTAGTGCAGTGGTTCTAATGATATGTCTTGTGCAGTGATTCTAATGATACTAATGTCTCGTGCAGTGGTTATAATGATATAATGTCTCGATGCGTTGGTTCTAATGATACTAATGTCTTGTGCAGTGGTTCTCATGATACTAATGTCTCGTGCAGTGGTTCTCATGATACTAATGTCTCGTGCAGAGCTTCTCATGATACTAATGTCTCGTGCAGTGGTTCTCATGATACTGATGTCTCGTGCAGTGGTTCTAATGATACTAATGTCTCGTGCAGTGGTTCCCGATATTCTAATGTCTAATGCAGTGGTTCTAATGATTCTGATGTCTCATTCTGTTGGTTCGAGATGATACTAATGTCTTGTGCAGTGGTTCTCCTTGATGCTAATGCTCGTGCAGTGGTTCTCATGATACTAATATCTCGTGCAGTGGTTCTAATGATACTAATGTCTCGTGCAGTGGTGCTAATGATACTAATGTCTCGTGCAGTGGTCCTAATGATACCTGTAATGTCTCGTGCAGTGGTTCTCTCTTGATACTAATGTCTCTTGCGAGTGGTTTTAATGATACTAATGTCTCATGCAGTGGTTCTAATGATACTAATGCCTTGTGCAGTAGTTTAATGATACTAATGTCTCGTGCAGTGGTTCTCATGATACTGATGTCTCGTGTACAGTGGTTCTAATGATACTATTGTCTCGTGCAGTGGTTCTAATGATACTAATGTTGTGCGAGTGGTTCTAAATACTAATGTCTCGTGCAGTGGTTATATTGATACTAATGTCTCGTGCGGTGGGATTTAATGATGCCTAATGTCTTGTGCAGTGGTTCTCATGATACTAATGTCGTGCAGTGGTTCTCATGATACCATAATGTCTCGTGCAAACTTCTCATGATACTAATGTCTCGTGCAGTGGTTCTCTTGATACTGATGTCTCGTGCAGTGGTTCTAATGATACTAATGTCTCGTGCAGTGGTTCTAATGATACTAATGTCTAATGCAGTGGTTTCTAATGATTCTGATGTCTCGTGCAGTGGTTCGAATGATACTAATGTCTTGTGCGAGTGGTCTCATGATACTAATGTCTCGTGCGATGGTTCTCATGATACTAATATCTCGTGCAGTGGTTCTAATGATACTAATGTCTCGTGCGAGTGGTGCTAATGATACTAATGTCTCGTGCAGTGGTCCTAATGGTACTAATGTCTCGTGCAGTGGTTCTCTTGATACTAATGTCTCTTGCAGTGGTTTTAATGATACTAATGTCTCATGCAGTGGTTCTAATGATACTAATGCCTTGTGCAGTATTAGTTCTAATGATACTAATGTCTCCGTGCAGTGGTTCTCATGATACTGATGTCTGTTCTGGTGGTTCCAACCGATACTATTGTCTCGATCTGATGGTTTAATGATACTAATGTCTCATGCAGTGGTTCTAATGATACTGACCTCAGCAATTGGTTTTAATGATACTAATGTCGTGCGAGTGGTTCTCATGATACTACTGTCGTTTGTGATGGTCTAATGATACTAATATCTTGTGCAGTGGTTCTCAGTACTAATGCACTTGCATTGGTTTTAATGATACTAATAGTGCAGTGGTTCTAATGATACTAATGTACGATGGTTCTAATACTAATGTCTCGTGCAGTGGTTCTAATTACTAATGCTCGTGCAGTGGTTCTCGCCAGTCCTAATATCGTGCAGTGGTTCTCATGATACTAATGTCTCATGCAGTGATGGTTCCTAATGATACTAATGTCTCGCGCAGTGGCGGTTCTAATGATACTAATGTATCATGCAGTGGTTATAATGATACCAATGTCTCGTGTGTAGTATGGACTCTAATGATACTAATGTCTAGTGCAGTGGTCCTAATGATACTATGTGTATAAATTGGTGGTTTATAAATATTTATAATGTCTCATGCAGTGGTTCTATTGATACTGATGTCTCGAGCAGTGGTTCTAATGATCACGATGTCTCGTGCAGTGGTTATAATGATACTAATGTCTAGTGCAGTGGTTCTAATGATACTAATGTCTCGTGCGGTGGTCCTAATGATACTAATGTCTTTTGCAGTGGTTTTAATGATACTAATGTCTCGTGCAGTGGTTCTCATGATAAAATGTTGATGTCTCGTGCAAAGTGTATTTCTCATGATACTAATGTCTCGTGCGGTGGATCTAATGATCCAAATGTCTCGTGCAGTGGTTCTAATGATACTAATGTCTCATGCAGTGGTTCTAATGATATAATTTCTCGCGCAGTGGTTCTCCTTGATACTAATATAACAGTGGTTCTCATGATACTATTATCTCATGCAATGTTTCTAATGATACTAATGTCTCCTTTGGTGGTTCTAATGATACTAATGTCTCGTGCAGTGGTTCTAATGATACTAATGTCTCATGCAGTGGTTATAATGATACTAATGTCTCGTGCAATGGTTCTAATGATACTAATGTCTCGTGCAGTGGTCTTAATGATACTAATGTCTCGTGCAGTGGTTCTCATAGAAAACAATGTCATGCAGTGGTTCTAATGATACTAATGTCTCGTGCAGTGGTTCTAAACATGTGATACTAATGTCGTGGAAGTGGTCTAATGATACTAATGCTCGTGCAGTGGTTCTCATGATACTAATGTCTCATGCGAAATTGGTTCTATTATGAAACTATTGTCGTGCATTAGTTCTAATATTAATGTCGTGCAGTGGTCCTAAAGATACTAATGTCTTTACAGTGGTTTATTGATACTAATGTCTCGTGCAGTGGTTCTCATGATACTGATGTCTCGTACAGTGGTTCTCATGATACTAATGGCTAATTGCGGTGGTTCTAATGATACTAATGTCTCATTAAGTGGTTCTAATCATACTGATGTCTCTTGCAGAGGTTCTAATGACACTAATGTCTCGTGCAGTGGTTCTCATGATCAAAATGTCTCGTGCAGTGGTTCTCCATGATACTAATGTCGTGCAGTGGTTCTAATGATACTAATGTCTCGCGCGGTGGTTCTAATGACACTATAATGTCTCGTGCAGTGGTTCTCATGATACTTATATATCTTTGCAGTGGTTCTAATGATACTAATGTCTCATGCAGTGGTTCTAATGGCTTAATGTCCGGTGCAGTGGTTCTGCAATGATACTATTAATAATACGGTGGTTGTCATGATACTAATATCGTATTGATGGTTCTAATGTACGAATGTCTCGTGTAGTGGTTCTAATGACACTGATGTCTCAATTACTGATGTTTCTAATGATACTAATGTCTCGTGCAGTGGTTCTAATGATATTAATATTTGTGTAGTGGTTCTAATGATACTAATGTCTCGTGCAGTGGTTCTAATTATACTAATGTCTTGTGCAGTGGTTCTAATGATACTAATGTCGTGCAGTGGTTATAATAGATACTAATGTCTCGTGCGGTGTTTCTAATGATACTAATGTCTTGTGCAGTGGTTCTCATGATACTAATGTCTCGTGCAGTGGTTCTCATGATACTAATGTCTCGTGCAGAGCTTCTCATGATACTAATGTCTAGTGCAGTGGTTCTCATGAAATACTGATGTCGTGCAGTGGTTCGAATGATACTAATGTCTTTGACAATGGTTCTCTCATGATACTAATGTCTCGTGCAGTGGTTCTCATGATACTAATATCTCGTGCAATGGTTCTAATGATACTTAATGTCTCGTGCAGTGGTGCTAATGATACTAATGTCTCGTGCAGTGGTCCTAATGTTACTAATGTCTTGTGCAGTGGTTCTAAAGATACCTAATGTCTCATGCAGTGGTTATAATGATACTAATGTCTCGTGCATTGCTTCTAATGATACTAATGTCTCGTGCAGTGGTCCTAATGATACTAATGTCTCGTGCAGTGGTTCTCATGATAATAATGTCTCATGCAGTGGTTCTAAAGATACTAATGTCTCGTGCAGTGGTTCTAATGATACTATTAAACAGAAGGTGTTTATTATTTACAATTATCTCGTTTTGTGGTTTAAATAATACATATGTCTCGTGCAGTGGTTCTAATGATACTAATGTCTCATGCAGGTCCTAATGATACTAATGTCTTGTGCAGTGGTTCTCATGATACTAATGTCTCATGCAGTGGTTCTAATGATACTAATGTCTCCGTGCAGTGGTTCTCATGATACTAATGTCTCGTGCAGTGGTTCTCATGATACTAATATCTTGTGCAGTGGTTCTAATAATACTAACGTCTCGCGCAGTGGTTCTAATGATACTAATGTCTCGTGCAGTGGTTCTATTATTAATGCTCATGCAGTTGTTACTAATGATACTAATGTCTCGTACAGCTTGTAACCACAATGATACTAATATCTCGTGCATTGGTCCTAATGATACTAATGTCTCGTGCAGTGGTTCTAATGATATAATATCTCGTGCAGTGGTTCTAATGTTACTCATGTCTCATGCAGTGGTTCTGATGATACTAATGTCTCGTGCAGTTGTTCTCGTGATACTAATGTCTCAAGCAGTGGTTCTAATGATACTAATGTCTCATGCAGTGGTTCTAATGATACTAATGTCGATGCAGTGGTTCTAATGTTACTAATGTCTCGTGCAGTGGTTCTCATGATAATTTATGTCTAGTGCAGTTGTTCTAATGATACTAATGTCTTGTGCAGTGATTCTAATGATACTAATGTCTCGTGCAGTGGCTAATGATACTAATGTCTCGTGCAGTGGTTCTAATAAATACTAATGTCTCCAGCAGTGGTTCTAATGATATTGATGTCTCGTGCAGTGGTTCTAATGACACTAATGTCTCGTGCGGTGGTCCTAATGATACTAATGTCTTGTGCAACGTGGTTCTAATAATATGATACTAATGTCATGTCTCGTGCAGTGGTTCTCATGATATTTATGTCTAGTGCAGTGGTTCTAATGATACTAATGTCTTGTGCAGTGGTTCTCATGATACTAATGTCTCGTGCAGTGGTTCTCATGATACTTATGTCTCGTGCAGTGGTTCTAATGATACTATAGTCTCGTGCAGTGGTTCTAATGATATTCTAATGATACTATAGTCTCGTGCAGTGGTTCTAATGATACTGATGTCGTGCAGTGGTTGTTATGAAATACTAATGTCTCGTGCTGTGGTTCTAATATTACTAATCAATACCTATTTGATAGTTCTCATGATATTTATGTCTAGTGCAGTTGTTCTAATATCCGACACTGTATGTCTTGTGCAGTGATTCTAATGATACTAATGTCTCGTGCAGTGGTTCTAATGATACTAATGTCTCGTGCAGTGGTTCTAATGATACTAATGTCTCCAGCAGTGGTTCTAATACTGATATAAGTGCAGTGGTTCTAATAATACTATTATCTCGTGCGGTGGTCCTAATGATACTAATGTCTTGTGCAGTGGTTCTAATGATACCCCAATGCTCATGCAGTGGTTCTCATGATATTTATGTCTAGTGCAGTGGTTCTAATGATACTAATGTCTTGTGCAGTGGTTCTAACGATACTAATGTCTCGTGCAGTGTTATAATATGTCTAATGTCTCGTGCAGTGATTCTAATGATACTAATGTCTTGTGCAGTGGTTCTCATGATACTAATGTCTCGTGCAGTGGTTCTCATGATACTAATGTCTCGTGCAGAGCTTCATGTTTTAATGTCTCGTGCAGTGGTTCTCATGATACTGATGTCTCGTGCAGTGGTTCTAATGATACTAATGTCTCGAGACATTGGCGATATCATGAACCTGCGCAAAATTTTTATTAGTATCATTAGAACCACCGCACTAGACATTTAGTATCATTATAACCTGCACGAGACATTAGTATCATTGAACCACTGCATATTAGTATCATTAGAACTTACCCGCTAGACATAAATATCATGAGAACCGCACTTTTGAGTTTATTAATATCATTAGAACCACTACGCATTTATTAATTATCATTAGGACCACCGCACAGACATTAAGTGTCATTAGAACCACTGCACAGACATCAACTCATTAGAACCCACACTTTTCTGGAACATTAGTGTCATTAAACCACTGCACGAGACATTAGTATCATTAGAACCGCTACTTTTTGGGTATTAGTATCATTAAATTTTCTGGAACATTAGTATCATTAAATTTAACTGCACTAGACATAAATATCATGAAACCACTGCACAGTTTTGATTAGTATTATTACAGCACGAGACATTGAATATCATAATAAGCCACTGCACGGGATCATCAGCTATCATTAAGCCCATAAAGACTATAATTATCATTAGAATATCATTAGAACCACTGCACGGGACTATAGTATCATTAGAACCACTGCGCGAGACATAAGTGTATCATGAGTTACTGCTGGATTGATAATTATCTGCAGACCACTGCACCGGTTATTGATATCATTAGAACCGCTGCACTAGTATAAATATCATGAGGAGCCACTGCGCAGATTGTGTATCGTAGAACCACTGCACAGATACATTAGTATCACCGCACAGACGTGAAACAATCGTGAACCACTGCACGGACATCGGTATCATTAGAACCCACTACTAGAGATAGTATCATTAGAACCACTGCAACGTTCAAGTATTATCATTAGAACCACTGCACATTGTTAATATCATTAGATCACTGCACAAAATACGATAGTATCATTAGAATACACTAGACATAAATATCGAGAACCGCACTGCACGAACGTGTAACATTAGAACCACTGCACAGATTATGTATCGATAGAACCACTGCATGGTGTGGTATCATTAAAACCCTGCTGAAAGTATTGGGTATCACGAGTAACTGCGGACATTGAGTATCATCAGAACCACTGCATGGTACTGGTAACATTAGAACCACTGCGCAGGCCCATTAGTATCATTAGAATACTGCACAGTTTATTAGTATCATTAGGACCAATGCACAGATATTAGCTATCATTAAACAATGTACAGTTTCATTAGTATCATTATAACAATACTGCATGAGACGATAGTATTAATAGAACCGCTGCGAGACATTAATTTATCATTAAACCCTAAAGGTGATATAATTATTATTAGAACCACTGCACAAGATATTAGTATCATGAGAACCACTGCACAGATTATTAGTCAGGAATACTGCACGAGACATTAAATATCATTAGAACCACTGCGAGATTTCCGATTAGTATCATCGAGAACCTGCACCAAGACGATAGTGTCATTAGGACCTCCGCATGGACATTAGTATCATTAGGAACACTGCACAACATGTATCATTTGAACCACTGCAGACGATTAGTATCATTGAACACCACTGAACCCAGACGTGAGTATCATTCTAGAACCACTGCACAGATTGTCTGATCTTTAGAACCGCCGCTGCCTTTGGGAGACATTATTATGGGAGCACTGCGGACGCCTCAAAACAATGTGGAACCACTGCACGAGTTTTGTAGTATCATTAAAATATCACGAGACATTAGTACATCATTATAACCACTGCGCATAGGTTTTATTGAGTATCTTTAGAACCACCACTTTTAGACATTAGTAATGTAATTAGGACCACTGCTTTTTGTGAACGATTAGTATCCATTAGCACCCTTTGCACGGGTTGCGCATTGGTATCATTAGAACCATTGCACGGATATTAGTATCGTGACCACTGCCACGAGGACATTGGTATCATGAGAACACCGTCATTAGTATCATTCGAACATCCATTAATCATGAGGCCACTGCACTAGACTTCAGTAGTATCATGATGCGGGCATTAGTATCATGAGAATACTACAGATTTATTAGTATGTGAACCACTGCGTATCATGCAGCACCACACAGACATTAGTATCATTATAACCTGCACGAAGACATTAATATCATTAGAACCACTGCACAAGACATATTAGTATAATTAGAACCGCCCTTTTTTGGGTATTGTATCATTAGAACACTACGCAAGACATTAGTATCATTAGAACCACTGCACGGGACATTAGCTATCATTAGAAACACTGCACAGATCCGAATGTCATTAGAACCGCTACACGAACATTCGTACTGCAGAACCGCCTTTTAAGATATTAGTATCATGACAACCACCGCATGAGGATTATTGAATATCATTAGAACACTACTTGCAGGTTATTAGTTTCGACAGAACCTGCATGAGACATTAATTATCATTAGAACCTACCAAAAAATATAAAGATATCGCGAATATACACGAGTATTCAGTATTATCATTAGAACCACTGTATCATTAAAGACACTGCGCAGACATTAGTATCATGAGAACCACTACACCGAAAGGATAATTTGATCATGAGAACCGCTGCACGAGACATTAGTGTCATTAGAACCTCTGCAAGAAGACATCAGTATGGTCTGAACCACTACACAGACATTAATATCATTAGAACCACCGCACAGACATTAGTATCATGAACCACTGTACGCGTTTTTATCCGGTATCATGAGAACCACTGCACGAGACATTAGCGTATCAATAAAACCACTGCAAGACGATAGCTAGGACCACTGCACGAAGTTATTGAAGCTATCATTAAGAACTACTGCACAGACTATAGTTTCATTAGAACCACTGCATGAATTCCCATTAGTATCATGAGGAACCACTGCGCAGGTATTAATTATCATATGACCACTTCCTGGTTATTAATATCATTAGAACCACTGCACAGATTTATGTATCATTAGAACCACTGCATGAACATTAATCTCATGAAACCACTGCACGGGACATTAGTATCATTAAGACCACTGCACGAGACATTAAGTATCATTAGAACGGACATTGAGTATCATTAAACCACTGCATGAGACTACATTAGTATCATTAGAACCACTGCGTTAGTATCATTAGAACCACTGCGCGGGCATTGTATCATTAGGGTAATGAATAATAGTATCTAGGAACCACTATAATTTTTATTATTATCATGAGAACCACTGCGCGAAAATTATTATCATTAGAATACTGCATAGACTGTTAATTATCATTACTGCGCAACGGGACCCCGGATCATTAGAACCACCGCACGGAACGGTAGTACTCATGAGAAGCACTACACGAGACATCTATCATGAGAACCACTGTACGGACGATTAGTATCATTAAAACCCCCCGCCGGTTAGGCGTCATTAGGACCACCGCACGGGATAATATCATTAGAACCACTGCATAGTTTTTTTTTTTATTAATTATCATATAACCACTGCACGGGTAATCAATTATCATTAGAACCACCCAGATTTATCAGTATCAATAGAACCCACTGCATGAAAGACATTAGTATCATGGGGGCTAACACGGACTATTATCATTGCGGACCACTGCACTGGGTATTAGTATCGGTAGAACCGCGCACGAGACCCATTGGGTATCATTATAGCCACTGCATATTCTGATAGTATCATTAGAACCACTGCGCGGGACTAGTATCATTAGAACCACTGCATGGTTTTATTAGTATCATGAGAACCGCTGCACGGATTATTAGGATCATGAGAACTACTGGACGATAGCATCATTAGAACCCTGCACCCGAGACCATTAGTATCATTAGAACCACTACTTTAAGATATTAGTATCATTAGAACCACTGCACTAGTTATTAGTATCATTAAAACCAATGCAAGGAGACCCATTAGTATCAGAACCACTGCACAAGATCTATTAGTATCATTAGGATTACTACACGGGTTTTTATGTATCATGAACCACTGCACAAATTTATCATTAAAACCTACTTCTCCAGTTTATCAGTATCATTAGAACCACTGCCTTATCATTAGAACCACTGCACAGACAATAGTATCATTAGAACCACTGCACGAGATTATCAGTAGTATGAGAACCACTGCACGAGACATTAGTATCATTAGAACCACTGCACAAGAACATTCAGGCATCATTAAATTACTGAGCATGAGACGTTAATTATGTTAAAACCACTGCAAGTTTGTTAGTATCAAGAATTGTACTGCACGAGACATTAGTATCACATTAGGATACTGCACGGATTCCGATTATGCACCTGCATAGGTATCATTAGAACCCTGCACGGATATTAGTATCGCGGGAACCACTGCACACGGACCCATTAGTATCATGAAACCTGCACAAATTCCAGTGGTATCATTCAGTACCACTGCAGACATCAGAATCATTGCAGAACCGCCACTGGACATTGAGTATCGGTAGAACCACTGCACAGATTCCATTATCATTAGAACCATGAACCACTGCACAGCGTTATTATTTATCATGAAAATACTGCACGGTTTATTAATATCATGAGAACGCCACTGCACGGGCATTCCGATAGTATCATGAACCACGCAACGGGTGTCATTAAATGAACATTGAATCTCTATAACCGCTGCACGGACATTGAAATAATCATTAGAACCGCTGCACCAAGGACGATGAGCCATCTGTAAGAACCCTTGCACAGACAATAATATCATTAGGGCCACTGCGGCGTTATCAGCTATTCATGAGGAACCCACTGCACAGACAGTATTAAGACCACTGCGCAAACGTGTATCATTAGAACCACTGCATAGTTTGATATTATCGGTAAAACCACTGCAGAGACGACCCAGTATCGAGAACCACTGCGCCAGCACCATCGGACATTGGTATCATTTAGAACCACTGCCACGAATATTGAACTATCATGAGAACCACTGCACAGATTGATAACAGGATTGTATCAAGTCATTGAACCTGCGTGGAGCATTAATTGTCATCTTCTCTTTTTGGTGATATCATTAGAACCACTGCACAGATTATCAGTATCGACCACTGCACGAACATTAGTATCATGAGAAGCTCTGCACGAGACATTGAAGTATCTTGAAGACCGCACATGGACAATTAGTATCATGAGAACCACTGCACAAGACAGTAGTATCTCAGTAGAACCACCGCACGAGACATTAGTATCATTATAACCACTGCACGAGATATTGAACATCATTAGAACCACTGCGCAAGACATTAGTATCCCATTTAGGACACTGCACTTTAGACCCATAAATATCATGAGAACCGCTGCACGAGACATTGAAATATCATTAAGAACCACTGCACAAGCATTAAAGTAGGACCACCACACGGGACGTGCTGTCGTAGAACCACCGCACGAGACATCGAGTATCATTAGGCCACTGCAGAACGATAGTATCATTCGACCCGTGCGCAGACATTAGTAATCATTAAATTACTGCACCGAACATAGTATCGATAGAATCACTGCAAGACATTAGTATCATTAGAACAACGTATCATATACTTGCAAGTTATTAATGATTCGCACTGAACCAATGTAATATCATTAGAGACCCCCGCACAGACATTGGTATCCATTAAAACTCCTGCACAGATACCATTAGCTATCATGAAACCACTGCACAGGCTATTAGCATCATTAGAACACCGCATGAACGTGGTAATGATGAATTTCACTGCGAGTCGATAGTAATCGTAGAACCACTGCCTGGCGTTATTAGTATCATTATAACCACTGCACGAAATGATGTTAGAACCCACTGCACTGAGACATCATCATTAGAGCTGCACGGGTATCGATGTTAGAACCACTGCGAAACATCGT
Source organism: Bulinus truncatus (assembly GCA_021962125.1). Classification (NCBI taxonomy): domain Eukaryota; kingdom Metazoa; phylum Mollusca; class Gastropoda; family Planorbidae; genus Bulinus; species Bulinus truncatus. The sequence continues at coordinate 493,758 of JAGDYQ010000181.1, read as the reverse complement.
GCAGGGCACTGCATGGACATTAGTATCATTAAGAACCGCTGCACGGACTGTTAGTATCATTAGAACCAGTACCATTATTATTAGAACCGCACCTGGTATTAGGTATCATTAGAACCACTGCGCAATTCCGTGGTATCATTAGAGGCTATATCATTCATTGGTAATCTTGAGAACCACTGCACGGGGTATTAATATCATTAAGGACCACTGCACAGATTTCATTAGAACCCTGCACAATTCCGACCAATATCATTGCACAGATCATTGTGCTCATTAGAACCCTCAAATGGTATAAATATCATGAGAACCACTGCGGGATTATTATTATCTGCTGCGCAGACATTAGTATCATTAGGACCACCATGGGACATTAATATCATTAGAACCACTGCACGGTATCAGTAGTAGAACCACTGCGCGAAGATACATTGGCTATCATTAAGCAATGCACGGGTTTTATTAGCTATCATTAACCCTGCTGGGCATTAGTATCATTAGAACCACTGCACAAGACATTAGTATCATTAGAACTACTCATGGGTATTAGTATCATTAAGGACCACTGCACAGACATTAGTTTCATTAGGACCACTGCACGAATATTTAGTCATGAGAACCACTGCACGGAACATTAGTATCATGAGAACCACTGCGCTGTACATCTAATATCATTAGAACCCTGCTGAAGACATTAGTATCATTAGAACCACTGCATGGACGATAGTATCATGAAAGAACCACTGCGAACATTGGGATCTGAACCACTGCACAAGACATTAGTGTCTAATCAGAACCACAGCACGAGACATTGAGTATCTAAAACCACTGCACAGGGCGTTTATCAATATCATTAGAGCCACTGCACGAGACTACAACAGAACCACTGCATGAGACCATTGGTATCATTAGAACCACTGCGCAGATTTATTATCATTAGAACCGCTACTTGGGTATTATTCAATCAACGAATCCTGCATGGGACGTAGTATCATGGTACTGCTGAGACATTAGGATCATGAGGAACCTCTGCACGGATTTCATTAAGTCATGAGGAACCACTGCACGAGCATTAATTCATTTGAACCACTGCCTGCTTCAATCGTCATCGTAGAACCACTGCACGGAACTGGTATCATTAAAACCACTGCAAGAACAGTATCAGAACCACTGCATGAACATTTGTATCATTAGGACCACTGCGAGACGATAATATCGTAGAACCACTGCACAATTCAGTATCATTAGAACCACTGCATGAACGATATTAACATTAGAACCTGCGTAATTTATGAAACATCATTAGAACCACTGCACGAATATTAGTATAAATGAGAACCACTGCACGAAAGACATTAGCAGAACCACTGCACAAGTTTCATTAGTATCATTAGAACACTGCGCCCAGATTATCGTGGGAGCATCTTTGAAGTAATATTATCAATAGATCCACTGCATGGTGCAGCCAGTATCATGAGGAACCACTTTACTCATGTACGGACATTATCATGAGAACCGCTGCACGGGATCATGAGAACCACTGCACAAGATATTAGTATCATTAGAACCACCGCACAGACATTATCTGTTATAACCTACTTTGGACATTAGTATCATTAGAACCACTGCTTTCGTTTCCATTAGTATCGGTAGAACCACTGCACTAGACATAAATATCATGAGAACCGCTGCACGGAACATTCGTATCATTAGAACCACTGCACAAACTGTTAAATTCATTAGGACCACCACACAGACATTAGTGTCATTAGAACCCTACTTACAAGATTTATCAGTATCATTAGAACCACTGCTGGAATTTATTAGTATCATTAGAACCACTGCACGAGACCCATTAGTATCATTATAATTACGCTGCACAGAGTTATTAGTATCATTAGAATCACTGCACAAGATTATTAGTATCATTAGAACTGCACTAGACATAAATATCATGAGAACCACTGCGGGACATTAATTATCATTAAATTCACTGCACAAGACATTAGTATCATTAGGACCCCACCGCACGAAGACATTGAGTATCATTAAAACCACTGCACAGACGATAGTATCATGAGGAACCACTACCAAAACAATTAGCATCATTAGAACCACCGCATGGACATTAGTATCATTAGAACCACTTGCACCGAGTCGATGCGTATCATTAGAACCACTGCACTGCTAGTATCGATATAACACCGCTGCGGGGATATCATTAGAACCACTGCGCGGAACATCAGTATCATTAGAACCCTGCACAGACATCAATGGGAACCACTGCACAGGTCATCAATAATCATTAGAACCACTGCGCAGTTTATTAGTATCATTAAATTTCCCTGCGAACGATATCATTAGAACCACTATTGCGAGACGCAGTATTATTAGAACCTTTGCATGAGACATTAGTATTAGAACCACTGCACGGACGATAATACTCCATGTGGTATCTTAATTCTGCAGATTTTGATAGTAATCGTGCAGGACCACTGCGGATATCTGCGAGTTTATTGAGTATCAGTAGAACCACTGCACCAGTTCCGATAATTGTCGATAGAACCACATAGTACATAAATATCATGAGAACCACTGCTGGTATCGTTAGAACCACTGCAAGACATTAGTATCATTAGGTTTCCTACGCAGACATTAGTATCGTGCACAGTTATCGATGGGAACCACCTCACTGGTATTGATCATTAAGAGCAATGCAGAAGCATTAATCGTAAACCGCCGCACAGACATTGTATCATTAAGAACCGCTGCGCAAACGATGGTATTGTCGTAGAACCACTTCATGAACATTGGCATCATTAAGGACCACTGCGGAACATTAGTTTGGACCACTGCATGGGCATTAGTATCGTGGTTTCTGCACGGATATTAGTGTCATGAACCTACGAGACGACCAATTGTCATTGGTACTGCGCAAGTTTCGATAGTATCATTAGAACCCACTGCGGACACATTGTATCGATGCACGCAGGTGTTGACAAATCTGCGAGAATCACTGCGCGGACATTAGTATCATTAGAACCAATGCTTCAGATATTAGTATCATTAGAAGCAATGTACGAACATCAATTAATCTATTCGCAACAACTGCATGAGACGTGGTATCATTAGAACCACTGCACGGGTTTTAATTATCATTAGAACTACTGCGCAAGATTTCATTAGTATCATTAGAACCACTGCATAGATATTATTATCGCGAAATTTGTACGAAGTTTATATTAAGTATCATAGACCACTGCACGGATATTAATAGATATCAATTAGAACCACTTTCCGTAGTTTGTGTATCATTAGAACCACTGCACGAATCATTAATGACGGAACCCTTGCACAGATTTAGTATCATTAGAACCTTACTTTAAGATTTATTAGTATCATTAGAACCACTGCACAGACTGTGTGAACCACTGCACAGACAATCGTATCATTAGAACCTATACGCGGGAACATTAGTATCATTAGAACACTGCACAGTATTGTTATCATTAGAACCACTGCATAGACATAAATATGAGAACCACTGCGGATTGTCGTATCATTAAGCCACTGCACAAGACATTAGTATCAATAGAGACCACCGCACGAGACATTGAGTATCATTAGAACCACTGTACGGGCACATCAATATCGATAGAACCACTACCTCTGAACATTGTATCTGTTAGAACCACTATGAAACGTGCGATATCATTAGAACCTTGCACGAGATTTGATAGTATCATTAGAGCACTGCACGGTTGTCGTATCATTGAACCACTTCATGAGACATTAGTATCGTGGGACCACTGCACGGATAATCGAGTCATTAGGACCACTGCACAGATTTGTCGCTATCATGAACACAGTATTGGGATCATGAGAACCACCACAGACGTATCATGTTCCTGCGCAGCGTTCATCCAATATCATTAGAACCACTGCGCGGGTTTATTAGTATCATTAGAACCACTGCATGAAGCATTGGTAATCATGAGCCACTGCGAACATTAGGATCGAGAACCACTGCAAGTATTATTAGAACCACAGCAGAGACATTGTGTAGAGCCACTGCACGAGACATCAGTATCATTAGAACCGCTGCAAGACTATAATTATCATTAGAGCCACTTGCAGATATTGTATCATGAGAACCACGCGGGACATTAGTATCATGAGAACCACTGCACGAAACCCATTAGTATCAATAGAACCACTGCACAGATATTATCATGAAACAGCAGAAAGACATCAATATCATGAGAACCGCACAAATAGTGTATTGTATCGTAAGTACAAGATTCCGATATCATTAAACCTACACAGACATTAATATCGTCATTTCAGCCGCGAAAGACATTATTATCACGAGAACCACTGCACGAGACATTAGTATCCATTAGGACCAATGCACGGGATATTAGTATCATTAGTAGCAATGCGAGACATTAGTATCATATAACAACTACATGAGACATTAGTATTATTAGAACCACTACTTTAGCGTTATTAGTATCATTAAGTTACTGCATAGACATTAGTATTATTAGAACCACTGCACAAGATATTAGTATCATGAGAACCACTGCACGAGACATTAGTATCATGAAATTCAGCATTAGTATCATTAGAACTTCTGCATGGACATTAGTCATGAGCCACTGCACAGACCATTAGTATCATTAGGACCTCCACACAGACATTAGCCACAGTTTTATCAATCTTAGAACCACTGTACGAACATTAGTATCATTAAATTTGAACAGACATTAGTATCATTAGAACCACTGCTGAAAGACATTAGTATCATTAGAACCACTGCGCGGGACCCATTATTCATGAAGACCGCCTTTTTGGACATTAGTATCATTAGGACCACTGCACAGTATTAGTATCATTAGAACCACTATAAAAAATTATTATTGTCATTAGAACCGCTGCACTAGGTATTAGTATCATTAAAACCAATGCAAAGAGACATTAGTATCAAAGAGTTACTGCTAGATATTAGTATCGTGGGACCACTGCACAGACAATAATATCATGAACCCTTTCATTTATTAGTATCATTAAAACCCTTGCTCGGACATCAGTATCATTAGAACCACTGCACAAATTTCGTGGTATCATTAGAACCACTGCCGTTTTGGCGTTTTATTAGTATCATTAGAACCTGCACAGATCATCAGTATCATTAGAGACCACTACTGAGTTCTATTAGTAATCATTAGAATTCTAAAGTTATTAGTATCATTAGAACCACTGTTATAATCATGGAGCCACTGCGAGACATTAATCATTGCACAAATTTGTGTATCAGGACCACCGCACGGACATTAATACATTAGGTAAGCCTGTGCAGACATCCCGTATCATTAGAACCACTGCACAGATTCAGTAGTATCATTAGAACCACTTCATAAGACATTAGTATCATTACGAGACATTAGTATCATTAAGAACCACTGCACGAAGATTTAGCTATCATTAGAGCCACTTCATGGACATTAGTATCGACGTTCCACTGCGAGACGTGTATTATCATTAGGACCACTGCACAGACATTAGTATCATGAGAACCACTGCTACAAGATTGTGCAGGATCATGAGCCACTGCACCTAGTTAGTATCATGAGAACCACTGCGCTGGATTTATCAATATCATTAGGTCTGCGCCCGAGACATTAGCCATCATTACAGAGCCACGCAAAAACGGACATTAGTATCCTAATGAGAACCACTACACCAAGCTGATAGGATCATGAGAACCACTGCACGGATTCCATTAGTATTATTAGAACCACAGCAGACATTAGTATCATAGAACCTGCACAGTTGTAATACCGATAGAACCACTGCGGGGACTATAGTATCATTAGAGCCGCTGCACGAGATATTAATATCATGAGAACCACTGCACGAGACATTAGTATCTGGCAGGAACCACTGCTGAAGCTATCAATAGAACTACTGCACGGGATTTCCATTAATGTCATGAGAACAACAGACATCGGTATCATGAGAACCACTGCATGGATTTATTGGTATCGTCAGTTCACTGCGGATTTTACATTAGTATCATTAGAACTGCACGGACATTAGTATCATTAAGACCATTGCCTGGACATTATTATCACGAGAACCACTGCACGGACATTATCATTAAGGATAATCACGAGATATTAGTATCATTGTTAGCAATGTGCGAGACATTAAATTTAATCATTATAATAACCATGATATTTAGTATTATTAGAACCACTGCACGAGACGATAGTATCGATAGAACCACTGCATGGACTGATTAACTCCAGAACCACTGCACAAGATATTAGTCATCGCGAGGAACCACTGCGCAGACTGATAGTATCATGAGAACCACTTGCACGAGACAGTAGTATCATTAGAACCACTGCATGGACTGATAGTATCTGAACACCACTGCGCAAGACATTAGTATCATTAGGACCTCCGCACGGACATTAGTGTCATTAGAGGAACCACTGCACGGATTTATCCAGTATCATTAAGACCACTGTACGGGGCCGATAGCTATCATTAAGAACCCCTGAACGGACATTGGTATCATTAGAGCCACTGCACCGAGGACGTGTATCATTAGAACGCTGCATGAACGTATTATCATGGGAGCCACTGCACAGATTATTCAAGCATCGATGCACAACTGCGCAAGACATTAATGTCATTATGACCACTGCACGGACGATATCATTAGCACCACTGCACGAGTTCCGATAGTATCATTAGAACCCGCACGGATATTAGTATCTTGAGAACGCCCTGCACGAGTTATTAAGTATCATGAGAACCCGCGCAAGATATTAGTATCATTCGAACCCTGCACGAGACCATCAGTATCATGAGAACCACTGCACAGACATTAGTATCATGAAAGCTCTACACGAATATTAGTATCATGAGAACCGAGACATTAATTATCATGAGAACCACAAGACATTAATCATTAGAAACACCGCACGAGACATTGAAACATCATTATAACCACTGCACGGTTATTAATATCAGAACCACTGCACAAGACATTAGTATAATTAGAACCACTGCACGGGTGCAGTATCATTAGAACCGCTACTGAACATTAATATCATTAGAACCACTGGGACAATGACATCATTGAAACGCACGAGACATCAGTGTCATTAGAACCACTACACGAACATTAATTACGAGATATTAGTATCATTAGAACCACTGCACGAGACATCAGTATCATGACAGCACCGCATGAGGCGGTAGTATCATTAGAACCACTGCATGGGACATTGGTTTCATTAGAGCCTGTGGTATTAGTGTCGTTAGAACCACTGCAAGAGATATTGGTATCGCGAAACCCTGTACGAGACAGTATCATTAGAACCACTGCGCGAAGACATTGAATATCATTAGAACCACTGCACGAGACATTAGTATCATGAACCACTGCACGAGAAATTTTGATCATGAGAACCCTGCACGAGACATTAGTGTCATTAGAACCTCTGCAAGAGACATCAGTATGATTAGAACCACTACGAGACATTAGTATCGTGGAACCGCCGCACGGACATTAGTATCATGAGAACCACTGCGAGACATCAGTATCATAGAACCACTGCACGAGACATTAGTATCAATAAAACCACTGCGCGAGACATTGGTATCAATAGATCACTGCGCTTGAGACATTAGTATGAGAACCCTGCACGAGACATTAGGATCATGAGAACCACTGCACGAAGACGTGGTATCCATGAGAACCACTGCACGAGACAGTAGTATCATTAGAACCACTGCACAAGACATTAGTATCGTAGAACCACTGCAGAGACATTAGTATCATTAAAACCACACTGCAAGAGACATTAGTATCAAGAGAACCACTGCATGAGACATTAGTATCATTAGGACCTACACGAGACATTAGTATCATTAGAACCACTGCACGAGACCGATATCTGACCTAGAACCCACCATATGAGTCATTAGTAACATTAGAACCACTGCATGAGACATTAGTATCATTAGAACCACTGCAGGAAGCATTAATCATTAGAACCACTGCACAAGATATTAGTATCATGAGAACCACGATTACCCGAGACATTAGTATCATGAGAACCACTACTGAGACATTAGTATCATTAGAACCTGCCATGAGACATTAGTATCATTAGAACTTTGCGAGTCATTAGTATCATTGGAACCTGCACGAGACATTGGTATCCTTAGAACCACTGCACGGAACATTAGTATTATTAGAGCCTACTGCACAAGACATTATTGTCATTAGAACCACCACAGACCATTAATATCATTAGAACCACTGCGAGAGACATCAGTATCATTAGAACCACTGCACGAGACATTAGTATCATTAGAACCACTGCACGAGACATTAGTATCATTAGAACCACTGCACTAGACATAAATATCATAGCACGAGACATTAGTATCATTAGAACCACTGCACAAGACATTAGTATCCATTAGGACTACCGCACGAGACATTAGTATCATTAGAACCACTGCACAAGGCATCCCAGTATCATTAGAACCACTGCACGAGACATTGGTATCATTAGAAGCAATGCACGAGACATTAGTATCATTAGAACCACTGCACAGGCAACCTTAGTATCATTCAAACCACTGCTGAGACATTAGTATCATTACTTCATGAAGTGGTATCGTGGGGACCCTGAGACATTAGTATCATTGGGACCACTGCACGAGACATTAGTATCATGAGAAGCACTGCACGAGATAATAGGATCATGAGAACCACTGCGCGAGACATCCAACATCAGTGGACACTGCACGAGACATTAGTATCATTAGAACCCTCATGGACAATGTATCATGAGAACCACCTGAGACGTGGGATCCATGAGAACCACTGCACGAAACATTGGTATCAATAGAACCCACTGCACGAGACATTAGTATCATGAACCACAGCAAGAGACATCAGTATCACTTGAGAACCACTGCATGAGACATTGGTATCTATTAGAACCACTGCGAGCATTGGTATCATTAGAACCACTCGCCCGAGACATTGATCCGTTAGATCCTGCATGAGACATTAGTATCAACGAGAACCTACACGAGACATGGGATCATGAGAACCACTGCACCAGAGACATTAGTATCCTTGAGAACCACTGCACGAGACATTAGTATCCTTCGAGCCACTGCACAAGACATTAGTATCATTAGAACCACTGCAGAGACATTAAATTATCATTAAAACCACTGCAAAGAGACATTAGTATCAAGAGAACCACTGCATGAGACATTGGTATCATTAGGACCACTGCACGAGACATTTATATCATTAGAGCCACTGCGAGACATTAGTATCATTAAGAACCTGCGCAGAGACATTGATAACATTAGAACCACTTGCGTAAGACATTGATATCATTAGAACCACTGCGAGATATTGGTGTCATGAGAACCACTGCACGAGACATTAGTATCATTAGAACCTGCACAGACATTAGTATTATTAGAACCACTGCACGAGACATTGAGTATCCAACTAGAACCCACTGCATGAGACAATAGTATCACGAGAACCCTGCACGAGACATTTGTATCAATGGGACCAATGCATGAGATATTGAAGTATCATTAGAAGCAATATTGCAGAACATTGAGTATCATTATAACAACTACTTGGAACGTAGTATCATTAGAACCACTGCACGAGACTTTAGTATCCTTAGAACCACTGCGAGACATTAGTATCAACTAGAACCACTGCAAGATATTAGTATCACAGGAACCACATTTTGAGACATTAATCATGAGAACCACTGCGAGACATTAGTATCATTAGAACCACTGCATGAGACATTAGTATCATTAGAACCACTGCACGAGTCATTAGTGTTGGAACCACTGTTTGAGACATTAGTATCATACTAGAACCACTGCACAAGCATTAGTATCATTAGAACCACTGCACGAGACATTAGTATCATTAAGAACCACTGCACGAGACATCAGTATCATTAGAACCACTACACGAGACATTAGTATCGTAGAACCACTGCACGAGACGTGGTATCATTAGAACCACTGCGCTAGACATAAATATCATGAGAACCATGCACGAGAAATTGGTATCATTAGAACCACTGCACAGACTAGTATCAATAGGACCACCGCACGAGACATTAGTATCATTAGAACCACTGCGAGTCATTAGTATCATTGGAACCACTGCACGAGACATTGGTATCATTAGAACCACTGCACAAGACATTAGTATCATTAGAACCACTGCACGAGACATTAGTATCATTAGAACCCACTGGAACATCAGTATCATTAGAACCACTGCACGAGACATTGAAGTATCATTAGAACCTGCTGAGACGATGGCGGTATCATTAGAACCACTGCACTAGACATAAATATCATGAGAACCACTGCACGAGTGGTATCATTAGAGCCACTGCAAGACATTGTGTATGGGACCACCGCACGAGACATTAGTATCATTAGAACCACTGTACGGGACATCAGTATCATTAGAACCACTGCACGAGACATTAGTATCATTAGAAGCAATGCATGAGACATTAGTATCATTAGAGCCACTGCACGAGACAATTAGTATCATTAGAACCACTGCACGAGACATTAGTATCATTAGAACCACTTCATGAGACATTAGTATCATTAGGACCACTGCACGAGACTATTCGTATCATTAGGACCACTGCACGAGACATTAGTATCATGAGAACCACTGCACGAGATATTAGGATCATGAGCCACTACGAGACGATAGTATCATGAGAACCACTGCGCGAGACATCAATATCATTAGAACCACTGCGCGAGACATTAGTATCATTAGAACCACTGCATGGACATTGATATCATGAGAACCACTGAGATTTTGATAGGATCATGAGAACCACTGCACGAGACATTAGTATTATTAGAACCCACAGCACGAGACATTAGTATCCATAAAGCCACTACACGAAACATCAGTATCATTAAGACCACTGCACGAGACTATGGTATCATTAGAACCACTGCACGGACATTGGTATCATGAGAACAACTGCACGAGACATTAGTATCATGAGAACCACTGCACGAAACATTAGTATCAATAGAACCACTGCACGAGACATTAGTATCATGAACACAGCAAGACATCAGTATCCTTGAGAACCACTGCATGAGACATTAGTATTAGAACCACTGCACAAGACATTAGTATCATTAGAACCACTGCCCGAGACATTTGCCCATCATTAGAACCACTGCACGAGACATTAGTATCACGAGAACCACTGCACGAGACATTAGTATCCATTTAGGACCACTGCACGAGACTGACTAGTATCATGGGACCACTGCACGAGACATTAGTATCATTGGGACCACTGCACGAGACATTAGTATCATGAGAACCACTGCACGAGATATTAGGATCATGAGAACCACCCTTTTGAGACATTAATTATCGAGAACCACTGCGCGAGACATCAATATCCATTGAACCACTGCGAGACATTAGTATCAGAACCACTGCGAGACATTAGTATCAAGAACCACTACTGAGACATTAGGATCATGAGAACCACTGCACGAGACATTAGTATTATTAGAACCACAGCACAAGACGATGGTATCATAAGAACCACTGCACGAGACATCAGTGAGACTATAGTATCATTAGAACCACTGCCCGAGACATTAGTATCATGAGAACCACTGCACGAGACATTAGTATCATGAGAACCACTGCACGAAACATTAGTATCAATAGAACCACCATACAAGACATTATTATCATGAGAACCACAGCAAGAGACATCAGTATCTGAAATACTGTGGTTTATTGGTATCCTTCACAGAACCACTGCACAAGACATTGGTATCATTAGGAACCACTGCCCAGGACATTGGTATCGTTAGAACCTACACGAGACATTAGTATCACGAGAACCTGCACGAGACATTGAGTATCATTCAGGACCAATGCACGAGATATTAGTATCATTGTGGCAATGTGCGAGACATTGGTATCATTATAGCAACTGCATGAGACCTTGGTGACAGTATAACCACTGCACGAGACATTAGTATCATTAGAGACCACTGAGACGGTAGTATTATTAGAACCACTGCACAAGATATTAGTATCATAGAACCACTGCACGAGACATTGGTATCATGAGAACCACCTTTTTGAGGCATTAGTATCATTAGAACCACTGCGCCAGAACATTGGTATCGTAAGGAACCACTGCACAAGACATTAGTATCATTAGGACCTCCGCACGAGACATTAATCCCGTTAGAACCACTGCACGAGACATCGGTAGCATTAGAACATGCTGTACGAGACAATAGTATCAACTAAGCCACTGAACCGAGACATTAGTATCATTAGAACCACTACATGAGACATTAGTATCAGCAAGACCACTGCACAAGTATTAGTATCATTGGGACCTCCACGCAGGACCTTAGGTATCATTGAACCCTGCACGAGACATCAGTAGCATTAGAACCACTGTACGAGACAATAGTATCATATTATGACCACTGAACGAGACATTAGTATCATTAGAACCCTGCGAGACATTGGTATCATTTAAGACAACTGCACAAGACGTAGTATCCATTAGAACCACTGCACGGGGACATTATTTTATCCATTAGAACCACTTCCTTGGGACATTAGTATCATTGGGACCACTGCACGGGAACATTAGTATCATTAGGACCTACACGAGACATTGGTATCATGAGAACCACTGCACGAGATATTGGGATCATGAGGAACCACTGCACGAGACATTAGTATCACCTTGAGAACCACTGCGCAGGAATATCAACAATATCCATTAGAACCACTGCGCGAGACATTAGTATGTTAGAACCACTGCATGAGACATTAGTTTCTTGAGAACCACTGCGAGACAATGGGATCATGAGAACCACTGCACGAGACCTTAGTATTATTAGAACCGCAGCACGAGACATTAGTATCGCAGAACCACTGCACGAAACATCAGTATCTTCAAGACCACTGCACGGACTATGGTAATGTTCGGGAACCCTGCACGAGACGTTAATTATCATGAGAACAACTGCACGAGACATTCAGTATCACGAAACCACTGCACGAAACATTAGTATCAATAGAACCACTGCGAGACATTAGTATCCTTGAGAACCACCTTGAGAGACATCAGTATCGCAAAACCACTGCATGAGACATTAGTATCGTCGAAACCACTGCAAGACATTAGTATCATTAGGAACCACCACGAGACATTTTGTATCTATTAGAGCCACTGCACGAGACATTAGTATCACGAGAACCACTGCACGAGACATTAGTATCATTGGGACCACTGCGCGAGACATTAGTATCATTGGGACCACTGCACGAGACATTAGTATCATTAGGACCACTGCTGATGTTAGTATCATGAGAACCCACTGCACGGATATTAGGATCATGAGAACCACTGCACGGACATTAGTATCGCGAGAACCACTGCGCAGACATCAATATCATTCTGAACCACTGCTGAGGAATATTAGTATCCATTGGAACCACTGCATGAGACATTAGTATCGCGAGAACCACTGCACGAGACATGGGATCATGAGAACCACTGCACGAGACATTAGTATTATTAGAACCACAGCACGAGACATTAGTATCATAAGAACCACTGCGAGAACATCAGTATCATTAGAACCACTGCGAGACTATAGTATCATTAGAACCACTGCACGAGACATTAGTATCATGAGAACCACTGCACGAGACATTAGTATCATGAGAACCACTGCGCGAAACATTGAAATAGAACCACTGCACGAGACATTGGTATCATGAGAACCACAGCAAGAGACATCAGTATCATGAGAACCTGCATGGAACGCTAGTATCATTAGAACCACTGCACAAGACATTGGTATCAGCTGACCACTGCACGAGACATTAGTATCATTAGAACCACTGCACGAGACATTAGTACTCCACGAGAACCACTGCACCGAGACATTAGTATCATTAGGACCAATGCGCGAGATATTAGTATCATTAGTAGCAATGTACGAGACATTAGTATCGACTATAACAACTGCTGAGACATTAGTATTATTATAACCACTGCACGAGACATTAGTTTCATTAGAACCACTGCGCGAGACTGGTAGTATTATTAGAACCACTTACTGAATGTTAAGTATCTATGAGAACCACTGCACGAGACATTAGTATCATGAGAACCACTGCACGAGACATTAGTATCATTAGAACCACTGCATGAAACATTAGTATCATGAGAACCACTGCACAAGACATTAGTATCGTGGGACCTCCGCACGAGACATTAGTATCATTGAAACCACTGCACGAGACATCAGTAGCATTAGAACCGCTGTACAGAGACAATAGTATCATTAGAACCACTGAACGAGACATTAGTATCATTAGAACCACTGCACGAGACAGTAGTATCATTAGAACCACTGCATGAGACATTATTATCATGAGAACCACTGCACGAGACATTAGTATCATTAGGACCACTACGAGACATTAGTATCATTAGAAGCAATGCACAGGGCATTAGTATCATTATAACCACTGCATGAGACATTAGTATCATTAGAACAACTGCACTAGACATTAGTATCATTATGACCACTGCACGAGACATTAGGTATCATTAGCACCACTGCTGAGACATTTGGATCATTAGAACCATTGCTGAGATATTAAGTATCGCGAGAACCACTGCACGAGACATTAGTATCATGAGAACCACTGCACAAGACATTAATGTCATTAGAAACACCACTGGGAACATTAGTATCATTATAACCACTGCGGTTTCAGTATCATTAGAGCCACTGCACAAGACATTGGTATAATTAGAACCCTGCACGACCATTAGTATCATTAGAACCACTACCGAACATTAATATCATTAGAACCTGCACGAGACATTAGTATCATTAGAAACACAGGACATCGGTGTCATTAGAACCACTACAGAGACATTAGTACATTAGAACCACTGCACGAGATATTAGTATCAGCGAGAACCACTGCACGGAACGCTCAGTATCATGACAACCGCGAATGAGACATTAGTATCGTGGAACTGCACGGGACATTAGTTTCATTAGAACCACTGCATGAGACGTGGTATCATTAGAACCACTGCAAGATATTAGTATCATGAGAACCACTGCACGGGCCATTCTTATCATTAGAACCACTGCGCAGGAGCATTGGTATCATTCAGAACCTGCACGAGACATTAGTATCGCGAGAACCCTGCACGAGACATTTTGATCATGACAACCACTGCACGAACATTAGTGTCCTTTAGAACCTCTGCAAGAGACATCAGTATGATTTGAACCACTACGAGACATTAGTATCATTAGAACCACCGCACGAGACATTAGTATCATGAGAACCACTGTACGAGACATCAGTATCATGAAGAACCTGCACGAGACATTAGTATCAGCAAAACCCACTGCGCAGACATTAGTATCAATAGATCCTCTGCATGAGACATTAGTATCATTAGAGCCTACACGAGACATTAGTATCATTAGAACCACTGCATGAGGTCATTAGTAACATTAGAACCGCAAAAATTGCAGGACATTAGTATCATTAGAACCACTGCACGAGATATTAGTGTCATGAGAACCACTGCACGAGACATTAGTATCATTAGAACCACTGCACAAGACATTGGTATCATTAGAACCACTGCACGAGACATTAGTATCATTAGAACCACTGCATGAGACGTGATATCGTGGGACCTCCGCACGGACATTAGTATCGTAGGACCAATGCACGGATATTAACATATAGTTTAGAAGCAATGTACGAGACATTAGTATCATTATAACAACTGCATGAGACATTAGGTATCATTGGGAGCCACTACACGAAGACTTTAGTATCATTAAAAACCACTGCGCGAGACATTAGTATCATTAGAACCACTGCACAGATATTAGTATCGCGGAGAACCACGGTACGAGACATTAGTATCATGAGAACCACTGCACGAGACATTAGTATCATTAGAACCACTGCATGAGACATTAGTATCATTAGAACCACTGCACGAGTCATTAGTATCATTGGATACACGCCACGAGACATTAGTATCATTAGAACCACTGAGACATTAGTATTATTAGAACCACTGCACCAAGACATTAGTATCATTAGAACCACTGCGAGACATTAGTATCATTAGAACCACTGCGAGAGATCAGTATCATTAGAACCACTGCACGAAAGTAGTATCGTAGAACCACTGCACGAAGACTGGTATCATTTAGAACCTACCAAGATATTAGTATCATGAGAACCACGGTACGAGACGTATTATCATGAGAACCACAGCACAGAGACATTAGTATCATTAGAACCACTGCACGAGACATTAGTATCATTAGGACCACTGCACGAGACATAAGTATCACTGAGAACCACTGCACGAGATATTAGGATCATGAGAACCACTGCACGAGACATTAGTATCATGAGAACCACTGCACTTGAGACATCAATATCATTAGAACCACTGCGCGAGACATTAGTAATATTCAGAACCACTACATGAGACATGGTATCATGAGAACCACTGCTACAGACAGCTACGAGGATCGAAACCACTGCACGAGACATTAGTATTATTAGAACCACAGCACAGAGACGTAGTATCATAAGAACCACTGCACGAGACTATAGTATCATTAGAACCTGCACGAGACATTGGTACCATGAGAACCACTGCACGAGACATTAGTATCATGAGAACCACTGCACCAAACGTAGTATCAATAGAACCACTGCACGAGACATTAGTATCATGAGAACCACAGCAAGAGACATCAGTATCATGAGAACCACTGTATGAGACATTGGTATCATTAGAACCACTGCGCGAAACATTATTAGTATCATTAGAACCACTGCGAGACATTGGTAATATTAGATCACTGCATGAGACATTAGT
The DNA here is from genome assembly GCA_021962125.1 of Bulinus truncatus. Taxonomy (NCBI): domain Eukaryota; kingdom Metazoa; phylum Mollusca; class Gastropoda; family Planorbidae; genus Bulinus; species Bulinus truncatus. Next base: position 476,680 of record JAGDYQ010000181.1, on the reverse strand, counting down.
ATCCTTGAGAACCACTGCACGAGACAATAGGATCATGAGAACCACTACGAGACATTAGTATCATGAGAACCACTGCACAGTACAGTAGTATCATTAGAGACCACTGCACAAGACATTAGATATGTTAGAACCACTGCACGAGACATTAGTATCATTAAAACCACTGCAAGAGACGTGAAGCAGTACTGAATGAGACATTAGTATCATTAAGACCGCACGAGACATTAGTATCATTAGAACCACTGCGAGACATTAAACCTCTTTATAACCACTGCATGAGACATTAGTAACATTAGAACCACTGCATGAGACATTAAAGTATCATTGGTTCCACCACACGAGATATTAGTGTCATGAGAACCACCACGAGACATTAGTATCGTGGGGGAACCACTGCACAACCTTTAGTATCATAGAACCACTGCACACAAGTACATTAGTATCATTAGAACCTACTGCAGCAGACATTGAGCATCACAGTCCACTGCACGAGACATTAGTATCATTAGGACCAATGCACAACGGACAATGAAGTATCGGTAGAAGCAATGTACGAGACATTAGTATCATTATAACAACTGCATGAGACATTAGTATCATTAGAACCACTGCGCGAACTTTAGTATCATTAGAACCACTGAGTTTTGATATGGTATCATTAGAACCACTGCACAAGATATTAATATCATGAAACCACGGTACGAGACATTAGTATCATGAGAACCACACCGCACGAGACATTAGTATCATTAGAACCACTGCATGAGACATCAGTATCATTAGAACCACTGCACGAGTCATTAGTATCATTGGAACCACTGCGAGACATTAGTATCATTAGAACCACTGCACGAGACATTTAGTATCATTAGAACCACTGCACGAGACATTAATATCATTAAGAACCACTGCACAAGACATTAGTATCATTAGAACCGAGACATTAGTATCATTAGAACCACTGCACGAGACATCAGTATCATTAGATCCACTGCACGGAACATTAGTATCATTAGAACCACTGCACGAGACATTAGTATCGATAGAACCACTGCACTAGACGTAATATCATGAGAACCACTGCACGAGACATTAGTATCATTAGAACCACTGCACAAGACATTAGTATTCGACAGGACCACCGCACGAGACATTAGTATCATTAAGAACCACTGCACGAGACATCAGTATCATTAGAACCTACTGCTGGAGACATTAGAATCATTAGAACCACTGCACGGAACATTAGTATCATTAGAACCACTGCACGGACATTAGTATCCCATTAGAATCACTGCACAAGACATTAGTATCATATTAGAACCACTGCACGAGATATTAATTATTCATGAGAACCACTGCTGAGACATTAGTATCATTAGAACCACTGCAAGACATTAGTATCATTGGGAACCACTGTGCAGAACATTAGTATCATTAGAACTACTGCATGAGACATTAGTATCACGAGAACCACTGCACGAGACATTAGTATCTGGGACCAATACACGAGATATTGTATGTTAGAAGCAATGTACGAGACATTAGTATCATTACTTAACATATTTTTGCATGAGACATTAGTATGCTGTTAGAACCACTGCACGAGACTTTAGTATCATTAGAACCACTACTTGAGACATTAGTATCATTAGAACCACTGCACAAGATATTAATATCATGAGAACCACGGTACGAGACATTAGTATCATGAAACCACTGCACGAGACATTGGTATCATTAGAACCACTGCACGAGACATTAGTATCATTAGAACCACTGCTGGACATTCAAATATCATTAGAACCACTGCACAAGACATTAGTATCATTAGAACCACTGCGAGACATTGGTATCATTAGAACCACTGCACGAGACATCAGTATCATTAGAACCACCACGGTATTAGTATCATTAGAACCACTGCACGAGATTATCATTAAGAACCACTGCACTATGTTATAAATATCACCGAGAACCACTACTGCGGAACATTAGTATCATTAGAACCACTGCACAAGACATTAGTATCATTAGGACCACCGCACGAGACCTTGGTATCATTAGAACCACTGCACGAGACATCAGTATCATTAGAACCACTGCTGGAGACATTAGAATCATTAGAACCACTGCCTGGTTTATTAGTATCCTTATGAGAACCACTGCACGAGACATTAGTATCATTAGAATCACTGCACACAAGACATTAGTATCATTAGAACCACTGCACGAGATATTAGTGTCATGAGAACCACTACTGCGAGACGATAGTATCATTAGAACCACTGCAAGATTTTATGTCTATCATCAATTCTACGAGACATTAGTATCATTAGAACCTGTGAGACATTAGTATCACGAGAACCACTCTTTGAGGACATTAGTATCATTAGGACCAATGCACGAGACATAAGTATCATGAGAACCACTGCACGAGATATTAAGTCATGAGAACCACTTTTGAGACATTAGTACCTCAGGAGCCACTGCACTTGAGACATCAATATCATTAGAACCCTATGAGACATTAGTATCATTAGAACCACTACCTTGAGACATTAGTATCACTTGAGAACCACTACGAGACATTAGGATCACGAAACCACTGCACGAGACATTAGTATTATTAGAACCATAACTGAGACATTAGTATCATAAGAACCACTGCCTGGCTTCTGTTATCGTACCAGGAACCACTGCCACGGGAACATTAGTACCATGAGAACCACTGCACGAGCGTACAAACTCTGAGAACCTGCAAGCTATTAGATCAATAGAACCACTGCACGAGACATTAGTATCATGAGAACCACAACAAGAGTTATCAGTATCATGAGACACTGTATGAGACGTATTAGTATCATTGAACCACTGCACACCGAAACATTAGTATCATTACTGAACCACCACGAGACATTAGTATCATTATTTTGAGACATTAGTATCATGAGAACCACTGCACGAGACCAATAGGATCCTTCAGGAACCACCACGAGAGACGTGTATTGCTGTATGAGAACCACTGCACGGAAGACGTGATCATTAGAACCACTGCCCCCAAGACATTAGTATCGTGCGACCACTGCGTATGTATCATTAAAACCACTCTACAGAGACATTAGTATCAAGATAACCACTGAATGAGACATTGGTATCATTAGGACCTGCACGAGACATTGAAATCATTAGAACCTGCACGAGACATTAGTATCATTATAACCACTGCATGAGGTATTAGTAACGGCCGAACCTGCATGAGACGTTAGTATCATTAGAACCACTGCACGAGATATTAGTATCGCGAGAACCACTGCACGGACATTAGTATCTAGCATAGAACCCACTGCACAGACATTGGTATCGCAAGAACCACTGCACGAGACATTAGTATCATTAGAACCTACTGCATGAGACATTAGTATCACGAGAATTTGCACGAGACATTAGTATCATTAGGACCAATGCACGAGATATTAGTATCATTAGAAGCAATGTACGAGACATTAGTATCATTATTAACAACTGCATGAGACATTGATATCATTAGAACCACTGCACGGACTTTAGTATCATTATAGAACCACTGCGCGAGACATTAGTATCATTATGATACATACAGGTATTAATATCATGAGAACCACGGTACGAGACATTAGTATCTTAGGAACCACTGCGAGACTGTTAGTATCATTAGAACCCTGCATGAGACATCAGTATCATTAGAACCACTGCACGAGTCATTAGTATCATTGGAACCACTGCACGAGACATTAGTATCATTAGAACCACTGCTGAGACATTAGTATCGTATAGAACCACTGCACGAGATATTATCATTAGAACCACTGCACAGGTGTATTAGTATCATTAGAACCACTGCACGAGACATTGTATCATTAGAACCTGCACGAGACATAATGTCATTAGAGCCACTGCACAGAGGATCATTAGTATCATTAGAACCACTGCACGAGACATTAGTATCATTAGAACCACTGCACTAGACATAAATATCATGAGAACCACTGCACGAGACATTAGTATCATTAGAACCACTGCACAAGACATTAGTATCTTATTTAGGACCACCGCCTGAGACATTAGTATCATTAGAACCACTGCGAGACATCGGTATCATTAGAACCACTGATGGAGACATTAGAATCATTAGAACCACTGCACGAGACATTAGTATCATTAGAACCACTGCACGAGACATTAGTATCATTAGAATCACTGCACAAGACATTAGTATCATTAGAACCACTGCACGAGATATTAGTGTCATGAGAACCACTGCACGAGACATTAGTATCTTCGTACTTCACAAGACATTAGTATCATTAGAACCACTGTACGAGACATTAGTATCATTAGAACCACTGCATGAGACATTGGTGTCACGAGAACCACTGCACGAGACATTAGTATCATGGGACCAATGCACGAGATATTAGTATCATTGAAAGCAATGTACGGGACATTAGTATCGTATAACAACTGCATGAGACATTAATTGTCATTAGAACCACTGCACGAGACTTTAGTATCATTAGAACCACTGCGCGAGACATTAGTATCGGTAGAACCACTGCACAAGATATTAATATCATGAGAACCACGGTACGAGACATTAGTATCATGAGAACCACTGCACGAGACATTGGTATCATTAGAACCACTACACGAGACATTAGTATCATTACAGAACCACTGCGAGACATTGGTATCATTAGAACCACTGCACAAGACATTAGTAATCATTAAAACCTACTGCGAGACAGTATCATTAGAACCACTGCTGAACATAAATATCACTTACGAGAACCACTGCACGAGACATAAGTATCATTAGAACCACTGCACAAGACATTAGTATCATTAGGACCACCGCACGAGCATTAGTATCATTAGAACCACTGCACGAGACATCAGTATCATTAGAACCACTGCTGAGACATTAGAATCATTAGAACCACTGCACGAGACATTAGTATCTTGAGAACCACTGCACGAAAGTATATTATCATTAGAATCACTGCACAAGACATTAGTATCATTAGAACCTGCCGAGATATTGGTGTCATGAGAACCACTGCACGAGACGGCGTAGTATCATTAGAACCGCACAAGACATTAGTATCATTAGAACTACTGTACGAGACATTGGTATCATTAGAACCACTGCATGAGACATTAGTATCACGAGAACCACTGCACGAGACATTAGTATCATTAGGACCAATGCGAGATATTAGTATCATTGAAGTAATATTGCAGACATTAGTATCGTATAACAACTGCACTTGAGACATTAGTATCATTAGAACCACTGCACGAGACTTTAGTATCATTAGAACCACTGCGCGAAACTTATTAGTATCATTAGAACCACTGCACAAGATATTAATATCATGAAGAACCACGGTGCGAGACATTGTATCATGAGAACCACTGCGCGAGACATTAGTATCATTAGAACCACTGCATGAGACATTAGTATCATTAGAACCACTACGGAAGTCATTAGTATCATTGGAACCACTGCACGAGACATTAGTATCCTTAGAACCACTGCACGAGACATTAGTATCATTAGAACCATTTGCGCGAGACATTAGTATCATTAGAACCACTGCACAAGACATGATATCATTAAAACCTGCCGGGACATTGATATCATTAGAACCGCTGCACGAGACATCAGTATCATTAGAACCACTGCACGAGACATTAGTATCATTAGAACCACTGCACGAGACATTAGTATCAATTAGAACCACTGCACTGAACATAAATATATCATGAGGAACCACTGCACGAGACATTAGTATCATTAGAACCACTGCACAAGACATTAGTATCATTAGGACCACCGCACGAGACATTAGTATCATTAGAACCTACTTTTGAGACATCGTATTATCGCTGAACCACTGCTGGAGACATTGGTATCATTAGAACCACTACTTACGAAGACACTAGTATCCGTATGCCACTGCACGAGACATTAGTATCTCGTAGAATCACTACAAGACTGATAGTATCATTAGAACCACTGCACGAGACATTAGTATCATTAAAGCCACTGGACGAGACATCAGTATCATTAGAACCACTGCACGAGACATTGATATCCTTTAGAACCACTGCGAGACATTAGTATCATTAGAACAACTGCCACTGAACACCAAATCATGAGAACCACTGCACGAGACATTAGTATCATTAGATTCACTGCACAGACATTAGTATCATTAGGACCCCCGCACGAGACATTAATCGCCAAGTCTCTAGATGAGACGTGGTATCATGAAGAACCACTGCACAAGACATTAGCATCATTAGAACCACCATGAGACATTAGTATCATTAGAACCACTGCTGAGTCATTAGTATCATTAGAACCACTGCACGAGACGTGGTATCATTAGAACCACTGCACGAAATTAGTATCATTAGAACCACTGCACGAGACATCAGTATCATTAGAACCACTGCACGAGACATCAGTATCATTAGAACCACTGCACGAGACATTAGTATCGCGAGAACCACTGCACAAGACATTAATTATCATTAGAACCACTACACACGAGACATCAGTATCGTAGAACCACTGCGAGACATCATTATCATTAAAACCACTGCACGAGACATCAGTATCATTAGAACCACCAGAGACATTAGTATCATGAGAACCACTGCTAGACATTAGTATCATTAGAACCACTACACGAGACATCAGTATCATTAGAATTACTGCATGAGACATTAGTATCATTAGAACCACTGCTGAGACATTAAATGTTGAACCACTGCACAGAGACACCAGTATTATGAGGACCACTGCGAGACATTAGTATCATGAGAACCACTGCACGAAACATTAGTATCAATAGAACCACTGCACGAGACATTAGTATCATGAGAACCACAGCCTTAAGAGACATCAGTATCATGAGAACCACTGCACCGGAACATTAGTATTATGAGAACCACTGGGAAACATTAGTATCATTAGAACCCCTGCACGAGACATTAGTATCATTAAGTCTTACTCCATGAGACATTAGTATCATGAGAACCACTGCACAGACATTAATATCATTAGGACCTTCATGAGACATCAGTATCATTACAACCACTGCACAAACGTGGTAATGTTAGAACCACTTTACGGACATTAGTATCATTAGAACCACTGCACTAGACACTTAAATATCATGAGAACCACTGCACAGACATTAATATCATTAGAACCACTGCACAAGACGTGGTATCATTAGGACAACCGCACGAGACATTAGTATCGGTAGAACCACTGCACGAGACATCAGTATCGTACCGAACCACTGCACCCGAGACATTAGTATCATTAGAAGCAATGCACGAGACATTAGTATGTTCAACTTCCTGCGATACATTAGTATCATTAGAACCACTGCACGAGACATTAGTATCATTAGAACCACTTCATGAGACATTGGTATCATGAACCGCGAGACATCAATATCGTTTCCTGCGCGAGACGTGTATCATTAGAACCACTGCACGAGACATTAGTATCAACCTAGGACCACTGCGAGATATTAGGATCATGAGAACCACTGCACGAGACATTAGTATCATGAGAACCACTGCGCGAGACATCAATATCATTAGAACCACTGCGCGAGACATTGGTATCATTAGAACCACTGCATGAGACTTGTATCATGAGAACCACTGCACGAGACATTAGGATCATGAGAACCTACTGCTGACATTAGTATTATTAGAACCACCTTTTGAGACATTGGTATCCTTATCAACCACTGAACGAGACATCAGTATCATTAGAACCACTGCGAGACTATGGTAACATTAGAACCACTGCACGAGACATAAGTATCATGAAACCACAAGACATTAGTATCATAGAAACCCTGCACAAGACATTAGTATCATTAGAACCACTGCACAAGACATCAGTATCATTAGAACCACTGTGAGACATTAGGTATCATTAGAACCACTGCACAGGACATTAGTATCATTAGAACCACTGCATGAGACATTAGTATCATGAGCTTCACTACTGAACATTAGTATCATTATAACCACTGCACAGGACATTAGTATCATTAGAACCACTGCATGGAGACATTATCCGAGAACAACTGCACGAGACATTAGTATCATCAGAACCTCTGCATGAGACATGAGTAACATTAGAACCACTGCACGAGACATTAGTATCATTAGAACCACTGCGATATATTAGTGTCATGAGAACCACTGCACAAGTATTGTTAGAACCACTGCACAAGACATTGGTATCATTAGGCAATGCCGCGAGACATTAGTATCATTAGAAGACCACTGCACGAGACATTAGTATCACGAGAACCACTACTAAGACGTGATATATTGGGGACCAATGCACGAGATATTAGTATCATTATAGAAGCAATGTCACGAGACATTAGTATCATTATAACAACTGCATGAGACATTAGTACTATTAGAACCACTGCACGAGACATTAGTATCATTAGAACCACTGCATGAGACATGTGAAGTATCTTAGAACCACTGCTGGCGCATTAGTATCATTAGAACCACTGCGCGGGAACATTAGTATCATTAGATCACTGCATGAGATAATAGTATCATGAGAACCACTGCACGAGACATTGGTATCATGAGAACCACTGCGCGAGACATTAGTATCATTAGAACCACTGCACTTGAGACATTAGTATCATTAGAACCACTACGAGACAGTCATTAGAACCACCTACTGGTATTAGTATCTGAAGAACCACTGCACAGACATCAATCATGGTCCTGCACGAGACATTAGTATCATTAAAACCACCACAAAAGACATTAGTATCATTAGGACCACCGCACACGAGACATTAGTATCATTAGAACCACCTACACGAGACATTAGTTTCATTAGAACCACCATGAGACATTAGTATCATGAGAACCACTGCACGAGACATTGGTATCATTATAACCACTGCACGAGACATTAGTATCATTAAAACCACTGCATGAGACATTAGTATCATTAGAACCACTGAGACATTAGTATCATTAGAACCACTGCGCGGACATTAGTATCATTAGAACCACTGCATGAGATAATTAGTATCAAGCGGGAACCACTGCACGAGACGATACAATGCCTCATGAGAACCACTGCTGAGACAATGAGCCTCTTAGAACCACTACACGAGACATTAGTATCATGAGAACCACTGCACGAACATTGGCATTATCATGAGAACCACTGCGCGAGACATTAGTATCCGTAGAACCACTGCACGAGACATTTGGATCATTAGAACCACCGCACGGTTGTTAGTATGAACCATCACTATCATGAGGAGCCACTGCACGAGACATTAGTATCATTAAAGCCTGCTGCAAAGACATTAGTATCATTAGGACCACTGCACGAGACATTAGTATCATTAGAACCACTGCACGAGACATCAGTATCATTAGAACCACTTGCACGAGACATCAATATGTAATAGAACCACTGCATGAACGTGTATTATCATGAGAACCACTACCTTTACGAGACATTAGTATCATAGGACCACTGCTACTAGACATTAATATCATTAGAACCACTGCACGAGACATTGGTATCATTATAACCACTGCATGATACATTAGTATCATTAGAACCACTGCGCGAGACATTAGTATCATTAGAACCACTGCATGAGACATTAGTATCATGAGAACCACTGCGAGACATTAGGATCATGAGAACCACTGCACGAGACATTAGTATCATTAGAACCACTGCACGAGACATTAGTATCGGTATAGAACCACTGCACAAAGACATTAGTATCATTAGAACCACTGCACTAGACATTAGTATCATTAACACCAATGCAAGAGACATTAGTATCAAAATACTACATAGATCTTAGTATCATTAGGACCACTGCACGAGACAGTAGTATCATGAGAACCACTGCACAAGACATTAGTATCAGCAAGACTACTGCACGAGACATCAGTATCATTAGAACCACTGCATGAGACATTAGTATCATTAGAACCACTGCACGAGACAATAATATTAGAGCCACAGAGACATCAGTATCAGCGAGAACCACTGCGAGACATTAGTATCATTAGAACCTACTGCACAAAACATTAGTATCATTGAAACCACTGCATGAGACGTGGTATCATTAAAACCACTGCAAGAGACATTAGTATCAGAACCACTGCACGAGACATTAGTATCATTAGGACCACTGCACGAGACATTAGTATCATAGCACCACTGCACGAGACATTAGTATCATTAGAACCACTGCTGAATATTAGTATCACTTGAGAACCACTGCACGAGACATTAGTATCATGAGAACCACTGCACAAGACATTAGTATCATTCGAACCACTGCGAGACATCAGAATCAACAGAACCGCTGCATTAGACATTAGTATCATTAGAACCACTGCACGAGACATTAGTATCATTAGAACCACAAAGACATCAGTATCGAACCCACTGCACGAGACATTAGTATCGTAAAGCTCTGCACGAGACATTAGTATCATGAGAACCACTGCACGAGACATTAGTATCATGAGAACCACTGCACAAGACAGTAGTATCATTAAATTCACCGCACGAGACATTGGTATCATTACGCCACTGCACGAGACATTAGTATCATTAGAACCACTGCACAAGACATTAGTATAATTAGAACCACTGCACGAGACATTAGTATCATTAGAACCTACAAACGTTAATATCATTAGAACACTGCACGAGACATTAGTATCATTAGAACCACTGCGAGACATCAGTGTTATTAGAACCTACACGGACATTAGTACATTAGAACCACTGCACGAGACAGTATCAATTCATGAACCACTGCACGAACAATCAGTATCATGACAACCACCATGGAACATTAGTATCATTAGAACCACAGCACGAGACATTAGTATCATTAGGACCACTGCACGAACAGTAGTATCATTAGAACCACTGCACGAGACATTAGTATCATGAGAACCACCACGAGACATTAATATGTTAGAACCACTGCGCGGTGTTAATCATTAGAACCACTGCACGGACATTAGTATCATTAGAACCGCGAGACATTAGTATCATTAGAACCACTACGGTGTGTGTATCGTGATTGTGTAATGTGGGAACACGCAGTATAGTATCATATCGTGGGAATACTCCCGAGTTGTCGAGCCGCCTGCACGAGACACGGTCTGAGCAAGATTATTATTAGAACCACTGCGGACATTGGTATCTGAACCACCGCACGGACATCAGTATGATTAGGGCCACTGCGAGACATTAGTATCATTAGAACCACCGCACGAGACATTAGTATCGCGAGAACCACTGCACGAGACATCAGTATCATGAGAACCACTGCACGAGACATTAGTATCAATAAAAAGACATTAGTATCGGACCACTGCACGAGACATTAGTATCATTAGAACCACTGCTACGAGACATTAGTTTCATTAGAACCACTGCATGAGACATTAGTATCCTTGAGAACCATTGTACGAGACATTAGTATCATTATGACCACTGCACGGGGAACATTAGTATCATTAGAGCCACTGCACGGACATTAGTATCATTAGAACCCAAAGAGCGTGATATCATGAGAACCACTGCGAAGACATTAGTATCATTAGAACCACTGCACGAGACATTCGTATCATTAGAACCACTGCACGAGGATATTAGTATCATTATAACCTATACATGAGACATTAGTATCATTAAAACCACTGCACGAGACATTAATTAGAGCCACTGCGCGAGACATTAGTATCATTGACCACTGCATGAGATAGTATCATGAGAACCACTGCACGAGACATTAGTATCATAGGAACCACTGCACCCGGACATTAGTATCATTAGAACCACTGCATGAGACATTAGTATCATTAAGAACCACTGCACCTTTGGATCCCAGTGGAACCTACCGCACGAGACATTAGTATCATGAGAACCACTGCACGAGACATCAGTATCATGAGAACCACTGCACGAGATTCTGATATCATTAAAACCACTGCAAGGAACATTAACATCATTAGGACCACCTGGTTTGTTAGTATCATTAGAACCACTGCACGAGACATTGGTTTCATTAGAACCTGTGAACATTAGTATCTAAACCACTATTACGGACATTATTGTATCAGTGGGACCACACCACAAGGACATTAGTATCATTAGAACCACTGCACGAGACATTAATCATTAAACCACTGTGGTTCACAATCGCGGAAACCACTACACGAGACATTAGTATCATTATTTAACCACGAGACTAGTATCATTATAACCACTGCCATGAGACATTAGTATCGTAGAACCACTGCACGAGACATTAGCATCTGGGAACCACTGCACGAGACGTGAGTATCATAGAGATCTCCTACGAGACATTAGTATCATTAGAACCACTGCACAAGTATTAGTATCATTATAACCACTACAAGAGACATTAGTATCATTAGAACCACTGCACGAGACATTAGTATCATTGGGACCACTGCACTTGCGAGACATTAGTATGTTAGAACCACTGCTTGAGACATTAACATTATGAGAACCTACTTTGAAGTGGTATCATGGGAACCACTGCACGAGACATTAGTATCCATGAGAACCACTGCACGAGACATTAGTATCTTAGAACCACTGCACGAGACATTAGTATCATTAGAACCACTGCACGAGACGTGAGTATCATTATAACCATACACGACATTAGTATCATTAGAACCTGCACGAGACACTAGTATCATTAGAACCACTGCACGAGACATTAATTATCATTAGAACCACTGCAAGAGACGTAGTATCATTAGAACCACTGTATGAGACATGGCCCTTCATCGCTTTTTTTATCGCAAAGGAAAAACATCCAACAGATTTTTTCTCTCTTGTCCTCTCTCCTTCTCTCTCTTTCTCTTTCTATCCCTCTGACATACTCTCCGACAAATTCACAAGACATCACTTTTAAATCTCCCGTCTCTCTCTCTCCCTCTCTCGCTTTCTCTCGTTGTGCATTACAGAGCTCATTCTAGTGAAGATGAAGGAAAATCAGCAGAGAACATCTTATAAATTAACGACGTTGATTCACCTACAATAAGTCACATCAACAAAGGTTGGTTCCTATCTCAGCAGTGTTACTAAAATGGCAAGACCCCAATGGTTAGCAGTGAAATGTCTTTATTGTTCGCAGTTGTCCATAAGTCTTGACACAAGAGAAAACAGAAAACCTTTCTGAGAATTCGTATCCATACTCTGTCATCAAGATAAAAAGAAACAGTGGAAAAAAAACAAAACTTTAAAGAAAAGCTTAATGTAAATGAGGAAATTCATTTTAAAAATGTAAACAAAAATAAAGATAGCAAAGCTACATGTAGTTAATTAACACATTTATTATATTTTATAAACTGTGTATGAATCAGCGATACTCATAAACATGCTTACATGCCCTGAGCCTCCTTCCCGCCCCCCCCACTGTATAACAATGAAATAAGCTGCAAACTCTACATAACAGTGGGACTCCTCTCAGTACTCTCTGATAGTAGTGGTTGCTTTGTTGTTTTATTTTATAGTTTACAGTAACCAGTCTATGATTTACTAAAACTTAAGCAAAATGTCAAAAATAATAAATAACACTAGGCAGGCACCTGGCGGTGGCGTCATTTTAAGGGGGGGGGGGGGGTTACTCCCCCTGCCCACAAGGCTGTTGGTAGTGATGGAAGGCAGCAGATATTAGGCGAGTCATCGTGGAGCTCATGGAAAAACTCACCCCTCCCGGGCAAAAAATGAAAATCTAAAGGAGAACAAGGCGGAGGGGGTAGAAAATACAAACATAAGTCTCATTGTGGAGGGTGGGGCATATCAGCTCCCCCCCAACCAGTTTGTACTGGTTTAAATGGTATTAATAGGTCTGGTGTCCAGTGTAATAGTCAAAGTGTAATAGTTCAATGGCAGCATTTGCAAACCAACTTAAAACATGGCCGTATAGTGAAAATGGTGATAACAGAAATGGTAATGGTGAAATGGTAATGGTGAAATGGTAATGGAGTGAGAAGTAATGTCGGTGAAATGGTATTAATGGGAAGTAAATGGTAAAATAGTAATATTTAATGGATTTGGGTGGGTTTTTTTTCCTTTAGTCTTAATAATGTTATTTTTACTTTATTTATTTGCCTACATGACATATGCCTGTGTTCGTGACCAATCCCTAGTCATGGAAATAAGTAGGTGTGTCGTTGTTGACAAGCCTGAACTTCCTGCTCTCCTCTCTCTCTCACACACACACACAACCCTTCAATGAGGCACTGCCAATGATTGGGTTTTTCTTGAGTTTCTCGGGAAAATATTCTCGGTTCTTGGGGATTTTATTTTTCTTTAATTATAATTTTTGTACTGTGTTGTATGGTAAGGGTGGGTAAGTGGTGAATTTTTCCAGTGACCATCTCATCCACCATGTGTAATGGTGCAATGACCATGGAGGCATCACAGAATGTAGGGACTAAAGCCAGACCTGAAAAATTGTCACCTTGGTCCTCACTGCGTGGATCGAACCAGGTACCTTCAGGTCGACGGTCGGCGCTTTACCACATGACAATCCGTCCCAGTACAACATTGTAGCACCCTAAACTGCACGGTGGGGGGGGTCACACTGATCTATGGCAATTGTCGTTGGAATAGATCAAGTTTCATTGAACAGCTCTCCAACGACTGTCTTCTGATACCCAAAAATCTTTTATTTTATATGAATTTCGTTTGTGGGGGGGGGGGGGTTGAGTTTTCAGCGAAAATAGTGGACATTGAGGTTTGAGTTTGGGGTCTGACTGTTAATTCTGTTCAGATAGATATGGAGGCGCTGTAGGCGCGGAGGTGGTTGACTTTACATTCAAACAACTTCAAATAAATACATGAAACAGTGCACGGCTGATTCCTGATTTTATTTGTGGTTAATTTTAAATAATGGTAAATTTAGGTAGGCCATAATAAGAGGCACTTCTTCAAGCATAAGTAAAACACGACTTGCTAGTCTGAGATAAAGAGTATGCCTCTATCTCAAGGCTTGTCTCTAAGCAATTCACAAATGACGTCTAACTAAAATAACTACGTCACATAACAACATAAAAATTCATATCTCAAAGTCCTTAAAATGTGATTAACACACATGCACAAACTAAATCAAACAATGTATATTTAATTCAACCCCTTAACTCCCCTTGACTAGATGAAATTAAAATTTTCAGGTAGGGAAAAATTAAACTCATCATTCGTAGAACTGCCATATATAGAATGGTGCTCATAAATCTGAAACATGGTTTTGTCCAACGATGATAGGAAGGGGGTAGGGGGGAATCCCTTAGTTTAAGTGGCATTGTGGAATGTAAAAGAACATTGAAAAAGTTTGAAGTCACAAGTCTTAACCACTATGTAAAAAAAATGGTCCAACTCTTGATGATTTATTCACATAAATTGAATGGTGATGATAATGGTTTTATTGACATTGTCATTGAATGATGTATTGTCATTGAATGATGTCAAGACAGGTTTAAAAAATTGTGGATATGTTCAATAGATTGGTTCTTTTGATGACACCTATTTTTTTTATTCACACCCTGGTTGATTTAATCTTTAAAACTAACACTGACATAACAAGTGAAAAGGGAGGAGACAAAACCTGGGTGGTGAAAATTAAGAGGTCGATAGCGTTGAAACATTTCACTGACCACTCCATTTGCACCCATCTCCACATCACTGGGGGCGACGGTTGCGTGTTGAAACCATGGGGGAGGGTGTGACAGCGGATCCCACATAATGGAGTGAAAATTGGTGGCTTTTAAATTCATTTCATTTGGGAGTGGGAGGAGGGGTGGAGGGTTGATGGTTGAGTGGCTGAAAATGGAGGCTCTATGAAAGCTAGGCTTTGGCTTTATGTTTTTTTTAGGAGTAAATTTTTGTAAATCGTTCTAAATCTAAATGCATAACAAAAAACAACATAAACACATTCCTCTATCAATTAGCATGAGATAGATACAGAATAATTTCACTTTTTTTATATACAAATATATAAGGCTTTTTAGAAGAACATTTGTTCTTCTTCAGTTATTGAATTTCATGTTTAAAAATGTGAGACATTTGTATAAACTTGCCACGAACCTATAGGACATTGGATCTCTTACCTTTAAGTTATGCATACGACGCCATACATACATACTGGCAGATAAATAGATTAAAGATATATATATATATATATATATATATATATATATAGATAGATAGATAGATAGATAGATAGATAGATAGATAGATAGATAGATGAATAGATAGATAGATAGATAGATAGATAGATAAGTAGATAGATAGATAGATAGATGAATAGATAGATAGATAGATAGATAGATAGATAGATAGATAGATAGATAGATAGATAGATAGATAGATAGATAGATATATAGATAGATATAAATCAAATAAATAGATAGATGAATGAATAGATAGATAGATAGATAGATAGATAGATAGATAGATAGATAGATAGACAGATAGATGATAGATAGATATTTCAACTCGTCAATATAAGTATGTTGTACTGAACATTCCAGTACCTAGATACTTTAAATATACATTGAGGAAATCTTATTCCCAAATACCTCCAACCTTTTTAATTTTCTACAAAATCATGAAAAAAAAAACAGAACACATCACTACATGTATTTCTGACATGTACTGAAATTATATTGAATACACTTTCTGATTTGACTCTAGACATGTGCAACGTATGCTCCGTGCTATTTTTTTTTTTAAACAGGCATTGCACACAAACAAATATTTGAAGAACAAAAAAAATCAGCTGGGCCTGTCTTGTCTGTCAACCCTGCAAGTAGCGCCTCTCAGGCGGAAGTACATGGCAAGACCAATATGGCGTCAGGAGTGAAAAAAAACGTCAACCCAAAGTATGAGGTCATTAATTGAGGAAGTGACGTAAACAGCTAAAACAGAAAATAACCAGAGTGCTCATAGCACAATACCGCCAATTCACCTCCTATATCTATTAAAAAAGGAAGGGAAATATCCTCAACCCCAACACCCTCGTCCCCCCCCCCCCCACCACCGCCACCCAAGCCCACATTTTTTAAAATGAAAGGAGATAATAGGATTTAACAGGTGCCAATGAAGCTGCCCGATCATTAATAATCGATTGTAAAAAGGGAGAGGGAAAAAGAGAAATGGGGGGGGGGTTGGTGGGGGGTTCTGTCAATGTGTGCAGTGAATGGACGAGGGAAAAAATGGGGGAAACGGAGGATGGGGAGATATGGGAAAATTTGAGGGTGGGTTAATTTATTTTTTAAAAATAGAAATAAATAAAATGGGCATAATTGCTCGAGAGCGCACAATTGCACAGCTGATTGTATAACCATGGCTCTGGTGCGTCTCCGTGATCTAAAGGCCTGGAGCCAGACGCAGCATCAAGTGGAAAATTGGCCCTTGAGAGGCCCCTCGTAGCGATTCAAATGAGCCTCGCAAGGCCACGAGTGTGTGTGTGTGTGTATGTGTGTCTCAGACATTCAGGTTGATGATGTTTATGTAGAGTTGTTAAACTTCTGACTACTACATATCACATTTTGTTTTTTCAGGTATGTTTCCCAGAGTACGTTAGATTCTAGCTGAAAATAGACAAAATATTTAGCAAAGTTAATCCCAGTTAAAAATAAACAAGAATTGATATCAGATCACTGTCTTTATATATTAACTGTGAAATGGGCATTTATTTTCGAAATTTGGTAAAAAATTTTCCGCGCTAGGTCAGGAGTGCCATTCTTGTAACCATCTTTCTGTCTCTTAAGAAGACGTTCGTCATTACAGTTCCGACGTCGACTCACCAACTTTCCCCTCATTGCGGAAGCACGCCAAAACTTGTGGACTGTGGGCAGATTCATTTGTCGCATGCGGACAATACACATTTATAGTTTGGTTGGGTTCGAGGGGTTTCGACTCATTTCTTCCTGTCGTTGCCACGTGCAGACAAAAAGGTTCAGATCCCAAAGTGACCTATTGTCGGCGCTAGGGGTAATCATCGAGTCAAGCCCTAGCCCCTGGCTGTGGCGCTTGCGTAGCCAGTCGGATCGTCATGGTGTAGGTTGGGTTGAACCCCCCGGTGTGTCTATGTCTTCCGTGGTACACCTCATAACCATTTGCACTATGGCAGTGGTGGAGAACCTACGGCACGCGTGCATCGGCACGCAGGCTTCATCAGTCGGCACGCATTAAATAACTCACTTCCTTTAATTTCATTGGAGTGTTGGCACTTTCTATAAATAGTGTTGTTTTTTACCAGTTTGAATTTTGGGCACGTGACCCCAAGGTTCGCCGCCACTGCTCACAGAAATAAACATCTTATTCACCTGGGGGCGTCACACAAACTTCAGGTCTTTCAGGGCCAATGAAACAAGGCTAGTTGTTTCTTATATTTTAAACCAATCAGCCTTTATAAGTTGTTGTTATGATATTAATATATGTATTTGCTTTATTCATGACTCAATAAACAAAAAATCACATCAATTCTGAAAAAAATTACAGAATTTCTGTTAATCATTTAAAGTGCATTAATCTGACCCCTACTCACACATATGGGAGGAGCCTGGCGTTGCCCACGGGGGAAGGGGAAGGGGGGGTTCGATAGGTATTCAGTAGCTTAATTCTACTGTCAACAGATCATGACACACAAACACCCACACACTCACTGTACCATATCCGTGACATTGTTTACCCAGTAGCTATGGATTGCTCAGATCGATGCTGGGTAAATAAAGGCGATCTGGTATTACCGGGTGATGACAGGTCAAATAAATGTTAGAAACGCCCCACAACAATCACACCCCCACTACACATACAGCTAGATCTGATGGTCTTGCTTTTAGATAATTTGATTAATAGTTTATGTAATTTATTTTGTAACTGTTACATATGGTTGTTAGTTGTTGTACCAGAACTCTATTTATTTCTGTCGTGTCATAAAAATATAGTACTGTAAACAATACATATAGTGCAATGCTTATTACATATATTACAGTAAACAGTAGGGAGCGACCTAGTAATCGGATCAGTGTCAGTATCGGTCCGATATTGGCACTATGGGTTGCCCTATCGGACTGGCCGTTTTTCAGCTGCCGATACATTGTTTTTTCACAAATCTAGTAATTCTAAACTGGTTTTGGTTTACAGAAAGTTAAAGTTTACCTTACAGACTTCCAGTTAACTGTTCACCTGGTGATGAATTTATGATGTAATTAAATTGTTTTTAATTTTTCAAACTTTTTAAAAATCTGCTACAAGTAAATTCAGTAAAAATTGCACAGATTAGCAATAAAAGATACCCCAATTTCTGCTTTCACAAGTTAGTGAAGTTACAATTAACAATTAATACATTTTTTGCTTTTGAGTTTGACATTAATTATTTACAACTTTATCTTACTTTTCTGTTTATTTAAGTGAAAAGTAAAAACAATAAATTGTTTATTTATAAGTTTAATTTTAAACAAATAAACATGTAGAATTTAAATTATGCAGGCATGGTTTGTGTTTTCTGACTTCGGTCTTCCGGTCTTTTCAAATCTTTGTTCTATTCTTCTTCATCACAGACGCACCCTTTCATTAGAGCAAAATATCGGTATCGGTATTAGCCAAAAATGATGGAAATATCTAGTATCGGACTATCGGTAAAAGGCATATCGGTCGCTCTAATGCATAATTACATTTTGGATTCGGAAAAAAGGTGGAACGCCGTTTCGATTGTTTTCCCGCCAGAGATAAAAAAAAGCTCTTCCTGTCTTGTATTATGGTCTCTCATTTTCTGACTTTTGCTTATCTGGGTTAAATTGATTCATATACCCAGAATCTCGAAATCAGGATAAAAATATGACTTTTTTAGATGATTAGGGATTTAAAAATAAATTAAAAATATATCAATCCATTTTCTAAAATAAATTTATTGACTAGTTGTGAAGGGTGAATGTGGCTCAAATTAATCTCGTTAACATACATGTACCGGTTAGAGTGACCCTTTCAGACTACATTCATTAAAAACATACGACTTAACGACCCCATGTTTATGTGTTGTTTTTTTTGACATAAGGTTTTTTTTTAATATTAGTCTTTTGTTGATCAAAAGATAACAGGGAAAAAGACACCCCCCTCCCGTAGCGTGAAAATTCTACAGCATGGGCCAGGCAATAGCAGGGATGGTATACATTTTACTAAGTAGAACAAAATAGGGGGCCAGACAAAACGCAGGGGCCGGCCTTCTAGCCCCACCCCGCCCTTTATGGGCCTGCACCCCCCTCCCAATCTAAAATATGAATAATTTTAGAGCCATGGCTTCCCATAGGCGGCTAGTATAAAGACGTTAGTAAGCACGACTAGTATGCAAGGTTATGGTCTATAATGGTAAAGGCAAAAGATACATGATTGACTTGGAGAGGAGAATGGGCTTAACCATTATGTCCGTGGGGGTTATCCAATACAAGCACAAAGAACTAAAGTAAGCACCCGCCCCTGGTGGCCTAGTCAATGGATTACCGCCTGAGACACGGCTTAGGCGACCCCATATTGTACACTGCTGCACCATACTTCCTCTCACATACAATCACTCCAACAACTTTCACTCTCTCTCTTTCACACACTACATCAATCACACAATGTCTCCTCTTTATCTCTGACCTCTTTCCACCTTCTCTCTCTCTCTCTCGCTATCTATCTATCTATCTATCTATCTATCTATCTATTTATCTATCTATCAATGTCTGTCTATTAAACACATATGCACTATATTTATTTTATAAACAGGCCAAAAAAACATATAAAAAAAAAAAAATTCCCAAAACACTAATTCAAAAATAGCAAACAAAAACACGTCCATTGTAAAAAAATAAAACGGACTCCTCAAAATGACCAAAGTATCATTTAAATGACACCAAACCCCACTTCATTGTTTGTATAATTATTTGTTTGTATTTTGAAACTCCACATCAGCCATTCCTCAACCATCCTTTCCATTTTTTTTCTTATGGTAACTGTAATTATATCCGTGTTCCCAGTGCTCACGTGTAGTTGAGAAAGTACTGAACACCTTCGCTTTCCAGCCGATTTGCACTTCTCACTCCTGGGTGCCAAATGTTAACCCATCTCTGAAAGCACTCCGCCTGACTCTATTACCCCCCTTCTTCTCTCTCTCTCTCTTTTTCTCTCTCTCTCTCTCTCTTTCTCTCTCTCTCTCTCTCTTTCTCTCTCTCTCTCCTTTCTCTCTCTCTTTCTCTCTCTCTGGTGTGTTTATTTCCTGAATATGTACTCATCTGTGCTAAAAATTATATGGGTTGGAAAAAGAGAAGAAGTGTAGGAAGGGGGTTGAGATTGGTCTAGAGGTGGGGGCTGCTAATTTCATACTTTAGACCTCTCTCACTAGTGCGAACTTGGAACAGCCAACAGTCTATTTAATAGATTTGTTCATAGGTTCAAGAGGTCAGAGGATAGACAGAGATAGAAATAAAAAAGGAAAGTTGTATTTTGTTTCTTCTCTTTTTTCTTGTACGCCTAAATTTAAACTCACTTTCACCTCTCAGCCAGAGTGTCGGGTTCCAAAGACTTCAGTGGGTGTGAAAAAAATTAACAGAAAACTGAAATTAATGTTGAAAGTTAGTAAGTGGAGGGTCTGGAATGTGGATGGGGTGGGGTGGTGGATGTGGGAAGGGGGAGGCAGATGTATGACAATAGAGATGGTGCAGAAAGATGTGGCTCGGTATGCTAATACGTGCACATCATTTTTTACAAATGAAATAAACATACACGGCCATACATAGAAACATACACATTAGGCCACACATAAAAACGTATTAAGTCGGTCTTGTACTTGAAGAAATATGGACATTTTATCCAGCACACAGAGACGTACAAAGATAGTTCTACTCATTAATAAATGAAAAAAAAAATAACGTGTCCTATAGACACGGAAACAATTGGTCTTAACAGAAAACATTGAAAAAAAGTGTAGCTAATTACAAAAAATAAAATTAGAAAAATATCTGTACTTCACCAGAAGAATAAAAAAGGTTGACTCAGTGAAATAATACAACACATATTTCTTGTCTTTATAATTAACTTGGACCGAACTATTATCCCTTGAGATAACCTGATACATCATGTTTATTTTGCGGTGTATCAATGATAACATAGACTGACTGATATAGTGAAGAAGGTTGATTGAAGAAGGTATATTTGGAGAAGATTGATTGAAGAAGGTATATTTGAGGAAGATTGATTGAAGTGAATTGAAGAAGATTGATTGAAAGGAGGTAGATTAGTGAAGAAGACATGAAGAAGAGTAGATATCTTGTAGCAAATTTATAGGTCTCAAGATTTCTCTTCAATTTCGACTAAGCATTTCTTTTGTAACTACCGTGCATCCATGAATGTGTGAAGTTCAATATTTTACATATCAGGATGTTACATAGAATAACTAACAGTTCAATAATGTCAATAAATATTTGTTTCTTTAGCTAATAAAACATAAAGTCAGCAATAATTTATTTATGTGACTCGTAAAAGACTTTAGTGACAGTGCTACGGTAATGGTATTATACTGACAGTATTTCTGATAACTTACTGGGCGGACGTTGGAAATCCCGACTGTGGAAATGGCCAAATTGTTTCATCATTTGGGAAACAGTTAAAGTCAATATGATTATGTAAGACCCTTGGGGATTAATCAGAGAAGGTAAAAACACCTACGGCTGTCGCCATTTTTCTTTGAATGAAAATCATGACAATCAATCAATGAATACAAATTCGCAGAATCTTGTTGGATGCTTTGGAATAGAAAGTTAACGATGAAATTTGATTCTGTATTTATTGTTGTTTTATAACTGAAAGTATTATCATGACTGACGATCTTATAGGAGAATTTAATAATGTTCAGGGTTTGTTTGAAATAATCTGGCATTGTCATTAATTTACAATAATAGTTTATCATCAGTTTATCATCAATTTATCATTAATTTGTCAGCAGTTTTATTCATCAATTTATCAGTAATTTGTCATCAGTTTGTTTGCAGTTTCTCATCAGTTTGTCATCAGTTTGTTATCAATTTGTCATCAATTTGTCTTCAGTATCTAATCAGTTTGTCCTCTGTATCTCTAAATGGTTTATCAATAAGTATCTCATCTGAGTTTGTCCTCAGTTTTGTTATCAATTTGTCATGTTTGTCTTCTGTATATCTCATCAGTTTGTCCTCAGTTTTTCATCAGTTTGTCAGTTATTACTTATATGTTTATCGTACTCACGTTCTGTGTTGTGGGTGTGTGTGTGTGTGTGAGCGGGAGGTTTGTGGATTTCATGATGTTGTATGATACTGTAAGATGGTAATATGGTACAATAAGATGGCTATGAATATTAGGATGGCATTTTGGTTACTGGGAAGAATTGTGGATGCTGTAAGATGACATTGGAATACTGTAGGAAGAGTTTGAATAATGTAAGAAAGTGATATACGCAATACACTGACATTTGATTACAGTAATGTAAGACTTTAGATGGAATGCGGGAGTGCATTCAGTGTATTGGAGGAACATTTGGATACTGTACGATAATTTGATTACTTAAATATATTTGGATCAATAAGGATGCCATTTAGATAATGTTGATGTATATGAATATATTTGTAATAGCCGACTATGTTATCTAGTTTTTTTTTTAATTATTTTATTTTTTGAGAAAATTGTGTTGTTTTTTTTTTTGGTCAGTTTCAGATAATATATTCATAAAGCATGGGGAGCAAAACAAAAACTCCTAGACAAAATGCAGCTCATTCTTTCTTGACGCACACATTTAATATATTAATTTTTTTTCGTTTCTTTTTTAATTATTATTCATTTTGGATCATGAAAGATACAATATCAGTCATTTACGGTAATACCATTTTAGCATTGTTTTATAAAATTTTTATTACGTCTTTTACTCAATAAAAATTGCAGACACAGACATGGCTCTGTCTTTTGTCGTTGACTTCCGTGGACCTGGTCAGTTTTATAATGCGTCGTCTCGGCTCGCGGTTGACTATTAATGACCACTCGGTGGACAGGAAAAAAAAAAACAAACAACAATAAAGCGGGAATCTGTTTCTGAGATGAAGTCGTCATCCTGGTCAAGTCTCTGACCTTCTTGTTCACCTGTGAAGGAAATAGACCCGATGACTGGTGGTGGGGGGGGAGGTTCAGACCAATGTAAACCTTTGACCAGCCATGACCTAAGGTCGCTTAGATGATGATGGATAAATCTAACCAAGCCGGACAACCGACTAGCTCTGTGTCGAACATAAGTGGACATTAACGACAATGCTGTCATTGACCCATTGCGAGCCGGACCACTCCCCCCGCACGGACCCACGAAATGTATTTTAATACGGCGTCATTCATTACTCGGTGACCAAATACCGAAACAACTTGGGGCAGAGGTTGCAGAAAGAGAGGAGGTCCGTTTGAGGTCGGGGTTGGGGGAGGGTCATCTGAGGAGATATACCAAATAAAAGCTGCGATGACCACCACTATATTCAGGTGTACTGACAACTAGATGGATGAGAATTATCATGAGGGGCTATGTCAAACATATGAATGGACAATGGGACCGTACCACACACTGTCCCTAGTTTATATACATAGGGCCTTTCTTTGAACTTCTTTGGATTTATCTAAACAACCACATAGGGCCCTTGGGGGATGAATGGTCTACTGTTGTGACCATTCCTTTCAAAAATGGTACGACTCATTCCAACCTGAGGGTCCCGAGATATACTTGTACCTTCTTTCCTATTATGTTGATGTGTGTGTGTGTGTGTGTGTGTGTGTGTGTCTTTGAACTCAAGCACATATGATCTTATAGCCGATTCTCTCATTAAAGGAAAACGTCATTGATTTCTGAATACTTACACGATGTGATACTTACCTGTGATACTCAGCCATGGGCCAACTAAGACCACGGGCCAAATCCGGGCGGCCACTATTTAATCTGACCCCGTTACTCGTTCCAAAGTCAATACTTTTAGCACAGCACCAGCACCAGCACCAGCCTTTTATTTATGACGTCTTTGCGAGCTTTTGCTCCTGAATTCCCGACCCTCGGTCAAATTTATGAACCAATGGCCCGACACTCAAGCGTTTACCAACCCTTGTACTAGCCAATAATTATATCATATATAGCGAGATCAATGAATACACTGGTTTACAAATTTCATTTTGTGAAAACTGCTGATATGCAAATAAGTGTTTCTCATGCAACTTTTTATACTGATTCCAAATATGTAATCCAAAGTTGTATCACGTCAGGATTTTGCAGTTTGACATTTATTAATGTGAAAAAAGTCAATTAAACCAACAACAAAATGTACTTCGGTCATGCAGAAAACTATTGATAATATTTACAAAATTATTAAAAAAAAGCAGATTTATTTTGGTATTGTCTTCTACTGTACAATTGTCTTTAAGTGATTTGCTGACGCGCCAAGGATTGTGGCGTTTTAATAAACCAGCAATAGTCATGCATCATATTCGCGTTCAATAAACCTTGGTATCGACTCTCCATTGCACAAATGTCTTGATGGAATCTTTCACCTGCTCTTCACTGTACGCACCAAAATTTTCAGGAAAGTAAAGTCTACATGGGGAGTCCAAAAGTGCAACTTTACACTCATGCGGCAACCCAAAGCCCACCAAAATTTGGCTGTCATGTTCTCAACAAGACTTTTGTAATTGTCGGATTTAAAGTTTCCTAAAAATTGTTGACAACATCTTTAGAAGGCATTCCGAAACCCCGTAGCTCCGCTGTGGCCCAGGCCCCACTTGAAAATTCCTCATCAGTCATTACTTCTCTGATCTGCGGTCCAACAAAGATACCTACAAAGTCAATTTCGCTTCACTTAAATGGGGAAATTTTTCTGCCAAGTATTGAAACCCAGAGCCCAGTATGGTTCATATTCTTGACAAAAGCTTTCATCAACCCCAATTTTATATGCAGCGGTGAAGGAAGACCGATGTGCTTCCACCAAAGGCTTTAACTTTACACTGTGGCTTCTGGAGTGAATTCTTCTCTCGCTGGCCACACTTTTTGATATAATGCTCAGAGTCTGCTCTGCTATCCAGAGAAACGCAAAAAGCCTGAAATTTTGAATACCCTCCTTGGGTCCCAATATGATGGCTATGACCTTCAAATCTCCCACATATAACCACTTGTGCTGGTCATAATTCAACGAACTGAGCAACAGTTTCATGTTTTCATACGTTTCTTTTAATGTTACTGAGTGTGCCACTGGAAGTGATGATGTTTTATTTCCGTATCAATAGAAGAACTGCTTTCATACCTGCGCTTTGAGGAATCAATAAACAATCTCCTGATTAGCATCTCTAGTAAGCAATTCCCATAGATGTGACAAGGCCTTCAATATTATTACAATATAACAATTCTTGCTTACTTGAAAAACTGTACAAATTCTGTCTCTCGACATCTGTACACACTTTCACGCTAGTATCAGGAGTGAGAAGGTTTCGTTCTTGGGATACCGGCAGTTCAACTGATGACTTTGGAAGGTTTTTAGATCTCTAACTAGATCATCAAGATCTTCCTACTAGGTAAAAAGTTTTGGTGCTGACATCTTCTTCAAATCAGGATCAAGAACATCACTACTGTCTTCAGAACTTGAGCTGTCATCACTTTCAAATCATCAGCTGGTAGGAGGTGTAGGCACAGGGAATGTCTTCGCAATGTTCTACAGGCCTCAAGGCTGACAGAATTTTGTGGATATAGAATCATGTGTCTGCTTTTTTGTTGTAGATCCTACAACATTCGTCATGCAAAAATAGCAGTCCGTCACATGATTCGAAGGCTCCACACCAAATCATGGGCACACCAAATGGCATACTTTCACTTTACCTTTAAACCACTTGCCAAGAGTTACTTCACAGAGTTCACAAATAACATGAGGCGCCCATGTTTTTTTTTTTTGTCTGGTCTCCCAGTTTACATCAAAGTATGCATGATAATATTTCTTTGTTAAATTTGATATTTTCTTCTTCTCAGCCATTGTGCAAAATCGTCCACAAACATAACAAAAACTGTCTGCTGAATTCATTACAATGTCTTGGCATTGTGAAATTTTTTTAAAAATTTAAAATCAGCTAATCAAATATATCCAAACACACAATAACAAGCAATAAAATGTCAATTAAACTTGTTCAAACATAAAGTGATGACGTCATCTGCTTATGATAAGCATAAAATTTGTAAACACAAATTTGTGGTTTTCTCAAAAACCTGACGTGATACAAAAGAAATAAGTACATCCATATCGACCCAATAAACTTTCAGAAATTTATAATGTTTTGCTTGCAGTTTTTTATTAAACCAGTGATATTTATAAGGTGTCGTCATCAAAACATTTAAAGAAAAACAACAACTTTGGGCCGATTTAAGTTTATTAAGTTCATATTAAATGTACCGCATTAAAAATTTGAAATTCAATATATCTAAGTCAGTTTTAGATGAATAAAGTATGATATAAGTATAATTTGTTTTATATTCCATTTTTTTGAGTATTAAGTCCCTTATCAATTTATCTTACTTAACTTAATTAATTCCTTGAACTATTTGCGGAGCAAAGGGCCTATGTAACCTCTTTCCAGCGTACTCTGTCTTTTGGGGACCTTTTTCCATTACCCCATGTCTGTTTGAATCCCCCTACTCGCTAGACCTTCTCCAAGTGGTCTTTGTGCGGCCAAACTTTATCTAGCCTTGGGGTTTCTTACTTCCTCACTCTGAATTGTATAAGTATCGCAGTAATGGAGATTTTCAGGAAAATGCATCTTTACATGGCAGAATTTAGATTCATTCTACTTGAGGCTATGAATATATAAATCACCAAAACACCTAGACACATATTTTCCTAATTATTTGTTTGTATTTCGGGCACAATGGTCCTACTTAACTAATTTTTATAGGTGTTCTGTTCCTTCTAAGATATTCGCGGCATCACACTATTGCGCACTAATGTATTTTGGGGCGTATTACGTGTGAGTCTTTACGTTGCGTAAAACTATGTCGATTTCCTTCCTAATTCGCACAACCAATTTCGTTCGCCGCACACAGTCTTCGGAAAATCATAGACAACACGGACTGGATGTCGTACCACATTCCTAACTATAATAAGAACTCACGTGGCACAAAAAAAATCTGTGCATATTTTTTACTCGCATTCACTAGTTCATAATAAGTCGCACATTGTGATGATAATCATAATATAAGGCAGAAGTAGTGTCGAAATTAATTGGAGCGCAGACAAAGGGAAAGTGTGTGTGTGTATGGGGGGGGAGGCGCTGGTGACATGACCATCACTTGTGAACGGGTCACGTGTATTGTGTCCCCTCCCCCCCTCCCCGCCCTGATCAAATGCCCGGCGCCCCGCGATGCGGCTGCCTCTTTCACAGCACCGTCCAGCAAACAAACGGCTCATTAACGATCACTCTTGGCTGGTCATTGTAAAGCCACAATGGGGGGGGGAGAGACGCCACTTATGACAAGAATATAAAGTCGGCGTTTGAAGGAAGGGGAGACAACCTTTCAATGAGTGGGGAAAGTGGTGTTTGTAGCACTTTGGCTGGCAACTTTCCTTTCCTTTATGCACACATTGATAACACAACAAGTAACTCATACAACATTGTTTCAAAGATTTAAAAAAAATCTGTTTTAAAACTTGACTTAAATAATTATATTAGTATAAAACGATCCCCTGATAAATCCTAAAGAGACCATCGAGGTGAAATGAAATAAGAGTTTATCAGCTTCTGTAGCTACGGCTGCCCTATATGTAGTGTGGTTAGTTCAGGGGTCGGCAACCTTTTCAGGCGGAAGAGCCAAACGTTATAATTTACAATTTCCTCAGTTTTTAAAGAGCGACTAAAATTGTTGCTCCGATATGGTATTTGATTAGGCCGCAATTTCATATCGAAAGAGCCGCATGCGGATCGCAAGCCGTAGGTTGCCGACCCCAGGGTTTGTTCAATAACACCATTACTCTCCCCAATAAATATCAGGTGTCTCCTGTTTAAAATGGGCGTTCATCGATCAAACCAGAAAAAAAACAAGTCCTGGCACTCACCGAGTATCGAACCCAGGATCTTCCCTAACCCTAACCTAGAGCTCTACCATTTTGTACAAATATCCTAGATTAATACACAACAAGAACAAAAAAAAAGGTCTTAAAAAAAGGTGCTACATTGATTAGCAGGGGAAGGATTCAGAACTTTTCAAAAATATTTGTAAATACACAACATTTTAGAGAAAAAATAATTGATTGTTTTCTAATCATTGTCCTAATGCCAATACGCGAGTGTGATTTTATATGGTCATGGTTTCCACTGAATTCTTTTTTTTTTTTTGGCTTTACCAGATGTTCTCAGCTCATTGCATCGCGTCCTCCCGCCAAACACTTTGGGATTCACCGGGATGCAATGCTCTAAGCTATACTTTCGCACCAATGTTTTGTAGTTCACTGCACACCACAAATTTCATATTTCCTTCCAAAGTTGCACAAGCCAAATCTCTTCCAGCACACAGCTACTGCTAAATTATAGGGAATAATTGACGGTGCTGCAACATTGTTTGTGTATTGAGGGCAACCATTGTTGTTTGATTCTGAATAATAGGACAGGCATGTATCAGTTGTACCGTCACCCTGCTTCTTTCTCATTTTCTTTTATATTTTTTGAACCAACGGTCCCGACTCCAGAACACTCCAATGCCTCCCAAACAATATTTTAATCACTCTTCACACGTAAGTGGTTGATCGTCTTGTGCCCACTCGACATCTTACGATCCCGTGTCCACTGCTCGATGAGAGGGGACACTCACCGAGAGGGTAGTGGTGGTTGGGGTGGTAAGGTTGGGGGGGGGAGACATGGGAATGTGGGGACCAGGGGTTAGGGTAGAGGGAGGGAGGGAGGGATTGGGCAGGGGCGATGGCGGTGCTTGACGAGACTGCATTTGATTCCTCGCATTAATTACCGTTATTTATCTCTCACTCACATCAGAAAACCTCTTTTTTTTGCTTGAAGGTAAGAGGAGGGGGAGGGGAGCGGGGGCGGCGGGAGGGAAAGAGAGGGGAGCGCTGGTCAGATGAGTCGTCTGGAGATGCATGTCTACCATTAACACCCCATCATGGTCACGTGTTTGACCCCCACTTCTCTGGCTGACAGTCTGCACATAGTTACTCTGCTGAAACCCTACCCACTCCTCCCCCACATTTCCCTTATGCCCCATTTAACATCATTGGGTCAGGGGTCATCATCCCTCCTCCCCCTCCCTCTTCCCCAACACACCATATCTCCCTGAACGGTAATTCTCAGAAAGGTACCGCTTTCCCCTACACACACACATGCACACACACACGCACTCATATAACCACAACCACACACTTCCCCTTCCATTTGATGGTCAGTTTGAGACCAGCCTGTTCGGCGGCACCGGAAGGGCTACTAACTGAACTCACTTCCTACTCCCTACCCCCTGCCCCACATTTTTTCGTCTTTCATGCCTCTTATGTCATACAGAGGCTCGGCTCAACCTCTGATCACATGAGTGATGACCGGTAGTTTCAAAGTGTAATTGGACTTTGCCCGAAGTATCTTGAGTCACAAAAGATACAATATGTGCAATAAATTGATAGGTACTATACCCATTACATTAACATTTGTGAATGAAATATAAATAAAATAAAATTTATGAATTTTCGAAAAAATTCTGAATCCCCTCCGAGTTTAAGTAATAGCCGAATACACAGACTTTATTAATTAACACAAAGACAAAATAAACATACCATCATAGATCCGATAGACAATAGAAAATAGATCTGTAAAGTCTCTGACTTTACCACGGGAGATAAGAAGGGGAAACAACTTTCTTGGAGATCGAACCCAGGACTTTCAGATCGTCATTTCAGCGCTTTACCGGCATGACCATCCGTCGCCTACAGATAGATAGATAGATAAATAGATAGATAGATAGATAGATAGATAGATAGATAGATAGATAGATAGATAGATAGATAGATAGATAGATAGATAGATAGATAGATAGATAGATAGATAGATAGATAGATAGATAGATAGATAGATAGATAGATAGATGATAGATAGAGAGATAGACAGATGACCATCGTGACCAATCTAAGGCGGCACCTAACTAACTGCAACATTTAACACATTTCTTCGCTTCCAATCATCTGGTTTTATGTTCAACTCTGCGGGAATTCATCTTATCAGAAGCAGTTTTCAAAGAACATCCTTAAAACTGTCGAGAAAACAAAAATGTCTCACATTTAGTCCTCCTGTTTTGACGGGTTTCCACCCATCGCTTCAAGTGAGCCCAACGCAAACGTAACAGGACTTTTATGTCGTCATCAGTTATTGTGCTCTCGCTTTATCTCTGAACTAATCCACTCGGAAGTCGAAGGAAACGTCCACGGAATCCACAAAAGAGGGTGGGGCCGTTTCATCATCCAGTCGCTACCCTTTAAAGCCCCTTATAACCCGTGTGAGGTAAGTAGCGGTTGAGGGGATCTAGTTTTAAGGGGGTGGGGGTCAAAATATGTATATAGGCTTTTAAAGAGACCTCCTGTTGACGGCTGGGATTTCATCGTCAAGGTCACAGTTTTACTTGGCGCTTGCAAATGGGAAAAGGAAGGTGAAGTAAAAAGGAGTGGGGTGGGGGGTTGGGGGGTGTAGGCTTGTCTTTCAGTCCTTCACCCCGCCCCTTTTCTTCACAGACCTCATTTCACATCCACGCCAACAAAAAAAAAACTGGCCAACTTTCCACGAGGTTGTTGTTTTACCTCTTGAAGTGACCGTTTCCGGTCACGCGGGGAAGTGATGAAGACGCAGAAACAATGAGTACTTATGAAATATGCCGCGACCAAGGCTCTTTGAAAGGATTATTGGGTGGCTGGGGGGTGGGGGGGGGACTTTTGTTTGAACAGCGGTAAGTGACCATGTGTGTATTAAAAGAGGTCAGTCCGACCTGCCCAGGTCTCAACACTAACGACTTCAGACGCCTCGACTATTGTTACTTTATTATATCAGCGATACACATGAGAATAACAAATAAAAACACGTTTAATAATAAATGTATTGGTATTCAATAAATATTGGATGACGTGCATGATCTGAAAACAAATTGAACATATTGGAACCGGACAGAGGTCAGTTGAGGCCCCGAGAGTGGGGGGAATACTGGACTCCTATTCAAAATAGACGACAAAGATGGAGGTATCCATTTAAACTTAGGTTCTCTGTGGCACTCCTTATTTATTACCGCCCCTGGTCGCGAGCACTGCGCCTCCCCCCCTCCGCCTTTAGATCCGCCTTTGGTAACAGATTTTGAATATGGCGCCCTTTTTGCAGTAACCTTACGGTGATGGGTTTTTTAAAAAAAAATCAAAGATTGGCTTGGGCGTGGTGACTAGGATTATATCGATTTACAGACAGACAGATAGACAGATACGTAGATAGATAGATAGATAGATAGATAGATAGATAGATAGATAGATAGATAGATAGATAGATAGATAGATAGATAGATAGATAGATAGATAGATAGATAGATAGACAGACAGACAGACAGACAGACAGACAGATAGACAGATAGATAGATAGATAGATAGATAGATAGATAGATAGATAGATAGATAGATAGATAGATAGATAGATAGATAGATAGATAGATAGATAGATAGATAGATAGATAGATAGATAGATAGATAGATAGATAGATAGATAGATAGATAGATAGATAGATAGATAGATAGATAGATAGATAGATAGATAGATAGATAGATTTTAACAAATTATCGTTCTATTGAACAGGAAGTAAGACTGGTATCTAAATATATTTTGTTTTGATTCAATAATTTCAACTCCATGTAAGCTCTTTACTGTTTGTTCTCACGCAAGCATGAAGGCACACCTTTGGGGTAAAGACTGGCGGGTTTAATAGAACAGAGAGGAAGGCTTGGGGGGGGGGGGCATAATGAATAAAGGAGAATGTTTAGAGCCATTCCCCAGAGAAATGACCATAACATTAGCGCAGCACCACTCGCACTCCCCGTGGCGGTTATCTCCAACTCAGACCAGTGCCCTGGCTTCCATCACAGACCGGCTAGCGGGATTTCCCCCATCCCAGGGCTTCTGGCTGAGCACCATCAAAGGACCCCAGGAACAGAACACGCAGGGTTATGAACTGAGTCAAGTTATTCATCTTTTCGTTAAGAAAGA
This sequence comes from Bulinus truncatus, assembly GCA_021962125.1. Lineage (NCBI taxonomy): Eukaryota > Metazoa > Mollusca > Gastropoda > Planorbidae > Bulinus > Bulinus truncatus. Next base: position 443,238 of record JAGDYQ010000181.1, on the reverse strand, counting down.
GAAAGAAAGAAAGAAAAAACAGAATAAAAGTTTCATTAATAAAGTATTTTCCTCTCATAAGCGTCTCCCACCCCTCCCCCACCCACTGCCTCCACCTCAAACCCCCCCTCCCCAACTAGACAAAGGTTATAAACTATGGGCGATAATGAATCTCTGTAGCAAACTGTTTCTGCTAAACACGGAGACGTACAACCAGGCGCCAATCATCAACAGCAGCGTGACGTCTTCCAGGAGACTCAATAGTTTTAACAAGAAAGGTATCAGTGGAAAAGCACGTTTGTTACGTTACAATGGTGACTAAATGCGGCTCTTATAGCCACGTACGGCTCTCATTGTCACATGCGGCTCTTATTGCTACATGCGGCTCTTATAGTCAAATACTACACGTATAGCAGCATGCGGCTCTTATAGTCAAATGTGGCTCTTCGTTCATTTTTGAGCGGCTCCTATTGAAACTTTTTTTGTTTAAAGTAGTTTCACTGCTCCCTAATAATTTACTGCTGGGGCTGCTCTCATCTCGACCTCTTACCTGGCCACCCCTGCAATATAATCTCAGAAAAAATTGATTTATTAGCTTCCTTCAAAAGTGCTTCGTTCATTTCTACCAGATGGCCGTTATGTAATCCGCCATGATATTGACGTTGTGTCGTGATTTATTATTTGATTTATTTTCAGTGTTGACGACGACTCTCACCCCTTACACCAACCATGGACAAACTGGCGCCCGCGGGTCGGAGACTATTTAATGGGGGTGGGGGGGCCGCCACTCGTTTCAGAGTTAAGCACAGCGCTAGTCTTTTATATTATGACGTTTACATTTCATTCATATTAGTTTCTTGTCTTCCATCTGCTCTTGGTTCAGGCCCGCCGGGTCAGATTTACGAAACCCCCATGTGGCCCGCGACTCAAAGTCATTCACCAACCCTTTCTTACATCTGATAGTTGGTATATGTATATGTGTGTGTCCGTGTGCGTTTGTGTGTGGGTTTGTCTCTGTGTATTTGTCTCTGTGTGTGTGTGTGTGTTGCTCAGCTCTGAACCATTAACTTACGAAGTATTATTGAGTTATACGATTCCGGTGTCTCAAATTAGTGATAGAGAACAACCGTCCAAGAAGCCGTTGGCAGAGCTTGCCATGAATGGATTTACCCAAGATGTTGTTTTTTTAGGGCTATCTTATGTTTTACTGGGTTTTTTTTTTTTTAAAAACTATTTTTTTTCTTCTGTCTAAGTCATAAATATAAATCGATCCATTCCTGTATTCCCCCACAAAATGTTTTTTTCCAAACTATTTTTGCTCCACTAAATACATTTGATTTGAAATGAAAAGTAGGATACTTTAAGCAAGAGATGTGCACTTGTTATGACATTGATAATGAAAGGTATCAGCATACTCTCTTACTTTCTTTGATAGATAATACAATAAATTACGGATGGTCGTGCGGTGTAGAGTGCTCGACTGTCGACCGGAGAGGTCCCGGGTTTGAACCTCAATGAGAACCTTGGGACCTTTACAGGTTCTGGTGTAAGTCCCCAAGTCCATACAGCTGTGCTAACCACACAAACCCTTCATACACCGTGGTTACTGAAACATTTGAATTCTACACTTCATCTGCTCCGATGAATAAATAGTACAATAAATAAAACAAAGCTAAATATCCAGGATTTTGTTTAGCAAACTAATAGTGTAATGAGTTGAACTCAGAATGTAAGCTTTGGTTGTCAAAGCTATGTGGTAAAGAGAAATGAACGTATACTTCATATCATCTGTGACATGGCATTCAGTTGAATTGGTCCAATCTCGGTTCTTTAAGTAAAATAGAATACATTGTTTAAAGAGCCACAACTAAAGCTAATTTATCAAGATCTAGTGAACTAATGTAATTAATTAATAGTGAAAAAAAATGTTGATGGATAAAACTCAACGAAAGGCCACATTTGGCCACCGTTTCTCTGGCCATAGTTTGTATTAGTTTGTAAACAAACAGATTCATTACTGCTTTGTTTAATGAGTACCAAGGACTATGGGCGACCGGTCATCTACCTGCAGCCAACCCATTATCACAGCGGTCTTCTCTTCCCCCTCGAACGTTTTTCTCATGGTCTGTTAAAGAAGATGATTAAAAGGGGCTCTTGTTGTGCTGACCGCTGCCCAGTGTGTGGTCATCCCCCTGGTGTACGCTAAACATGTCAATTTTGTGGTCTGAAGAAAGTAGAGCTGAGTCAAGCCCGTGTACTCACTGCGTCGTATCTGCAGCCAATAATCAAAGGGGAAGTGAGCAACATCGAAGTCAGCATGCATGTATGAGTGTGCCGGTGCACGCGTGCGTGCGTGAGTCTTCAGAATAGTTTATCAAGTCGTTGAAAAACTTCGGGGGGATCGGCCGTAGTGTAAAGTTTATGGAAGATTATCACCATGCCCCGCGAGTTCTGGAATTTTTCGACTTTGATGTTGCTGACCAGTCCATAGTCCAGTGTTAACTAAGGACACGGTTGTATATTACCTTCCCCTTAGGGAGTACACAGCAGTAGCCCCCGCATGGTCCAAGATAGCCAATGGCTTTACTTCCGTTATTTATTGAGAGATCACAGTTTTTGGAGGCGAGTGTTAGAGTTGACCGGTCACTTTTATACTCACACGCGTGTCGCGTCAGTGGCTGTTTTTTTCTCAAAACATCATAGAGCTCACGGTTCTAAATAAGATAATGATCTTTGTAGGATAGAACACTGTCCAGTTTCACACAGTTGTGAAGTGTTGTGTTTGTGTGTGTGTGTGTATCGGCTGTGGCCTCCTATGGGTGAGCAATAATTTCAGCGTGATGTATGTCAATTAGACTGAGTGACGTTGTTGCCTCGCTAATTGGAGTGTGTGTGTGTAGGGTGGGATGGGGGTCGGGGGGGTAGCCCAGTAGGGGTGCGGTACTCCCAGAGAGTGAGTTGAAACAAGATGTGGGTAAAAGAGGGCGTGCCGTTTTGAGCAAAACAAAACAAATTCAGAATCTCTAAAGACTTGAGATTTTTTTTTTTTAAATTAAGGCAATATGCAGGGCAATGTTCCAGCTAGTTTTCTGAGGTTTGGTGCGCTACAAAAAAAAAAAACTGGGAGCGCGCAACATTTTCAGGAGATTACACTTTTGTGTGCGCCACATATTGTTTGCTCGACCATTAGCTTAACAGTAGGACTTAGAGTATAGCTTGTAGCTGTCTAGAACAGCCATTCTTAGCGTTTACTTTAAGGCCCTTGGGCAGACTTTCAGAAATATTTGTGGGCTCCCGTGTAAAATTATCATCGTGGTCCAGATAACATAAGTTCTCATATTACTGGAGTTTTACTGGAATTACCGGAGTTAATGGAGTTACTGGAGTGGGACATTTTGCCAGTGAGGGGTCCAGGACAGTAAACACAGTTTTCCTAATCTCAGGAACCACTCTGCTTGCTAGAAATCAATAATTACTTTTACCAATACCCGTGTATAGAATTCTGTATAAGGGTCCATACACTTCTCACTGAGCCCCTTGATGACAGTTATGCGGTGTTTAAAATTGACCTCCGTGATCAGAAATATTGTCTTGACTTGTAGTTGTTGTAGTTGTTTTTGTTTCTAATTTGTTCCGTTCAATTGTAAAATAAAATTCACCCGGTCATAATAAACACATATTGAAGGCCTATTGAAATACTACAAGTTTAAAAAAAAAAAAAACAACAATCACATGAACAAAGAAAAATTAACCGTAAGTAGGCGTGGTTACCGGGTGTGAAATGGGCGCATGCGCACCACAGTGCAAACAATGTGTGTCACAGGTGGTTCCATCTGCCAGTCTTACAGATCTGGTGTTTTTTTTTTTGTTTGTTTTTATTTACCCCCTCCCCTCCACACACACACACACACCTCCTCTCCTCCACATTGTAGATTACACAACATTGAAACTACACCTACATCAAGATGGGGTGGGGGGAGTGCTGGAGTGAAAAGATTTATTCGAATTACTGTCTCGTCTGCAAACCAAATCATCTGCTTGTGATTTTTCACACACACCCCCTCCCGGAACCCGTCCCCAACCCCACCCCCATCCGCCACCAATCCCTGAGCAACACAATCTCAAAATCAGATTAAAAAAAAAATTTCTGGAAACAACAAACAGTTGATGTTAGTTATGACGTAGGGTGGGGGCGGAAGGGGGGTGGGAAGCCATCTCGATAAGTCCACCCCCCCCTTTCCCAACTTCACCTTCCATTCTGCTGCTGTCATGACATTTTCACCTGCCCGGGGGCCGTGGTGCACGACCGTGGGGGTACGGATACAGTTACGGGATTCAGGAACCGGTCGCACCTCCGGGCAATGACGTGGAAATACGAGATGTGACCGACGTGTGTGGCGCAGGTCCTGACAATCTTACGTGGGTGGGGGGGTAGTGGGTTAGGGGTGGGGGGTGGAGGAGTTGACGGTGGCCTTGTTTATTTAATATGTGCCACCAGGCTGAGGCTAGACGCAACCTACTATACCCGTCACACACATACACACACATAAACAACCGTAGGTTCCAATCCATCACCCTTCCTTAACCCTCCTATTCCCCACAAACACCCCAGATATATCTATTTGGTTTGGGTGATAATGCCGTAATGTGTTTGTTTTTGGGGTCGTTTGTTGTTGTTGTTGCTTTAATGCTCAAGATTTGAAAAGTAAAGGAATCATTCATTGGTTGACTTTTACATGTTGGATCCAATGGCTAAGTGTATACTTGTTGGATCAACATGGCTAAGTGTATACTTGTTGGATCAACATGGCTAACTGTACACTTGTTGGATCAACATGGCTAACTGTACACTTGTTGAATCAACATGGCTAACTGTACACTTGTTGGATCAATATGGCTATACATCAATGAGTTAGATCTCAATTCCGCTATAGTACCAATGTCATCAGATCCAGTCGCCTTTCTTTCACATTGAGCCATTTAATGTAAAAAATAGGAGAACTATTCGTAGTATTAATAGTGTGCGTGTGAGTATCTATCTATCTATCTATCTATCTATCTATCTATCTATCTATCTATCTATCTATCTATCTATCTATCTATCTATCTATCTATCTATCTATCTATCTATCTATCTATCTATCTATCTATCTATCTATCTATCTATCTATCTATCTATCTATCTATCTATCTATCTATCTATATATATATATATATATATATATATATATATATATATATACATAGTTTGACACTTTCCTCGAAATTGTGATCTCTCGATATATATATATATATATATAATTCTGGATCCATCAGATTTGCATAACTGTCTTGAAAAAATAACGCAACTCTAGTGTTTTTATCGACATTCTATACACAACGTTGACTGTCTAATTCTCTCTCAGCGTCGACCTGATACCAAGCCTGTACATATGGGTGGGGCGAGGGGGGGGGGTATGCTGCTATATCTATAGCTTGGGAACCGTTGTTTCTTTGGCAGGTTGGCGTTTCACACATTTCTTACCTGTGGAGCTGAAGTTGGCACCTAGAGCCGTCACTGGCAGTTCGCTGTGACTAGAGTCATACCGAGCTCTCTCCACTCCCCCCCCCCACCCACTTACACAGCCCGACCTATTTTGCAATTTATATGGTTGTGTGTGTGTGTGTGCTAATGGGTGTCTACGTGTTGTGTGTCATTTAACTTTATGCATATGAAGGATGGGAGGTAACAGCCAGAGTTTTTTTTCCCTGCCATTTTTAAAGCCATGTCAGGAGTTATCGTCCCTGAATGTCATACGATATATATTTGTGTGTGTGTGATCCAATCCCAGACAACCGTTGTAATCATTTAGTCATCCAATGGAGACACACACACAAAAATTGTTCCTATTCTTGCAAGCCATGGCAAGTATCCTGCTATTAAAATCACCATAACAGTGTCAGGTGTAATTCCCCTCCCCTCAAAACTAAACACACACAACCTAGGGTAGCCCCCCACCCCTTCCACCCACCCACCTACCCTGCACACCTATCTCTTTTCACACCTTCTTATGTCGGCAGTGATCCTAAAACTGGCACTTAACATTTCCGTATTCATCTCTGGTTAGAATCCATGAAGATTATTGCCTGGTCCATGTGGTTATGTATCAGCTGATAGTTACCTTCTGGGCCTCGCTGCCCCCCCCCCATATCCAAAGTTTAAAGTCCTTTTCAAAACTTCGTTCATTTCAAACATGGCTAAAAAAGTATCTGCTAAGTATGAAAGCTTAGCTACGTCTCTTTGTTGGACAACTCTTTTTTTTTTAATTTCTAATTTTTTTTACACCTTGACAAATAAATTGCCAAATGTTGTTCTTGATATAAAACCTAATGTATAGACACAATTTCAAGGTGACCAATATATTTCACCCTATTTGACCTATTTATGAGTCTACATCCCGTCGTGCTCTCTCTCTCTCTCTCTCTCTCTCTCTCTCTCTCTTATTAACCGTTATCTTGACGTATTTTCTATTCGTCCCTTTTAAAAATAAACAAATAATTGTTTAACAGATAAAATCAGCGAAACCTGATAGCAATAAACAAACAAAATAGACGTGTATTCAAATGAAAGTTTCCCATTCTCCAGACTTAAGTCTATACTCTGTACTCTTGTATTAAGATATTTTTATCAAACTCCATAAATATCTTCTATTTGTATCCATAAAGATATTCTATTTGTATCTACATATTTGCACGTATTAAGATCTTTTTAATCCGTCTCAATGAAGATCTTTCTGTTTGCATCCATTCGGATCTTTCCATTCCCACGTATTAAGATCTTTTTAATCCGTCTCAGTGAAGATCTTTCTGTTTGCATCCATTCGGATCTTTCCATTCCCACGTATTAAGATCTTTCCGTGACCAACGTAGAGATTTCAATATAGAACAAGTTATACAGAACGGTATCTCACAGCCTGTGCTTTGTTTTCCAAAACTTTCTCTTAAAAAAACCAAGCAGCTATTAATATACTGCCAACCAATAATATTGCCAGTGTACTCACCGCGCTGACCTTTCAAACAACAACAACAACATCAACTTGTCATCCCTTGACGCCCCCACCCGTTGAAGAAGAAAGTCCCCCCCCCCCCCGTTAACACAGCCAATCAGACAACACTTTAAGAGGCCAATCTCTGACCTTTATTTTCCGTAACGTTTCTTCTTTCCCCTGTTGTAGTTTTTTTTTTTGACCCGATATTTTTTGTGTGTGTGGAAATCCCCGACTGTTACGACTAGAGCTTTATGAGGTTTATTATTGTCGGCAATATAAACAATAGGAGCTGGGAGATATTAGGGACCAGTGAGGGGGGAGGGAGGGGGGTGTCAGAATTACGCATATTAAATTGCGGTTTTTTTCTTTTCTGTGGCGTAATATTCTACAAAACAAAATAAAATACAGCGGGGCGTATACCTTCCCCCTCTCTCATTCTAAACAGGTCCGCCCCTACTCCAGTGTCTTATAGAAAGGTAACTTAAAACCTAAGATGGCGGGGTGGGGGGGGTGTGAGGTATTCATGTGGTGAGGAAGTGGATGGGGAGAGGAGATGGCGACTCTAAGGGTGGTAAGAATTAGACAATTTGTCACGTATACAATGAAAAAGGTTCAGTGTGATGTCACACCAAGGTGTTCTTGCGAGAGAAGGGTGTATTGATCGTTGTTCTCAGGAAGAGGCACTACCGGACCAGGGGGTGACAAGAAGATTTAAAAAAAAAAAACATGATGTTTTTTTTTTTGTAATAGTTTACTTAAAATTGTACATGACCCAACATAATGACATCTTCTTCGTATTACTGCGTTCTATTACAAACTGTGGTTTTTTAAATGACGAGATTTATAAGAGTGAAATATATTGTCAACGTTATGTAAATCTGAAGTAATGGGTTGAACCTAACATACGGTAGTCATAGTGTTAAGTCTTAATGTACACAGTGGCATGCGCTGACATCCAGGTAGACACAGAAACATATATCTACATACAGTTAGATACAGTGACACACATTTACATACAGGTAGACACAGTGACACACATCTATAGACAGGTAGACACGTGTGACATGCGTTTACCCGAGGGTTAGGCGTACATTGACATGAGGTTGAGCTACAACGGCACGTTTAAAATATGTGTCATTAAAAAAAAAATCAAAATGAACAGACAATGAGGCAGATTTGAACGAAGTAATGCAAACGGGTAGAGTCCAGTACTTGCACACTTTTTTCCAGAATAATTATCCAGAAATAGATGAAAAAAAAATATTTAGATAGCCTACATATTAAAATTTAAAGCGAAAACTCGAAATTTTATATCTAAATAAAGATTGAAAAAAATACCTAGATATCGTTTATGATGACATTTCGAATGGTTTGAAAAAAAAAATTAAGCTCTGGATATAAATGATCCTAATTGGCAGCTTAAGAGAGTTTGATATTCTATGATATCTTTATGAAAGATGGAATGGTCATCTCTTTATTTCACTACGGCGTCAGTTCTTGGTGGGTCTCTACTCCATCTAGTTTAAACTGCGACCCCAAGGGATGAAGCCTGGGCACTGAGACTCGAACACATGACCTTCACCCCACAGCCACTGCTCACAGCCTCCTCACTATTCATCCATTCACCCCATATAATAACGCACCAACCGCCAACAAGTGGTGTGAAATAAATATGACGCACAGTAATAATGTAGGTATTTTTCGAGTATCGAATCAGTAATGTTAGACCTTTCAGTGGTGAGTCTGAAGGTTCCCAATGTTTAAGGCCCGTATCTTGTTTGTCACAGGCTTCTTACATCTAGCGGGGTCAATAAACATGTCAGTGTGAGATTCATTGGAAGTTAGTACTGAGGAACCTTTCCGATGATGTCATGTGATTACATCAACAGATGTACGGCTGAGTAACAATGACCAAAGTGAGGTGGAGTGGTGGCAGAGGACGGGGGTGAGGGATGGGGTGGGTGTAGAAGGAGACTCATTTCACGTGATGTCTGAAATGAAACAAACACAAACAGAAGTTACTGGATACATCGCTGGGAGGGATGGTGAGAGAGGGGGGGGGCGGAATAGAAACAGATTAGCTGAGAGTATGGAAGGGTGGAGGGGGAGTGGGGCGGATGTAGTTTTACTTAATTATAACCCGAGGGTAAGAAATGGTCAGTTACACGTATTTTTATTTATTATTTTTTTCGTTAGTCTGTTAACGGTGATGGTACAACTGAAGGAGTTATGTTACAATCTGTAATTGACGTACAAACATTTTTTTTTAAGCTACTGGGAATAAAAAAAAGCAACAACGTTTAAAACCCAAATGACGACTTAGGACAAGTTTTGTAGGCTTGGATGCCTCTCTTTCTCCCCCCCCCCTTCCCCCCACACTAAATGAGGAACGGCGTATGGAACGACGTATTTTGGTTTTCTGCTACCCCCCCCTCCCCCCACTGTTGTATGGATGTTCAACGGTCGTAACGAAACAAAACTGATCAGCGTGTTGCACGGTACTATTTCCAATATCATCAAATGCCCCCCACCCCCCAACACACACATCATCTCTAGCTACCGTGGTGTCTGTACGGAAGTCTGGGGGTGTGTGGTTGTTCGTTGGAATATCCGTATAAAACATTTTATATATATATATATATATATATATATATATATATATATATATATATATATATGTATATATATATATATTATATATATATATATATATATATATATATATATATAATTACTAATATTCGACACCATTTGACAGAGATACTTTCTCTTCCTAAGTAATTGCAATAGTATCTTCTATTCTTTCTCTTTGAGGCCATTTGTTACCGTAACTCTGGCTCAAATCATGTTCTAAGTATCACTGACAGGGCTGTGTCGTACAGCAGCATAGATGTGTATACATCAGTGATAGCCCCACAGGAGCTGCTCTGTATGAATCGACACAATACTGCCTTGAAGAGAGAATGGTCAAATAAAGAGATATACTAATACTTACATATGGAAACAAAACGTATTTGTCCTCTGAGCATGTCACCGCCTAACTATATTGATTTCCAAATAAAAATAAACAATTGCTACAAATTGTTTTCGGAATTGCAATTTTTAAAAGGTGTACTTTGTGTCACTGGCTCATTAAAGGTGGGGGGGGGGGGGGGGGGGGTAGAGAAGTAATGTAGAAACAGAGATTGCACTGACAGGCGCGGCTTTGATCCACTGATTCAACATTCTAGCAGAAACAGACATCGAGACTAGGGAGTTGAGTCTTGATTGTTATATTCTAGATGACTGTATTGAACATACGATATAGTCAAAATAGTCACTTCAGTGTGTCTTGTGCGGTCTTTAACAAGTCGGGTCTCAGAGCACATGGACAGAATTAGTAGCCATAATTATAAAACAATATTGTTATCATACATATCCTATTAATTGAAGTTATTTTTTATTTTTAAATAACCTATAGAACAAAAATAACCACACCAAGTGATAATCAGCCAAACTCAAAGTGTTTACAGAATGGCGTAACGGAAAACCCCAGTAGGTTGTTGTAATAAAACAAAGATAGGACCGTGCACCGCCACCCCTCCCCCGCCCCATTCCTACGGTCTTGTCCAGCTCGTATCCGCAAGTTTTAAGTAAAACTGTCCCTGTAAGCACTAACAGGTCTGTCACGTCAACTGGACAAATCGCCCTCTTAAAAAGGTCCTCTATGGTCTCCACTGGCTAGGCAGGGCAAGTGACGCAGAAAAATTGACCGCATAAACTGGACAATAAGTGAAATTACATGACCGTCAAAGCTGATATGTGGGGGGGGGGGGGAGAGAAGTGAGTTGTGGTGGTGGTGGTGGTAGAAGAGCTTGAGAACCTCACCTCGTCCCTCCCTTTTCCTGCCCCCCCACCCACACACACAAAGCTTCCCTCACACACTAACTAAACTTGACCGTAAGTAGTTTTTAGAAAAGAGAATTTGGGGGAAAGGTAAGTACCATTGACCGCTGATGGATGGACTTTGGCCTGACACACAACAGTGCCAGCGAGTGACCACTTGGGAGATTTGTGGTGGACACTGGTAATTAAAAATTGTGGGCTATCTTAATTCTCCACATTAGAATGGACTGGATGTGAGCTTGACATATAAGGAATGTTTATACATTTTTTTTTTCCAATTGAATATTTGTATTATTTATGGTTTTAAGAAATTGAATAACATAAATGAAAATATCTAAAATACCAAAAACAAAACAAAAAAAAAAAAGCCATCACTTAATGTGCAATCAAAAAAATAATAAATCGAAATATTAGTAAGTGTAACAGAATAAATAAACACCAATGTTGACCATTACATATTCATCGTTTGATGTTGGTAATGAACCTGATGGACAGGGGTCTGAGGGACACGACCGAAAATGAATAAGCAAACAAGGCAACCAACTAGGAACAACAACCCTTTGCAAAAAGCTCCACCCCTTCCCAACAGTACAAATTCCTTTACTAAAAATGATACCTTAACTAATGATTTGCATAGCTCCACTCCCACCCTCCCCCAGTGCCTACATTCCCCAAGAACGGACCCTATGAGTAGTGATTAGCCCAATATTACCACTTCCTTCCACCCTATACTTCGATGGCGACGATGTTACCTACTTAGTTTGTACTTAAGAGTATAACCATATCTACAAAATGTAAAATATTCCTATTTTACTTTAGCCCTGAAGTGTGCATTCATTTTTTTCCGAAGCCAAAAACAGGTGAAGGCAGTGCCGATTTAGGCAGATTTGACCGATTGCTCCAAAATGGGCCCCGCGGCTGGAAAGGGACCCCCCGCAATTTACATAAAGCATATCACTTTCAGTCATGGCTCTTGTCACAGGCTAGAAGAGGGGCCTGGCAAACATTTGCCCCCCCCCCCCCCAATTCGTAAGGCCTGCCGTATGTGAAAGGGGATATGTGGCTAGCACGAAGCCTCAGCCGCCTTTACTCCCCCAACATATGCCACGTACCCATTTATAGCCGGACGGACTCAGGAACTTTCCTCATGATTTTAAAAGATCCCTACTCTCAAACCAGGGACCTCCTCTACACAAACCAGGGACCTCCACTACACAAACCAGGGACCTCCACTACACAAACCAGGGACCTCCTCTACACAAACCCAGCGGCCGTTTCAAACATCCTGAACGGCCGTATTAGGTTGGTAGGCCGTAATTTGCCAAGGTCGGTCGGTGCTTGTATACCTACCTAATGGATAAGGCGTCTGACTTCGGATCAGAAGATTGCGAGTTCGAATCTCGTCGGAGTCGGTTAATATTTTGCACCTCTTTTTTTATCCTCTTAAAGTATTTAGTATTCATCTCACACAGCCAGGCAAGATGTTCCTTTTATCAAATTAGACCTACATAATACTGTCTATTATACTATATATTCCTTTATACATTACAACTGTATAATACAGTATGTTTCCTAATATTTTAAACCTACATAATGAAACATATTAAGCTCGTAAAGGAACCACAACAGTGTGTGTCACTCAGTTATAAAATATCACTTTGATGTTCAAACATAAGAACGCATGTTTTAACTGGTTGTATCAATGGCACAATGGAAGATGGAAGTCTGCGAAGAAAGAGGTAAGCTGATGGATGGGGGGGGGGGGTGGAACGATGTAGGGGAAGGGGTGGGAGAGTGTTGGTGGGAGGTGTAACACGTAGTCAAGCGTCTATAAAACACTATCAATAGTTGTGACAGTCTGTATTGTCATTTGTGACATATTCGCGTCTACATCCGAAACCGGAAAGAAAAAAAAAACACCTCCCCCCCCCCAATCCCACCCCCTGACAACAACCAGACGCTACGTTGCCCCCGCCTTGAAAAGAATTATTAGACAAATATTTTTCTTAATTATAACCTCCCTTCCCCTACAAAAAAAAAGGGGGGGGGGGAGATAAAAGAAACAAAAAAAAAACGAGACAGTTATCGCCCCATTTCAAGATTCCATTTTTTTTTTGAACGTTTGGCAGAATATTTTTGGTTAGAAATGTGTGAAAGTGTAAGGGGGGGGCGGGGTGGAGTGCGGTGGAAGGTGAAGGGGGCGAAAGTTTAGATGGAACGGCATAGATCAGATAAAGAGAGGTGGAAATAAAAGGGGTAGAGCACTCCTCACATTCTCGTCAATCCTCGCCCCGTGTCATCACCAATTACTTCCCCCTTTTACTGTCGAGTTTCTTTTTTTTCTTCTTCTTCTCCTCACCCCATTTTTTTTATACAGGGGGGGGGGAAACTATCGCCAATTAGCGCCCTGCGCGACCCCACAGGTCGAATGGCTTCCCCCCCCTCACCCCCTTCTCGTTTTGCAGATGAAAACTGTCAACTGTCAACATTGCGATATACCAGTGGAGTTTTTGTGTGTGTGTGTGTGGAGGGGACTCACTTTTTTCCTCTGCCACCTTTTTTCCCCCGTGGTCTGTGCCTGTCCGAATGTCCATCAACCGGTAGTCAACGTACGGTGCTATACCAAACAACACTTCCCTATGTGTCCGATAGTAAACAATGCCCGCCTTTGTGTCTGTTTGTCTGTGTGTGTGTGTTCTGAAATGGTCGACGCGACAACAATGGCTACCGGGCGAAGTCTGAGACAAATAGCAGTGGACATTCGGAGACGCCCACATCCTCTTCCTCATAACTCCACCCTGGACTATACTAACACAACACACACACACATACAAAGTTCTGATATGAAGCGGTGTCCGAAGATCAAAGACAACCGGACAAAAACAATCAGCTATCCGTATTATGACAGCCATCCGGCACCAATATGTCTGTCGAAGGCACCCATCTAAAAGATGTCTCCGGTATACAAAACAAGGGGGGCCTATCTGAACGACAGACACGGCGGGCTCACTGGTGGGGGAACGGAGGGTGCAGGGGCTGGGTGGTGAGGGTGGAGGGATGCTTCGCTTAATACTATGATGTCGGTCTGTCCAGCGCTAAATGTAAAAACAACAAACGAAACCCAAGAAGATGGTCACCGATGGACGATCCACATTTTTCAGTGAGTGGGTGGTCAATGGAACTGAAACCTGATGAGTGAAAGACACAGGGTGTAGGTTCAAATCTCAGTATCACCTTTTATTAACTTACTCATGCTTACTTCATTGGCTGTTTCTCTACGGATCAACGAAATGGCTCGGGGAGGGGGGGTCATTAGAAGAAGAAAGTCGGAGGTTCAAATCTCAGCGGTATTTTAGAGTACTATGATATTGACCTATTTCAAAATATGTCTCTGGTCAAGTGGTCAAGGAGGGTAGAAATAGTGTGTGTGAAGTCCCTATAAAGATGAGATGAAATCTCTTAGATCCTATAAACCACTAAATGGGACGGTTTTTATGGTGCCATTCTTTCACCCCTCCCCCACCACCATAGCCGATAGTCCAATGGACTTAAGGAGATATATCGGGAACTTGAGCCAATACCTGAAAATTTTCTTGGTCCTCACCGGAGATCGAAACAGGTACCTTCAGGTCGACAGTCGAGCGCTTTACCGCACGACCATCCGTCCCCATAGAAATAGTATAAAGTTCCATTAGCTCTAAAGAGCCATCCGGGCAGATGAGGTGTAGAATTGATCTGTTTCTGTAACCTCGGCATATGAAGGGATTGTGTGGTTAGCCTTCAGCCCTTTAATTCCCTCTTAATTCAGGTATCCATTTAAAGCCTTTAGTTCTCACCGAGATTCGAACCTGGGACTCACAGATTAACGGTCGAGCATTTTACACTTCTCGCCCACCCGTCCCCTAAAAATAGTAGAGTTATTACAAATAGTAAAAAAAAAAATAAATTATAGCGATGCAAATGTTATAGATGTAATGGATTCAAGAATTGTATTGATTGTGGGAACAGATATTCAAACAAACTGTTATTTTACATCAATATTTATGTGCTACACTATTAGATTTACCATTTGTACAATATACATGTACTAGCTCTACCCTGCAAAACCTTTGCATAGAGGTATATCCCCTAAGGTTTGATCGGTAGGCTAGGTTCTTTTTTGGTTTCGGGCAGATCCGATTTTTTTTCATGATTGTATTTTAAACTGGAATACTGTTGCATTAATTCTTTAGTTTCGATTTAACGCAGAACCCAAATCACTATTATTGTATTAGATATTCTGCTGCAAAGGCAATCATTACAGACTATCAGAAAGTAATAATTGGAAATTTATATATTCCAGCCTAATTCATTTTTCTATGTTCTTTTTTTTTTCAAATTCAAATAGTTGTAAATAAAATATTTGGATTTCCCGTTTCTTAACGCCTTTAATAAGTGTCAACAAAAGTTGATATTTGCTAGAACTGAAAAAAAGTTAGTTCTTCATTTGGTTTTCACCATCACGTTACAGACAAGTAAAAATTACAACATTTTTAATACGAAAGTAGTGTGGCGAACTGTAGACAGAACTTCACCTTTATTGTTTACTAGCTGCAAGTACCCGGCTTTGCCCGGGTTTAAAATAAGGTTTTCAGTTTACCTTCTGTTTTCTCCCTACCCCCCTCTCTCCCTTCCTCTCTCTCTCCCTCTCCCTCTCACTCCCTCCCTACCCCATCTCTCCCTTTCTCTTTCCCTCCCTCTCCTCCCTCCCTAACTCTCAATCTCCCTCTCTCTCCCTCCCTCCTTCTCTCTCCCCCTGTCCTTCCCACTCCCTCCATTTCTCCTCCTTCCTCCCTTCCTCCTTCCCTCTCTCTCCCTCCCTGCCCTCTCTCACTCTTTATCTCTCATCCCGCCCATCTTCTCTCTCCCCCTCACCCTCCCTCCCTCCCCCTTCCTCCCTCCCCTACCCTCTCCTCCCTCCCCTAATTTCCTCTCTCCCTCCCTGCCCCCTCTCTCTTTATCTCTCTTTCTCTCCCTCTCTCCCACCCTCTCTCTCCTCCCCCTACTCCATCTCTCCCTCCCTTCCTTTCTTTTTCCTTCCCTCCCTTTCTCTCTCCCTCTCTCCCTCCCTCTCTCATCTCCCTCTCTCTCCCTCACGCCTTCTCTCTCCCCTCTCCCTCTCTCCCCCTCCCTCCCCCTCCAACCATCATTTCCTCTCTCCCCCTACCCCTCTCTCTCACTTTATCTCTCTCTCCCTCCCTCTCTCTCGCTCTCTCTCTCTCTCTCTATCTCTATATATATATATATATATATATATATATATATATATATATTTATATATATATATATTTATATATATATATATATATATATATATATATATATATATATATATATATATATATATATATATATATACATATTATTATAGCTTCACACTTCTTCTAAAATCCTTCTTCATTCATTTACCTTCCTCAAACTGTACAAATCGGGAAGCATGAAAAAGCATCAACAATTCTTTGCATCACAAAGGCACGCTACGGCACCAGCGCGCAAGTTCTATTCGATCATCGGGAAATGACGTCACAGAAGAGTTTTTATTTATGGCGCCGTCGAGATTACTTTAATATATAGTAAAATACGTAAATAAAAATAATTTATTACAATTAAACTACCCATCGAGATGATACGAAACATGTCCTATAACCTTCCCCATATAATTATGTGTACGTGTACCAAATTTCACGTTATTTGGTTGTCTGGATCTTGAGTTATAAGGGAACAGACAGACAGACAGACAGCAAATGCCTCTTATAAGTATAGAGATAACAGTGAGAGATGATCTGTTGAGAAGAGACTTCTTTACTTCGTATATCTCTGGCGTGTCCGTTGACCATGAGAGATGTCCAGCTAGAATCAAAAGTACAAAAAAAATTAAACAACATAACGATGGGCCATACAAAAAAAAGTACTAAGAGTGCTACTTTGTCAATGACCACCAGAAACCAGGTCATGTGGAATAAACTGACCATCATTATCGGTTCTGACAGTAAGACGTTAAAGACTTAGCGCCCTCGTCTTTTAACTCCCCGACCCTCCACAATCACTCTCGTCTCGTCACTCGGGGATTAAAAAAGAAACGGGGGGGGGGGGGGAGAATAAAAAGAACCACCAGCCTGACCAGCAGGTCATTTCCAGGCGCCTCGCCCGGCCGCCTAGCTGGCCGGCAGTGCTAAAAGATGTTTAGCATTGAAGAAAATGACCACACCGGTGGGGCCAGTTTGTTTGGGCTGACCGCTGAGGACTGAATGACAACATCCAAACAGAAAGGGAGGGGGGGAGCGGCTATCACTTTCAGCGAGATGCTTTACTTGGTTTGATGACGTTATCAGCTGAAGGCCATCTTGATAGTGACCACTGGACATACAGGACTGGTCAGTTTTTTTTCAAGAATAGAAATTATAGCTGTGACGTACTAAAGAAGCAAAAAAGAAAAAAAAAACCCTTCATGCTGACTCAGACTTTTTAATCCGTGACGTGGCTGAAATAATGGTCAGTTGCTGGACACTAATTTAGGAGTGACCCGCTAGCCATATTTAGGTCAGACTACCTAAAGGATGTTTCTTTGAGAAGGGAATAAAGAGTGTAGTTTAAAAAAAAGTTGCAAAGAAAAGCATAATGCTTTACCTTTGACCCGATATCATGTTATTATTATAAGCAGGGTCGTCTAGAAGGAAAGATGAACAGACAAATTATACCTGCCTGTAATTTGTTAATATAATCTGATAGATACATTCAGCATAGATGCCACAATGTTATGGTTCCTTTCATAGAATCTTCACAATTTGTAAGCCTATTCCTGCTTATGTGGGCCTCCTTTTACGATATTTTCGGTGATATTATGGATTATCGTTATCACAATTTTTATCATTGGATCTTAATTTTTTTTACTCTTCCTTTAATTAAGTTATATTAGAGATAGCGTTCTGTATAAAATATTTCCGTATGGTGCAGAAGACGAAATGTTCTGGTTATAGGCAGGATGGACAACTCATCTGTAAGTTAGATGAGTTATAGAACCTTACATAGTGGACAACACATTCAAGTTAAAGTGCGGGCTTTCTTTTTACGTCACTACGTCTTGTAAAGGTAAATCTAAAATCGTTTCAATTTATGTACTTTCTCTAAAATTATACTTATTTAGATGAAACTGTAAGATACATATGGCAATTTTCATTGCAAGTCATAAGAACAAGATGGTGAAGAACAGTATGGATGTATCAGTGTGTGTCATAGATGTATCAGTGTGTGTTGTAGATGTATCAGTGTGTGTTGTAGATGTATCAGTGTGTGTTGTAGATTATCAGTGTGTCATACATGTGTGTTATAGATGTATGAAAGAACAGAGTGAATGACATCCAGGGACTAATGGTGTTACCTCCTGGCCACTACCTGATAGGTGTAAAAGGGAAGGGGGGGTGTGACGGAGAGGAGGAGGGTGGGGGGGGGAGGATTCTGAAACTCACTGACACATCATTTCAACAGCTCCCATTCCATCATATTGAAGATGGCGCCCCGCCGAGTCCTTATAGGGTGCTGTCACCCCGGGTTTTAGCACATAGGTCCGACACTAGACACTCACATTGAAAACCTCCCCCTTCCCCCCGGGACGAGTGTAAAGGGGTGTGGGGGAGGTGTAAAGCAGGGACGGTCTCGGGTAGAGGGTCGGTACTGGATGGACATATTAAATACACGGTGTCAAACAATTAAGAATAGGAGAGTAAGGTATGTATGAGCCTGAGGGGTGGGGGTGTGGGTTGGGGGGGGGAGGTTGAAAAGGGTGATATGAGGTGACAAAAAATATATTAAAAAAAAAACTGTGACATGATGTCAGGAGTTGCTAATCCGGGCGCTTGTCGTCCTATCGAAAATTGGTAGGTTTTAAAGGCTCGAAAGGAGGGCGTCACTCGTAGAATGGCGGAGAGATCTTTTCGCGAGGGTTTTGTACAATTTTTTTTTCTTGCCGTATTGCTCATTTCGTTATGCTCGTGCACACTTCCCTGTAGAAATGAAGACACGGGACATAGAAAGTGTTGGGGGGTGGGGGTGGGGGGTTGCTGGGGGGGGTATCGGGTGCTTTACTCGAAATGTTAAGAAATATTAACAGTTGTTGTCACAATATGTTGTATTAGAAATGTTAACATCGTATTAACAAATGTATGTTCCAGTTTCGTGCAGCCAGAGCCGTTCCTGTCTTTTTTTTCGGGGAGGGGGTAGGGGGCAAGGCAAAAATTGTAATAGTTATAAATGGGACCCCGGCTATAAGTACCCCAGATACCAAATAGTTTCAGAGTTTGTATGAATTCATATAGAAATGGGGCTCTGTTGTATTGGGGGGGGGGAAGGGGCAAGTTATTACTTCGTTTGTCTATCCATAAGATAAGTTTTGTGTACAGTACAAGTTGTGTGCACAATACAGGTTTTGTGTACAGTACAAGTTGTGTGCACAATACAGGTTTTGTGTTCAGTACAAGTTGTGTGCACAGTACTTTCTTACTGTTTATAAACAAGGATGTTTCAATGATGTCCACAAGACGATCTACATGAAAACATGAAATCAGCGACTAAGTTTGATTCGAGTATAAGACAAAAGCTTCTAGGACAAAATATACTTTTTCTTGGTGTAAGAAAAGTACCTTAGCCCTAGCGGGCCATCGGGGCCAGTGAAGTGTAGAATTTATCTGTTTCAATAACCTCGGCATATAAAGGGATTTTATGGTTAGGACAATGACCAGTCGCCTTTACTTCTTATGTTAGGTACCTATTTAAAGCCGGGTGGAATTGTGGGAGCCAAATTTCACCTGGGAAAAAGTTCCAAGGTTTGTCACCGAGGATCGAACCCATGACGACAGTCGAGTATCTACACCACTCGGCCTACCGTCCCACTCATCTTGGTGTATTATACATTAAAAAATATTGTTTTTTCCTTCTTGATATATATTACATTATATATTCAAAGTTGTGATTTCGTCTTAGAGTTGTAGTCCCGAGGAAGGGAAGGGGTGATGGCTGCATATGGGAGGGGGGGAGGGATCTTTTGTCCGATAATATTTTGCCCAATGTGGCTTTTGTCCGGATACTGTATTATCCGGTACGCGCAACTGCTCCTCTCCGCCCGTTCACGTCATTGAATGTTGACATTAATATATTTCAGATAAACAATCCATCCATCTGCTCTTAATGTGGCCCTTCTGTTAAATTTTAAAAAGTCAATGTGACCCGCGGTTGCAAAAAGTTTGCCCACCCATGTAATAAAAATAAACTATGAAGCTGCATTCAGAGGTTGACATTAAGGAGATGTTTAACGAGAGATACATTGGTGTTGGGGGGAAGGAGGGGTAATAAGAGATATACGAAAAAAAAAACTATTCACTACTGACCACAGAATCTTTATAAAATATATATATGTTCTGTCTCATGGCTGTTAGCTGTAAGTTCGAAAGTAAAAACATTATGTTTCTTGTGTAATTATTAATGGCCTCTTAACTACGCCTCGATTTGATAAATGTTAAAAAAATATATTTGTTTAATTTCCATAAAATAGGATAAATGAATTCATGATTACCTCAAAGTTGGACTATGGTATATATATATATATATGCAAAGGTCTTGCATGACTCAGAACACTTTTTTTTTTTTTAAATTTATCAAAGTCTAAAAATAGGAAGCTACGTAACGAAAATGGCGGCTTTAGCACCGGGATTCTAGCACCAAAGTATTGCTATAAATAGCAGTCAAATTACAACAGAATGACTTCTGAGAAAATGATTAATGAAAAACCATGAATTCGGAAACAAGCTAGTTAATTAAAAATATTAAACATCGTATTAAAAGCTGAATGATATATTGAAACTAACAAATGTTGCAGACAGATGATGAAGTACGCAAACAGATCAAGTTTACGACATAATCGTGTGTGACATAGTCGTGTGTGACATAATCGTGTGTGACATAGTCGTGTGTGACATAATCGTGTGTGACATAGTCGTGCGTCTGTCTATGTGTGTGTACGTGTGTGTATGTGTTTGTGTGTGTATGTTAAAACTTCACGTTTTTCAGACTCTCGCACAACAAATCACTTTATCCTCCAACTGTTCTCTCTTCCTCAAGCCATCCAATTCAACCCTTCCCCCCACCCCTGCCCACTTCTCCACTCAGGAGTTGTACTCGCTGTCAACAAACGATGCCAGTCATTCATTAACAGACAATGACACCTCAATTCTTATCAACTAAAAAAAAAATTTTAAACCTTCGGCAAGTTAGATTGTTGTTTTTTTAATGAGCTCAAACTTTACAAAGTAAAATTGTTACAATAATTAAGAACAGGCTAGAGCACATCCTAACTTCACCCCAACCACCCCCCCCTCCGCGACCCCTCGACACCATCCTCACCTCACCCCCCCTTCCCCACTTCTAAGCACTATTCACTATCATTACTATCCCGCCATGACGTCTTCTCCCTACCCCCCCTCTACACACAAACACACACCCTCTTCCCGGCCCCCTGCCCTCCACAATTATTGTTCGCCAAAAGATAATAGTGAAATTGAAAGACGCCACACCGGGTTGTAAAGTCATTTATGGCGGACAGCACCGGAGTACTGGTGTCATCTGTTAAAGACACTTTTATTGTCACATTCTCCCTCTAACTCACCCTCTATGTCTCTCTACCTTACTCTATGTCTCTCTACCTCTCTCTCTCTCTCTCTCTCTCTCTCTCTCTCTCTCTGTGTCTCTTTACCTCACTCTCTTTATCACTCCTTGTCACACCTTCACCAAATCACACACCGACACACACACACACTTTAACAAAAGTAATAACTGAATAATTACTCACACTTAGAAAACAAAAATACTTAAACCATTGAAAAGTTAAAAAAATAACCTGTCTCTCTCTGTCTATGTTTTCTATCTCTCTGTCTCCCTTCTGCCTCTCTCTCTCTCTGTCTCTCTCTCTCTCTCTGTCTCTCTCTCTCTCTCTGTCTCTCTCTCTCTGTCTCTCTCTCTGTCTTTCTCTTTCTCTCTCTCTCTCTCTCTCTCTCTCTCTCTCTATTGTATTGGACAGGGAGAATCACCCTCGTCAATTTCGCGTTTTGAATCTTCCACAAGAAAGACAGACACCTCGCTCTAGACTCTAGACAAACAACGACAGACACATAGACCTATGTAAAAGGTTGGGAAGTGGGTGAAGGGTGTCATGGAGGTATTACAGTTTCTTCTGATTTGAGGCGCCAACAACAACAAAACCAAAAATAAACTGCTCTTTAAGACTCGTTTTGAATTGTGGGGCATGGGAGTGGATGGTGGAGGGGGAGAGGGGAAAGACTCGTTGAATCGGAGACAGGCGGAGAGTCTGTGGCTGGGTGTGGGGGGGATGGGGGGGACGGACGAAGAACAGGGTGGGGGGGGGTGTAGCCATTAGACACTTGACTACTTTCTCAAGATGGTCGTTTAAAGTTACTTCCCTTATCAAAATCGTACCTTTTTTTTTATTTTAATGTAAATATAATTTTATTTTAAAAAAAAAACTAGGCAGGAGGTAAAACACTTTTTGTAAGTAAACATTGTTTTAAAAAATATTTATAAATTTGAACTTCTATTTGGTTAATATTTATGTCGGTCTCAGTCGTTCTTATGGACGGGCCAAAACTTGGTGAATGCATAGCTCCCCCCCCCACCCCCAGTGCAATTAGCCCATCCTTTTCGATATCTCCTCTATCATAAAGAGGGCCACCGGCCCATGATTTTGCCACGGACCTCCAAATATCTTTAAGTTCTACACCTGTTTCCCCAGAGTGAGCTAAACACACTCGTGTCACCCACTCGTCCAATGGTACTATGCTATATAGATTTTTTTTTAAATCAGATACTATATCAGAATAATACATTGTAAGTGTTTTCAATATACACATAGGTCATCTGTACAAGATGGATGAGAATGGAGATTTATCACCCATCCAACATCCTTTTTTTCTGCATGGTCCATTAAGCGAGTTCAAACCTTAGCTAGATCTGTGACCTACAACCCCCCCCCCCCGTGATACATCTATAGTCACAATTAACCAACTTTTAAAACCATAATTATGTTCATCTATGCAGGATGGTCAGATAATAACAAACCGGACTCCTCTATTTTTGTAGACCTGGACATAAAATTTGGAATATTCCAAGTGATTTCCATTTTAACCGAAGTATACCACTCACCAGTCACCATCGACCATATAGAGCTGTGGGTGGTAAAAATGTGTATAACTCTTTGGACCACATTGGGCTCTTGAATTGAATCGGAGGGTCGGGCCTAGATAAATTAGCTGACGAAATGGCCGAATCAAAAGCAGATGGAGAAAGTGGTATATAAGCTTTATTTCCATGCGCGGGCCGGAACAAACAGTGAGAGTGCCATACCTGACCCGCGGGTCATAGTTTGCCCACCATTTTTTTTCTGAAGCATGACATTCTTTTTCCCCCTCCTGTTGTCATTGCAAAGAGACAACATTACGTCAGACTGGCGCAGTAAATCAATACGACCTCGTATTTCAAAACATCTTTATCTGCGTTCATCCTTTGTCTGATTCACAGAGTGTATGCGCGTACTTTCACCACAGCGCACCATCTAGCAGAAAGTCAGCGGCGTACAATCTTAATTTAAAATCTAATCCACACTAACCGCATGGGACTGCAGGAGGAGAGGTGGGGAGGTGGACGTGGGTGCAAAGATAGGACGCCATGTTGTTTTTTTTCAAGCAGGGACGAGGGACTTTGTAGCCTCTTACTTGAATATAAACACCTTGTTTACCATTTACTTCTGCAACATTTTAAAAACTTTTCTCTTATTTTAAGCATAATATAAATAATATCAGTTTGGGTTCTGCGTTAAATCGAAAGTAAAGAATTAATACAACAGTATTCCAGTTTAAAATACAATCATGAAAAAATCGGATCTGCCCGAAACCAAAAAAATAACCTCACCTACCGATATAACCTAAAGGGATGTAACGCTATGCAAAGGTTTTTGCAGGGTACAGCTAGTAAATTATAATACCCTTTATATTTTTGAACTTCCTGTTTTAATAATACCTCCTTTGGGGTCATTTAGCACGATTAGACAACCCTTGGTCTGTTCTAGGGATAACAATTGATTATCGCATTTTTGTTTTATGATTATAAGTAATATTATTTTTGTATTTTTTATAATTCTGCCAATAGGAGCGTTTTAGTCAACTTATCGAAATTTGGTTACTTTTACATACACACACACATAAATAACTAAACTCATTTAATGGATGTCGAACAAACGAAGACAGGCAAGTGGCCTAAGTGGCGATGTATGGAGATTTGTTCTGAAATATGAACTATTTATAAAAGAAAAAGGTTACATAATCATTAAACCGTTAACCTTAAGAAAAAGAGAGGAAAAGATGGTTTGTATACTAGTTAGTGAAAGTGTTATAGACGACCTAGGAAATGTACATCTAACCAACTCACTGCCTTAACAATAGCTTTAAGTATTTTTATGTCTGTCTATGTATCTTTCTATTTATGTATATATGTATGAATGTATGATACATTTTTAGAAAAAAAATGCTCTATTGTCCCCGTTTTGTCTGTCTGTCCGTCCGTCCGTCATCACCCTAGATCTCAACAACCATATTCCTAGACCCATGATGTATATATAATTTTGTAGGTCTTGGCCTGCCAAGAAATGACTTTTTTCCATTTCGCGATCTGACCTCTCAGGGCCGTAAAAGGGGCCTTATAAAGTACCGTTTTTTACTATATAAGCTATATTAATAATGGACCACCCTATATCTCAGCAACCATAAGTCCTAGACCCATGATGTATATATCATTGTGTAGGTCTTGGCCTGCCAAGTGTACATCAAAAGTCCATTTTGCTATTTGACCTCTCAGGGCCAAAATATAAGAGTTTTTTATGTACCGTTTTGCTTATATTTTAAATATAAATAATAAAAGCTAATCAAAGGGGCGTAATCATTATTTATTTTTGTAACAGTTATTCAACATGACTTACTTCCCGTACTTTATATAAAACAACAATTGACGGAGTTTTCGGACGATTAAATGACTACAATTCAGAATGTTTCAATTATGAGTCCTATTTCAGTCACATATTCACTTTACAATTAAATCTAAAGAGTCCTATTTCAGTGACCACAAACCACTTGTAATTAGATTTAAGAGAAAATAATTTTGTTTTCAATTATAAAGAAACGTCTTTTTAACATCTTTTTTCAGATATATGCATTACACAATTGAATTTGTAAACATTTCCAAAATTTACAAATATTTACTGAAAGATAGCATACGTACTGATACATAATACGAAAATGCTCTAACACGTCCTGTGTCCAGAATGGAACAGGCTTAGATTGCTTGTTTATTTATACAGTGCTATTTTTCTGGCGGAACTCACCGGAACGGAGTTCCGGCACCTATTTTCCCCGTAGACTTTTGTTTACTGCACTATTTCGGTGTTATTTCTTTATGGCACGATGGCGTTCCGGCAACTTGTTTATATATATATATATATATATATATATATATATATATATATATATATATATATATATATATAAATAGTACTGTGTCTGTCTATATGTCTGTCTATATGTCTGCAGTCCCGTAGCGTAGGGGGAGGCAGGGGCCCGGGTTTTCCCCCTTGCATTTTGTCTTTTCCTTCCCCCCCTCCCCTTACCCTGCTAGTTGGACTGGCCCCTGCTGTAGAATTTTCGCGCTAAGGGACTGTATGTCTGTCTCTCTATATGTATGTATGCCTGTCTGTCTATATGTATGTCTGTTTGTCTGCTATGTTTTTGTAAACATAGACGAAATGAATATATTTTACTATATTCCAATTCTCAGATATTTGATCAAAAGTGTTACATCCCACTATTCTCACTGAACACTTTGTTGACTTATGGACACCATTACACTGGACATAAGGCGTCTGGTGAGAGGTAGCCAGACAGTCATTAATACCAGCCCTTGTTATATTTGTTTAACACGTTTGTTCAACAGTACATGCATATATACACATTACAAACTTACACAATGGGGACAGTCAATGGATGCTGGCTATGTTACCCTGGGGTGTAAATCCAGAGGGCGCCAGACTTGTCCCCTCCGCCTCAATAAAATCGCTCCTTGTGATCAAATTCAAAAAACCTGTCACATATTTTCGACTTTTCACCCCAAACTAAAACTCTTTCTACTTTTTTATTTCTTTTGGTCAACTGGTTACCCATGTGAAATAAACCTCACTTTTCACTCACTTACCACTGGTCAACCTGGCGCCACGTAGTTTATCGTTCTTTCAGTAAGCACCCTAAAGACCTGAATGGGAGTCTGGATCTTTTGAACAAAAAAAAAGTTATCTCCCTTTGCTGGTCGGCAATTGGACTCTCTTTTCTTGACCCCTTTGTGGTCAGTAGGTGGGGAAATAAAAACAATATCCATGGCCATTGTGAAACTGACCGTGGACCGAAAACAAGAAGACTGACCACATACATTGAACAATCTACCTTGTGTGTGTGTTTTTTTTTTTTGGCTGCTGTACTGACGTCAACAGACGGAGACAAATTCAAGGGGAGATAATTGTCTTGATTCCTGGATTATCTGCCCATGACCTAACAGGGACGACAGACCGTCTAGGGGTAAACATGTTGTTATTTTTTGTTACGAAAACAGAATCTATTGTTACGGAAACATTTTCCTTTCGCGTTGAATGGAATGTTTAGCAAAGACAGTCGTATGGGTGAACCTCACCAATCACAGCTTCAATACACTACCAGTTTTGTTTATTATTGTTCGATATTAGTTTCATAGATTTCCAATTTCATCTTTGAATAGTTGATAGTTCTATACAACTTAATAGCATTATGGGACCAAAGCTAGAATTAGGGACAACTTCCCTCCCCCCACCCCGGGTAGTATGACACAGGCTCTAATTTTTAAAAAAAATTATAAAACAATAAAGTGTTTTTTTAAGATTCTAATTTTTCATTTATTTAGTTTTCTTTATATTTTGAAAGATATTTCATGATACATATTTAATTTTCTTAAAACTATTTAACTATATCAAATGTTTTATACTCAATAATACACATATATTAAATATTCAAATAGATATAGC
This sequence comes from Bulinus truncatus, assembly GCA_021962125.1. Lineage (NCBI taxonomy): Eukaryota > Metazoa > Mollusca > Gastropoda > Planorbidae > Bulinus > Bulinus truncatus. The sequence continues at coordinate 416,154 of JAGDYQ010000181.1, read as the reverse complement.
TATATTTACATAAGTATGTTAACATATTTCTAAATCTGATCTTTCTTTAATACACTATTTAATTCATACATTTTAATTAATGTTAATATATTTTTTTGTAATTCATTTAATAACACTAGTACTGTCAATCCCAATTGGTGGAGGATGTCATCATTCGATCATCATTTGTTGCATTTCTTTTACAACTTTCTAAAACATTGGAGAAATCCCTTATATCTATATATATCCTGTTCAACCCACAGAATTATATTGATTGATTGGATGATTTCTGCATTCGTTCATTCTTAAATGAATATTGGTGACTATTGCTGGTGTCAATATATAAAGAGAGAGAGAGAGACTATCAATAGACTATCGATAATCAACATACTTGCGTTAAACGAGTATATACCTTGAGTATGAATGTTATTATGTACACCAGTGATTCTCAAATATTTTGCAATGCGTGACCCACTTTGACATTTGTTCGGCTTTTCAAGATCCAATTGTAAAGAAATAATAAAAATATGAACAAATTTGATTAAAAAAAAACAACGAATAGTTATAAAGTATTGAATTGATATATCGATGAAGTAATTAATAACATTGTTTTGATGACTTTCACCAGCCGTACTTTGAGAGCTATATGTATATATATATATATATATATATATATATATATATATATATATATATTATATTAAGTATGTATATATTAAGTATGTATATATTATGTATGTATATATTATGTATGTGGGTAGTAAGCTATGAGGTTACAATATGACGTTAAAGGTGTGTGTTGAAGGGTGTAGGGGGTAAATCTTGGCTATGAAGGTAGTTAATTCATTAGTCGTGTCGTAATCTTTTAAATATCTTTTGTCTCCACCAACCCCCCCGCCCCGCCCCCGTGGTGCTTGTTTCTAATCTAAGGCTATTGCACAATGGTTTATGATGTTGTCAACAATTGTATCCTTTGTAAGAAGTAATACTAATAACTGCAAGACCAGAAGCAAAAGGAAAACAGTCAAACGAACTGGTCTAGAGTGTGGTGGCAGAGACGCATTTAGGCTAACACACACACACACACACACACACACACACTCACACATGGAGCTGTCATTTCACTCTTTCCTTCTGTCGACTAGCTAATAGAGTCCAATCACTCCCCCTCCCCCCTACCGCCCACCCGTCCCCTCTTTTGACTGACTGGATCCATATTTCCTTGAATGTAAAACAAGAGTTTTCTGCCCCATTGACTTCAAGACCATGGAATAGCGGCTGAATATTTTGGTTTCAATAGCCGCACTGCCTCTCCCTACCCCTCTCCCCTACATATACACACATATTTATATACACACATACGTCCACACACACAGGCATGTCACAACGTCTGCAGTTATGGCGGGAGTAGTGGAGAACTATACTGAAGTAAAAAGTAACCATACAGAAAATACATGATATAAAAATCATGGAGTGAAAAATCATGTAGGTCATTGTCTTGTGTTAGGACTCACCCATAGCTTCATAGTCTCGTGTTAGGACCAATGTTCCCTCTAAGGTGTGGTATGAAGTGAGCAAAAATTTTTGTCTCTGAGCGACATTTTGTTTTGAGGCCAAAATTTGTTAGTGATTTAAGCGATGTCGTCCGTCGGAGTGAGCGATCGTAGGTATAGTATGAGCGACGCTCTGAATTCGTGTGAGCAATCGCTCACGCGGTCAGCTTAGAGGGAACATTGGTTAGGACTCACCCATAGCTTCATCGTCTAACATTCATAACAGTATAATGTATAGTCTTTAATTGATTGTAAATAAGCTTATCTATCTATATATCTATATAAAACGCTTAAAAAAGTATGTATTATAACCAAAATTTGTTGGAAATTTGTCAATTTCTCGATATCGACGATTAATAGATCGATATGTTACTTAACGTCACTATCCTACAGTTCACAAGAGTGCATGTTTTGTATTTACCTTGAGTACACGATTGGTTGTGGATATAATCGATATGAACCCCCCCCCCCCCATGAATGTTGTGAGTGAGTGATATTATAACTTTGTCAAGTATCAGAAGTGACACAGACTGCATCCCAATTCATATTGATCTATCTGTAAAACTTCAGTGCAGATAACTAAATGAAAATATTATAAAAACTGTTTCTTCAAGTCTCTTTTCAAAGTACATGAAAAAATGACACATATGACTTTATTATGATTATAATCGTGTCAGTCCGATCTTTCACTGTATTTTATTTTCAGACCATATCAAACACACCGGCCCGTTCTTCTCTTCTCCTTCATATCGATGACGTCATCATTTCATGTGTAATAGTTCACAAAAAAAAAAAAACATCATCCCACCATCTGATCTTAGCCCGGCCCTGCAAGTCAAATTTAAGAACCCATTGTGACCAGAGGTAAATAATAAACGTTTACCCACCATCGGTCTTTATTCATTTTTTTTTGTTGTTGTTTCAAGCTGTCTTTTAATGTCATTAAATTAATCATGTAACCCATTCACCTCATTAATCAATACGAATGTAGTATTGTAACGGAACAAAAATACGAGGGTGATCATTGTTTTCAGTGACAAATTTTACAATTTAGCCAATATCGATGTTACATCCAATTTCATTTATAAAACATCTAAATAAATTCACTTCTATCCCCCCCCCCCACTCCCCTTACCAGCGCCCACCAACGCCATTCTCGTTCGTTGTTCCCCCCCCTTCCCTTGTTTCTTGTCCGAGTTATTAACGCGCGTGCACCCAGCGCCACCAACAGGGAATTCTGAGTGTGTTCAGTAACCAGATCCAAGCATTTAGAAGAAGGGGGGGGGGGAACGACAGACCCCTCGCGGTGCTCTCTCGGTTATTCGATTTATCCTTTCTTCGGACGCCGCTCGTGTGTTTACACTCAAGGCCTGTCAGTCAAACAAGTGGGCGGAGACACCTTGCACCAATAGGAAGACGTTTTAGCGCATTCCTGTTTGGCTCCGACCTGTCGCTCACGAGTCGTATTGATTTTTTCTCCCCCCCCCCCGAACCCTCGCTAAAAGCTCCTTCTCTTTTTGCAACATAAGCACATTTCTTATTATATAGATATAGCCTAAGGTATTAAGAACTTATTACTGCACAGTATATGTGTAAAGAAGACTATCTACAGCCTTTATTGGTAAAAATCACAGAAGAAAATTTAAAAAAAAAAAGAATGTAAAACCTTCACAAACAGTCAGACACCGAACGGCGAGACAATGTTGACATATTTGTCAGGCTTGATAAAGAACTCGAGCAACGCAAGCAGACGTCGAGTCTGGCCCGAGTGCCGACGCGGCCACCAAGCACGGGCATTACCTTCTCGCTGATTGGCTGAAGGGGGAACGCTGCTCAACCAATTGGAATAGTGTGTGCTGTGGGAAAAGGAGAGGTTGAGAATCCCCCCCTCCCTTATCCCCCCCCCTCTCTCTCTCTCTCTCTCCACTCTTTCTTGTTGGGGAAAAAAAAAGGTCTAACGCCCGACTTGCTAGCTTTGCCGAGTCCTGTCGATACCGTCCTCGCCAACGACGGTGGGCAATTTCTCGCTTTGCAGGACGGCAGTTTGACACCGTTTAGGTTTAGTGTAAGGCAAGAGTTTCATGTATACACATTTCGCAGGTCCTTATGGTAGTTTATATTTATATATGTACATCTCTGTACTCTCAATTTAAATAATTTACTTACTTTAAAGATAAAAAGTATTTAGATCGAGCTTGTATGTTTGTTTAGTTGTGAAACTTTTACAATCAGCGCGAGAGTAATTGCAAACGACATCACAGAACGAGACTTGTGTCGAGGTTATTTCATAGTCGCATAGACTACGACTACTACAATTGTTTGTTTTGGTCGAAATATTCCTAAATTGTGACGATTATGAATCTAACGGATAATGTTAATTGAATGAAGGATAATTTTCACGACGCAAGGTCAGTATTGTTACAACTTTGTTTATTATCATAATTATTTTACTTAGAATAAGCGACTTAGTAAATATAACGTTCCATTCTAAAAATAAAACAACACATATAGCGTATATTACTTTTTAGGTCGTTTTTCCCGTTAGTACTATTTTTCCAATAATTTATAGGTCATTTTAAACTGTGTTCATCATCTGAATTCTTGAAATTAGATCCAACAAACCGGAGTCTAGTAAATAATTGGATTTTAGATAAAAATGGCGGAAGGCGTACTTTAAAAAAAAACAGAATATTATTAGGTAAAATAAACAAAACCTTTCGTAGTATCGACTTTTTAATGATGGAAATTAAAAGTGTCAATTAATACTGCAAGTATGTCTTTAGAGTATGATATCAACTGTGTTAGGGGTATGGCATGATAACAGTGACTAATGTATCTCACAGTTACCAATGTAAGTGTAAGGGGGTGAACTCTAACCGTTCCTATCTCCCCCACCCTTCCCCCTCTCACAACCTACGCCAAATATTTGTTTCAAACTTTTCGATACAATAAAATCTCGCTCCCTGCCCCCTATCTCCCCCCCCCTCCGCACATGGCCATGACATACTAATGTCCCAAATCTACTCACGCGGAAATGATAGTAACATGAGACGACTATTTTCACCGCTGACTGCCGTCGGCCGGTCGCCGGGAATGAGTAACGCGGTCAACACACACACACACACACTCAATACACACACACGCACGCACACATACACTAAACAACAACATTGATGGATAGTTATTTTAATACATTCATACATGCACACAAACACGCACAGACACGCAGATTGTCTGTGTGTAAGTTTAACTCAGATGTATCATACGAAAATCCCTTGTACTCTTTCTTCATTGCTGCGTCATTCACTCTGTTTTACACTCTCGTGAGTGGTGCTGCATCAGCCCTTCATCCCTGATCTTTAAAATGTTTCCACATTGTCTGCCCTCAAAGGCGATTGTATACAAAGGAAGCGACAAGGATGAGTTGAAGAGTGGAGCACTCGTGTGAGTGTAAGACATCTTGATCCCGTACAACCTTGTACACACATCTTCCTCCCGTACAGCCTTGTACAATCTTCCTCCCGTACAACCTTGTGCACACATTTTTCTCCCGTACAACCTTGTACACACATTTTCCTCCCGTACAACCTTGTACACACATCTTCCTCCCGTACAACCTTGTAGACACATCTTCCTCCCGTACAACCGTGTACACACATCTTCCTCCCGTACAACCTTGTACACACATCTTCCTCCCGTACAACCTTGTACACACATCTTCCTCCCGTACAGCCTTGTACAATCTTCCTCCCGTACAACCTTGTACAATCTTCCTCATGTACAACCTTGTACACACATCTTCCTTACGTACAACCGTGTACAATCTTCCTCTCGTACAGACTTGTACACACATCTTTCATTAGTTTATGTGCACCGCGCAGAAGTAATAGTTGTCGCAGCAAGGGGAGCATACAACGACGTTGCAGTGTGTAAGGTGTGCTGTGTCTTAGGCTACACATCTCTGAGTGTGTGTGCTCAGGGGAGGGATGTTGACTAACTCAGGTGTGTAACGTGACAGAGTATGAAGAGTGAATGTATCGCAATATAATTAACAAATTGTTCCGATTTCTGCAATTACAACGGAATCAAACAACGGGTGAGGTATTTCTGTATTCCGACTGTTCCCTGTTTATTTACTCTGGTCTGACTACTGTTTTAAGTTTTCTGAGTATGTGTAGACTCATGTATCAGTTTGTATTCAAAGAATAGGATAACAGAAAAAATAGGATTAAAACTTGACTATAAATGTTCCATTTATAATAAACTTATGTTACTGAGATCGTATTATATGACATCCATTTTCCACTCATAAATTTATGATTATTTTAATTTAATTTATTTTAATTAAAAAAAAGTTTTTTTTACACATGTTCAAAAGTGTTTTTATTTTAAAGTGAAATGGTTTCAGTTTCATTTATTAACAATTGCACCTTAATTAAAAAATAGGACTTACTGGTTTATAGAAAAAAATTGATTTGAAAGAATTACAGTATTTCAGTAGTGAGCACAAAAAACTTAATTTAATGCTCATTTTAATATTAATTTAAATATCAGTGGCAAATGTAGCCGAACAGAAAATGTTACAAATGAATTTACTTGATACTTCAAACTATACTGACATTATCAGTGATAAACATGAATGTAACTTTAAATTCTAATTAATGGTTAAACTGATTAAATTAAACATCTACCCTAGATTACATTACACATTTTAGTCAATAGTAGTTTATTCAAACAAAAGCACCTAATTAATGGTTAAACTGATTAAATTAAACACCTACCCTAGATTACATTACACATTTTAGTCAATAGTAGTTTATTCTAAACAAAAGCACCTAATTAATGGTTAAACTGATTAAATTAAACATCTACCCTAGATAACATTACACACTTTAGTCAGTAGTACTTTATTCTTAACAAAAGTGTAATCATTTGTTTATATCAATTAATAGTCAATTCTCATTTTTTAAAAACAATCTTTTCTTGTTTATATAAAATAAAACAAAAAATGTGATGTTGGTTATAATGTAATGTCTTGTCTTTGAATGCTTGGTCTGATAATGATATAATAATGACATTGATTAGTGTTGATAACTTAAAATCCATCTATCAATAATGTAATAGCTAGAAGAGACTGTTCACGTCTATGTATTGAATTACACTTTCAATTGTTTCTATTTAAACAGATATCATTAATCACCCCCCCCTCTCCCCTCTAATATGTTTTTCTGTTGTATTCCATGACTCTGAATTACCTTATCAAATTATTCTATCAGCGCCCGTATAAGGGGGGGGGGGGGGCGCTGTAGCAGAGACGTGGGAATGAGAAGATGGGGTGTGGGGGGGGCGCTCTATCAACTCCCGGCATCGCTGCTTAGATAAAAAAATATATGCCCTCTCTCCCCCCCCCCCCCACACACACACCCCAAACTAATTTGCTGCAGGTCGGTCGGGGAGTAAGAACTTGTGGATGTTTTTATTGAGATAGATATAAGAAGATTTCGTGAATGGAGATTCCACCCCCTCCCTGGGGGTGTTGGTGGAGGGAGGGGAGAGAGTAAATAATACAGGAAGGAAGGTAGATCGCTGGAGACTAGTAAGAGGGTTCTAGAAACTCGGAGCATAAACAATCGTCTGCTGAACGCGACTAGTAGGCTATATCCCCGTTACGATGGGCCTCTACCAGAATGTGGTTGTGCCCCATATCTTTTGTCTTTCTTTGAATTATAAATAATGTATTTATTCATTGTATTTATTATCATTAGTTCTAAGATGATTTAAGTCGCTTTTATATTTTACTCTAATAATTGTTATATTTTTACAATATCTTTATTGATTTAGTACAAACCATGAAACGAAATAATTTAAACTGTTTTTATGGTTATTTTATACACAATACAACAATACATATTTAACACAATACAACAATACATATTAAACACAATAAAACAACACATGTTTAATTAAAATATTTTTAGGCAGTAATATTTGAATGAAATATGAACCAAACCGAACCTTACCAAACCAGGGTAAAGGTTAGATATTTTGTTACAGAAATAACGGTAAGCAACAACATATGTTAGCATTTAGCAGTTCAATCGCGCAACTACCTCACCACAGAGACACACGCTTAATTTGCCTATGTAATAAGTTGAGGCGTAAGTAAAACAAAGAAAATTGGCTTTTGTCATTAGAAATGTATTTATTTATTTATTTATGTATTTAATCTGCAAACCTACGATGACGTACTTATCAGGCTGAACAGTGAACGAGTGATACAAGTACACCACTTTATGGTTCGTTTATGTCCGACGCAGCGTATATTTTTACAGAAGTAAATACAGTAATGTTGATAGTACAGTAATGTTGACACTACAGTAATGTTGATACCACAGTATTATTCATATATTTCATCAAAATAATCTAACATCCACTTCTAGCTCATATAGTACAGCATAATATTTTAAACTATAGTTTCATCATTTTTTAAATATTTTTTTTAACTGAAAGAATCCATGTCATTTGCGTGCGTTATTTTTTTTTACACACCATATGTAGGCCTACTGACTGGTGAATGCACTAGTGCTTGACATATGAAGTCTACTTATTTAGAAGTAAATTGCGTCTGGTGTCTTAATCAACGATTACCACTACTAGTCTATATATACTAATTTGTACCATACATTTTATTTAAAACCTTACCAATTACCGATAAAACTATTCCCGGTTGATTATATTTTAATTAACATATCAATAATTATGTTTTTAATATTTATATTTGAAAGTGTTTATAGGTAGCATCATAATTTAATTTAAAAAAATAAATAACAACAGATGTATTCATAATTGATCGCGTATTTTTAATGGATTTGGTGTACGGATAGCGAACTGATGTTATTAGTTGTGGAATATATATAAATTAATTAAAACAGTCAAGGCTAAATGGCTTATTAGTCGACGAATAAACACAAATTATCCGGCTCTTCAGTTTCCGTAGTTCGTTTGTCTAGTTTCAGACATTCTAATCGATATAAACTAATTAGATCGATCATAATGTTTATTCTTTTTAAAAAAATAGTTTGAATTAAAATTGAATATCGATAAATAATACATGTTCAACATTTTGATATCTGTCAGCTTTGTTCTAAGTATGTCTCGATAGTGTCGAATGTCATTATTATTGCTGTTATTAGTTAATCAATTTAATATTTAAAACAAAAATGTTAGTTATATTATTGGCCAAAATATTTTTTCGTTTCTTCTATTAAAAAAAATGTGATCCTTGTAGGGACACAAGGCCGTACCCGGGGGGGTGTTCTGGGGGCTGCAGCCCCCCCCCCCCAATATTATTGCTGATAGTAACTCATAAAAAATTGTCAAATATTTGCCTTTAAAAACTTGGAACAGCCCCCCCCCCAAAAAAAAATCCTGGGTAGGGACAATTTTCATTTAGTTTGTTTAAGATATTTATTTTATTTCAAGTAACATCTAAACAAAACTTTTACTATGTCTGTTTACAAATCATGAAATACTTTTTTCCAGGCTTTTTTCTTTTTGTTGTTGTTGCGTCTTTCCCTCTACGTCAGGGCTGCGTCACAGCCCTACATGAGTGAATAGACGGGCCGCGAGAAAACATGTCCGCTGAGAGACCAACTCAGACACAGCAGCAACAACCGCAACAACAACAACAGCCACAAGGACAACAGCAACAGCAGAGCCAGACGCAGGCTCAGCAACAACTTCATCCCAAACCTCGGGAGGAGTCCAGGTTCATCATCAGCCCGTACGACGACCCTAAGCTGAGAATGGCCGCAGCGGCGTCGTATCCATACTTTCTCCCGGGTTCCGCTTCTGTGGCGCCACACCTGGCGGACTACCCCAACGGACACGTCATCAATCCGGCGGCGGCAGCGCTCGTCACTCCGCCTCACCCGTCTTTCTTCTCCTCCCTGCACATGAACCCCCACGCCATTTCGACGGCCCTCCTCAAAGGGCTCGGGCGGAATTTGTCACTCCTGGCCACAGACTTTATGTCCCACCCGGGCGACATGTACGCCGCTGCGCTCAGGGGAGTAGGTTTGGGCGTTGGGCCTTCCGAAGCCCAGGACGCCGACGTGAAGGACGATCCGAAGGCGGAGCTCGAAGGCTTGGATCTTTGGAAGAAGTTTCACAGCATCGGAACTGAAATGGTGATTACTAAATCAGGAAGGTGAGTACATCTTATACTACTTAATACTTTCTGTACGCTGCTAGTTTGTGCCATATTTGAACAGTTGGTGTAGCTTAAGAAAATGTAGCCAGTGCCGTAAGGTGGTCCTTGGCAAAAAAACTTCAAGGGCCGTCAAGGCATCATATTTAAAATAAATTTATACTTGAAGGGGGGGGGGGGCTCATTTTTTGTAATGGGGGCACCAGTCTGCCTAACCACAAGAAGTGATAAATCTATATAGCATTTACATCATACTAACTTCTATAACATCATTGTAATATTACTATAACATTAATATAAGATCACTTCAACATTGAAGTAAATTACTATAACATTAGTAATATCACTTCAACATTAAAGTCAAATTACTATAATGTTAATTGCTAATTGAATCAATGCTAGTTTATTACTATTATCATACTCTGACAAGGATTTATTGATTCAGTGGGATGGAAACATGAAATTTTACGCAATTATGCGTACACTCCTTCGCCATCATTCCTTGAACTTGTATTTATAACATTTCATTATTTATTTCTGGTTCATGTCATCAACATGATCATTTATTATTCCTGCCACTGATGATGTTGTTACTAATACAATATTTTGATGTTACTAATACAATATTTTGATGTTACTAATACAATATTTTGATGTTACTAATACAATATTTTGATGTTACTAATACAATATTTTGATGTTACTAATACAATATTTTGATGTTACTAATACGATATTTTGATGTTTCTAATACAATATTTTGATGTTATGTCTTTTAAAAGTGGAGATTTTTCTGTCTGATATAAATAGTTCACCTCGTAATTTTGTTATATAATTTTAGCAATATGTTAATGATTACTGCAAGCTAGTTCTATATTGATTCAAGCTAGTTCTATAGTGATGCAAGCTAGTTCTATAAGTAATACAAGCTAGTTCTATAAGTAATACAAGCTAGTTCTATAAGTAATACAAGCTAGTTCTATAAGTAATACAAGCTAGTTCTATAAGTAATACAAGCTAGTTCTATAAGTAATACAAGCTAGCTCTATAGTGATATAAGCTAGTTCTATAAGTAATACAAGCTAGTTCTATAAGTAATACAAGCTAGTTCTATAAGTAATACAAGCTAGTTCTATAAGTAATACAAGCTAGTTCTATAAGTAATACAAGCTAGCTAGCTCTATAGTGATATAAGCTAGTTCTATAAGTATTACAAGCTAGTTATATAGTGATACAAGCTAGCTCTATAGTGATATAAGCTAGTTCTATAAGTAATACAAGCTAGTTCTATAAGTAATACAAGCTAGTTCTATAAGTAATACAAGCTAGTTCTATAAGGGATACAAGCTAGGGGCTATACTGAAGCCATGCAAGTTATAGGTCAACACAGCAAAGTTTGCCAAGTTTAAAACTTATCAAAATATGGGTATAATTTGATGAAGCTGTTCTTTCATGCACATCTCCTAGATCTATGTCATCCCATCTAAAAATTCAGTTCGTCATTCACGGATACATGTTTATAGTTTGCAATCAGGGACGAGGCGTGAGCATTGTTAGCCATAACTCTTAGAGAAAAAGTTATTGATGTTTTTATGCTATATACTAAGCACAAACGAACAAAGATCTATATATTAGTATAAACGATTGATATATAACTGAATGTTACATATATTTTAAACTTGTAGTGGTTTGATAAAGAATGATTATGCTAACTATATTCAATAAACATAGTACAAATATATAGCTATAAAATGGTCCTGTGTTTATTGAATATAGTTAGCATAATCATTCATAATAATCAGTTATATATAAATCGTATAAATCGTAATGTTGTTAGTCTAATAATTTATACAAATATACAAATTTATACAAATATATAAATTTATTGTCGTTTGTGCTTTGTTTATAGCATAAAAACATCAATAATTTTTTTTCTCTAAGTGTTAGACCGGCAACACTTACGCCTCGCCCCTGTTTGCAGAGTTGTTTTTGTTTCATTAAAAACGGGTTATGCGTATTTAATCTTATATATTGTACGTCTATTGATATATATATATATATATATATATATGTATGTATATTATGTGGTTTTATTATTATAATATTTTCATTAACTAGGTAACCTACTATATCTGCTTTATTACCTCTTGCTACAGGTCCGACTACTCTTATCCCGACTTAAGTATTAGTATGACATAGGTTGCCCTTCCATAATATTATGTTTATAGCGCACGTGCAGATTTTACTCACGATTAAAAAAAAAGCGTGCGCACATTTACTCTTGACCCGCAATTGCGGTCAGTCAAACCTGTAACTGGTTGTTACTATACATTGACCGACCTGGTTTGTAGCTTTATTTTCATCCTAAACATTGACATTTCATATACATAGACATTTCGTATACATTGACATTTCATATGCATTGACATTTCATATACATAGAAATTTCATATACATACAACCATTTCACGCCATCTACCGATGTGCAAGCGAAAAATCGCGCGTCTGACAGCGTACATATATTTGTTTTTCGCTCATGAATAATGAATAGCCGTAGATAATAAAGGTACATTTTTCTTGCTATCTATCCATCCTTTACTTCATCATTTCAACCTATGCATCCATTCTACTTTTGGTTTAGCTCTCTCTCTCACACACACACACTCTCTCTCTCTCTCACACACACACACAAACCAAGATAAGTGTAGGTTGGTTAGGACGGTGAGTGAGTGTGTGTGTGTAGCAGTACTCAACTACCTCCTGATACTAACCAGATACAACACCTTGACGTTAGATTTACCCAACACGAACTCTGGAATAACCACAGAGAATTTTCTTTTTCGTTAGCAGAATTTCATGAAAATGTGTGAACTTTTAGCGTTGATTCGAATTCAGGGCAAAGAATATATTCAAAGACAATTATTAAATCAATAAATATGTTTAGAATGATTTAATGTAATGAATTTATTACAACAATTATTTTATAGCAGTATTCTGTCAATTTTAAATTATTGTATACTAAAAATTGAACGTTTGAGCCGACTACGAATATTTATCAGTACTTATTTACAAATATTTAGGTTAAACATATGGGACTATGTAAATGTGTTGTATTTAGACATTTATTTTATTTATGGTATTGCGATTTTAATGTAGACACACACCACAACAACAACAACACACGTATGCTAGTACTTTTAAAAATGTACATTATATGTATATATATATATATATATATATATATATATATATATATATATTCACTTATTATTTAATTCACGCCTACTTGTCACATGTCTCTTGAAGTTTTAGATTTGTGCTATGGATCCCATATTTTCAAGGCCGGTGCTTTTTTTTATATACCGGTATTTGGAGATTCCACCCTTCCCCGACGGGGGGGGGGGGGGAGTAGATAATACAGGAAATACATCTCTCATCAATGAGATCAGAACTACTTCAAAGCTATATTTTGATACGGACATTGTGTATAAAATATCAGACATGTATTCAAAATTAAATTTAGTATACAATATATAAAAATATAACATAATACTACAAATATTGACACAAATTGATTTAGTTGTAAAGATTATAAAGTGGAATCTTGTAAAAGTTGCTACAACATATTCAAAACGATTATAGCAACAATACAATTATCAAATCCCTTCAAATGCTATTCTTTTGTTGTTTTTTTTTTGTCCAATAATTACAAATTATGCTAAAATTTATGGAAATGATATCCATAAGATATCCTAACAGCATCAAGTTTCCACGTCTGCTCTACCAAAAAAGTTTTGAATATCTATTCAACATCAATATCTGCATGGATATCATCATATATATATATATATATATATATATATATATAGACCTATAATCTTCTGTATGGACATTTCGCCCCTCGGTATTTGTCTCGTATTGCGCATTGTCGCAACTCTAGCGACAGGTTGGTGCGGTAAGTGATGAAATATTCAACATCTCCACTGTCCAGAGCTCATCTTCGGTTACACCTGGCTTTTGTCTATGGCGTGGTTCGGTTTTCAAATATTCACGTGGGAGAAACATTCTATCTGCGAATTCTGGGTGTATCTGCAACAAAACACTGCCAGCAGTTTATTAATTAAAAGAAACTAATAATGTAGTATTGTTTGGTTTTATTTGCTACAATTTTAGTTGTTTTTTTATCTATCTATCTATCTATCTATCTATCTATCTATCTATCTATCTATCTATCTATCTATCTATCTATCTATCTATCTATCTATCTATCTATCTATCTATCTATCTATCTATCTATCTATCTATCTTTCCATCCATCCATCCATCTATCCATCTATCCATCTGTCTGAATTCTTCTACTTTCGTCCTCACATTTACTTGTTCTGTTAAATATTTTTTGTTTATTTCACAAATGCACGCACTCACGGAAATATATACACTAGTGTGGCTTTTACACTATTACACCTTTTGTTATTATTAATTCTATATTACAGCTAAAATATGCCCCCCCCCCAAGGCAGTATTAAAACATATTTTAACATATATCAAAACACGAACTGTTTCTACAATGCGCATAAATAAGATATCGTTGTATCGTTGTATCAAGACCGGAGGTGTGGTGGTGATACAAGATACGTCCAGTGTTATTACTCCCTCCCCCCCTCCCCCCCTCCCCCCCCTCCGCCCCCCCCAGGGGTCTGTTGTCTGGAGTATTAAGTACTTAATCCCATTATCAGGCCTCTGTAGGCTATTATGCTAAATTTAATGAATGCATCTCCATTGTATCGCTCAAACCGAAACACACCATAACGTGAGCACAGCATGTCATAGTGTTAATCGCAGTGAACGATGCATGGTACAACTGGGGCCTGGAGAGGTCGAGTCAAATAGTGTGTGTGTTTGTGTGTATCTGTGCGTACTCATATGTGTGACACTGAATTTTTTGTTATTTTTAAAAAGTTCAATTATTCATTCATTTATGTCAGTTATGGGAAATGATTGCTGGGTGTTAAGGACACAGGTGATCAGAAGGAATGAAAATACGAAGCAGAGACCAATATTGAAACACATTTATAGTAGAATGTCTTTGGAATTGTTTTGCTTTTTTTCACGAACACAATTAATTGTCTGGATGTGTCATATTCGAATACGACGTTTCAAGCAAATGATAATAATATTAGTGACGATTTTTTTTCACTTTTTTTTTATTTACTTATTCTGAATGTTTTTACTTTATTGAAGAGTTGGGGAAGACTGAAGGAAAAGATGAGGTTAGTGGTGAAAGTGTATTACTCTAAGTGTCTCCAATTAATTAACGGCCTCTGCCATTATTATCTGTATGTAAGCCTTATATTTTACCCCCCCCCTCCCCCGGGACGAGTCCATGTAAAAGATTTCAGTTTATTTGCCCTCAGTAACTCTCTCTAATCAAAGAGAGGGAGGGGGGGAAGCCATTTTCCCCTCCCCTTTCTCCCCCCTCCCCCCACATACTCATCCACTCAACCAGTCATATCGAGCGGGCGAGTCTAAGACCCCCGGGGAGAAGGTGGAGGGGGGGCGCCGGCATGTTTTATTTTTTTTAATGGCGCCATAGAGCCTGTCTAGGTTGAAAGGTACATTGTTCTAAACTATCGATCTCCGGGTAATGCCGATCTCATTTTGTCCCCACCCCCCCTTTCCTCCACCACCACCTTCCTTTAACAGCCATGTATGTCCCCCCTACACACACACACACCCTCCTCCCTTTCCTCCCTCATTTCGCCAATCCTTCGCGTTCATTCCATGCACCTAGTACTCCGTTGCACCAGATCACTACTCAACTAGAGACATTTTTCCTCCTCCCCCCCCCCTCTCTCTCTCTCACAGAGTTAACCAATGAACACGCGCCATTTGCGCCCTATTGCACCGCTCCTGCTGTGATGGACTTGTGTTGATGTTTTTTTTTTATATTTATACTATTATTATTATTATAAGAAGAAAATGTGTCCCGCCTTCCCTCAGCCTGTACCACCAGGTTTGCCATTATTATTTTTTTTTAAAACCCTCACTTGGTTTTATCTTAATTTATCAGAGCGTGTAGTATCTTGATAAATGAGAAAATGATCAATTCAAACAACAACGACAACAAAAAAAAAGCATATGTTAGTTACACTATGTTCGAGCTAATGTAGACATATATCTTAATTATTATTTCATGCGACCCTGGGTTTTTGTTATGTATGTATCTATGTAGGCCTGGGTTTTTTTTTGTTTTTACGCAATGTTGACTGCGTAATGAATAAGCGTAGAACGTAACGCAACAAATTGCTTTCCCTTTTTTTTTCGTATTAGCTCTTCAACGGACGCGACCAAAATACAGCTTCGCTCGAACACACACACACACACATACCCGCAAACATATACTACTCACACACAAACACACATTTTTTTTTATGACAATTTATTCCACCTCGAGTGAGCAGATGCTGTGCTCATAACACGCCGCAATCGATAAACGCTGCCTCTTTTCTAAATATAGCTTCGACAATAAAGACGTCAACATATACACACACACATAATGTTATTTTTTTTTTTTTGTTTCCTTTATCATTATTGGTTAAACTTTAAAAAAAAATCAAAAAGCTAGCTTGGGTTAATTCCCCGTAATTTGTGTTGATCTAAATTTTTAACCTTATTTAAGACTGTGATTTTCTTTTCGGCTAGGTTTTTTTTTTCTTTTTAGGCTTGGGTTTTTTTTAGTATTCAGCACTGGGGGTTGCTGCTCTAGTCTCTAAACGAATCGATTGTTAATGGCGGAGGTCTATCATAAGCAGTTATAATGAAACGACACTACGTGTTTTTCAACGCGACCCCCAATCCATCGAGCCGACGAGCGAGGGGGTTCTAGGCGACGGGGGACGAGCGTCCAAAAGGGTGATTACCGACAAATAGTATACATTAGGGTTTACTTAAAGAACGGTAACCCATCTATTTGTACTTTGACGTACAGAAAGACACACACAAAAAAATAACATTATTTACAAGATCGGGCGTGGTTGTGAAGGGTATCGATTCTAGCGGGTATCGTCAGGCGGCTTGAAAACAAAGGGACCTCCTATCCAGAAGTCGATTATCACATTTTAATGACTGTACTTTGCGATGGTTAAAGATTCAAAAATTATGGCGTATTCGGTCTAAGAAGAAGGCTTCTGCGATGTTTTAATATTTTGACTTTGTGAAAAATAAAAAAAAAATAAATGGATATTTAAAGCAAGAAGATCAGCCAAATGATAGATATTGCAGATTCATATTATTAAGCAGACTTCGATTATTTACCTCCTCGATTATCACCCGGGATGACGAATATGTTATTTGTGGCTGCTTATGTATTTATTTGTTTTGTTTTTTGTTTAATTTCAAGACCTGGTATTACTATAACAACTGTTCATCAGACTTTTTAACGTCGACTCCTTACTGGTCATTGTCGCAGGGTTGATAATATAACCTAAATTCCACTGTTCACCTTTTGTTACTGTAAATGTTTCTACAGTGTTCCAGATATAAACATTCAGCCGATGAGATGCAACAATTTTTTTTTATAATTTGATAGCTCTTAAAAATAATGTCCGAGGAATTGAAGGTTTCTCAAACTCCTTCAGTTTCTCTTTTTCACGTATAAAAGATGAAAATGTTTAAGTGATTAAGAATTTCGGAATCATCTTGTTCAGTCTGATGTTTATTGATATTAATGTTGTCAACTTGATGACAGAGAAAGAACAAATAAATAAATAAAGTGTTGTTTTTTTCTGTTTTGATGGCAGACGACTTACACAAATCAGGACAAATTGAGATGAAAACATAACATTAGAATATGATAATGTTATCAAAACATTGCTTCAATGCTCATTATACTGAGACTATTTCTAATGTTATATTACCAACTTTATTAAACTATGTATTTTTATAAGTCGATGTGCAACATTGTATGATGATTTTTTGTTATTGTTATTTATGGTTTTATTTAATCACCGAAATATTCCCTGATTACATTTTTTTTCCGACAGCATGTATTTTTCTAAATATAGATCAGTAAATACATTTGCGTTATTTCTTTATACATATAAATACATATATATTTCATCAATACTTAGTTATATAACCACACAATTGTTTTTCAAACCAAATCCCCGTGTCTAATGAATTACACGTGTGTTAAAAACCTATTAGTGTTTACTTTATTCATGGTGTTTTTATTATTGTTTGATAACTGGTTTGAATATTGCCGGCATGTTATCAATATAATTTGCCAGTGTAACTCAATCGAGTTTTAGCATTATGTTCATAGCCAGAGACTATGATGAGCGAAACGAAGACTTGGGATACTTTATGTGGAGTGTCATACTCACTAGAGCTGATGCTTTGAAATGGCGAACCCCGGGGCGGCTGTTCATTGAGACCCGGGTGTAGAAGGAAAGGGGGGGGGTGTGACACATGATCGAACTTTTTGAAAGTTATAATTCTTGTCAAGTTTCATGAACCATATTGCAGCCGAGGCGTATTTACTACTTTTGAATTTAACTGCCACCAGCTAATGTCATTATGACCGACCTGGATTGAGACCAGCCTGACCCAATGCAAAGAAAATGCAATCAGAGCGATAGTCAGGGGACCAAGCCTAAATACACACAATTTTAAATAATCCGAGGGCCCTGGGTGTGAAACATGAGAACACTTGCAAAAGTGTAAGCCTTTTGGTCAACGTTTTCCCTGGGTCAGAACTTAAAGCCAAACGAATCCGAAAAAATTGCCCCATGTTATTATGCCAAGTGCCTCCCATTGCCCTAATAGTACCCCGCCGTAACCCCCCCACCCCCCAAAGAAAAAAAAAGCCAACAAAGTTCGTGTCTGGGGCCCGCCACCCGCACAGTGGGTGTGGTTGTGGTTGTGGTTGTACATCTGCGGGGATCAAATGAAGCCGGCTCACGAATAGATGTACATTCCGTGTATTGGGCACATTTTTAAAAATTTCTTTTTAAATGTCATTTACTTTGTTGTCCCTCACCCGGTGACACTGACATCGTCATTGCGTGAGGGTGGCACATGAATACAGACTAAATTTAACTGTGACATTAAAAAAAGAAGCGCTGTCACTAAATGACACCATGATGCATCTCCCGAATATGACAACCTCTCCCCCCCCCAACCCAAGATCCCTCTTTACCAAAAAATGTCGCCCCCGAAGATCCAACGTTATCAAATGACACCCCAAAAATCACCCTTTACCAAAATGACACCCCAAAGATCGTCCTTTACCAAATGACACCCCAAAGATCACCCTTTTACCAAAATGACACTCTAAAAGCAGGTACAATATTTCTTTCAAAATGCCGCCCCTAATGACACTGTGATATCCCAAAATGACATTTTAAATGGCCGCCTCCAATGATACTGTATGATTCCGACTCCAAGTTGACACTCTTTCAAAAAATGCTGCCCTTAATTGATATTTTACCGTAATCCGTTGCACGCTTTTTAGCATGGTTCCAGCAGTGGGTCACACACAAGCTTGGTTTAGCCAACGACATGTATATTAAAAACAAAGTAGATGACTTGGTGATCTTAAAAAGAAATCTAAGAATTTGTTTTTCTTCTTCTTCTTCTTTCTATTTTGAGGAAAAAAAAAAAAGAAAACAGAATGGCGGGTCGCCCACTGGCACATAAACAGAAATACCCCTTCCCCCATCTCTCCCCCCACCCCCTACCTCACACATACACTCAGGTTTACGTTTAGCGTGGCTTTAAACCTCTCGAGGCCGACACGATTTGCGCTTGCCAGGCGAGCCGTAATTTTTGTTCTTTTTCTTTTTTCGTTTTGTGGGCCCGTTATGGCCCTTCCTCTAGTCGCAGCGACGTGTGGGGCAGGCGCCATGCTCTGATAGCGGGGCTTGCGTTCTGTCAGGCTCGTAAAATACTGCGGTAAACGTGAGGCGTAGCCTTAATGGGGGAGACAGAGAGGGTGTGGGTGTTGGTGGGGAGGGTGTGTGTGTGTAATCTGTGATAATGGTCTTGATCTCGGTTTTCGTCACTAGATACGTAGTACTACAAAAAAAATAACAACGATACAAAATGTGTATTTTAAGTGGAAGTAATTGAGTGACTTTCTCAAAAAAAATAACGAAAACTTTGATATTAAAATTATGAGATAATAAAGTATACAGTGTTTAAAATAAAAATATAACTTCTTATAGCATTTATCTTTGTTTTTGGTTGCTATGTAGTTTATAACATCGGCGAGCGCACACTTACGAGGTGGACGAGAGATGCACCAAGCTTATTGAAATTCTCGCTAAATTCTGGTCTATTCACGTCTTAAACTAAGTATTTTCAAAAAAAGTATGTTTGTTAAACTTAACTCATTTAAAGAGTAAAACGTCTTCGATATACATAAAACTAACCCACCCGACACTTGGACCGTAGCATCGCCCATGTAAGTCTTGCATCGCGCCGTTTCCTTTCCCAACTGTTTTTTTTTTTTTGAAATGCATGTCTGCGTTACATTGTAGGCAGCTAGCACCGAGGCACAGGGGGAGATAAGTCTAAAGGTGGGGGAAGAGAAGATAACACATGATGTTCGCGTCTGCCTTTAACGAGAGAGATATGACCATGAAATTTATGGATTTTGATTTACGACTTTAAGTTGTTGTTTATTTTTTTTTTACCCAACGGACGGACGAACACACAGAGAGAAAATAAAATATGAATTAAAAAAAAAAGAAAAATAATTCCGGTTTGCACGTATTTGTAAGAATATAATGATATGCATTTTTAGTCATTTAGAAATTTATATTTGTATAGACCGACATTTTTTTTTAACCCAGAAGGCATATATTTTGAAGCATATACTTTGTATTTCTGCAAGTTGCTATTGTGGAATGTATGGTTAGCATTATTAAATAAATCTCAAACAGTGGCAAGTACATTTGTTTCGTCAGGATTTTTAGATGTGTGGTATTCCCCTCTCCCCCCTCTCTCTCTCTCCCCACCCCCCAAGTTTTTAAGCTACACCCCCGAGCTCTGTTTAAGCCATTGTGTTATACCATCGGGAGTATCATGGTTTATAGTTTCACGGTGAACGAATTATTGGTGGTGGCCCCTTTTGGGTAAAGTGACAGAAATACGGGTGGTCAGTCATATCATAATTTACATACATGATCTACACATTCTATTGAAAGGACAGTGTTTGTGGACACTAATAAATAGGATACCATGATCCCGAAAATCTGCATTTACACGCAGATTCATGAATATATATCTAGTCCGGGGGAGGGGGGAAATACGTGTTACTGTGAAAGATTCCCCCCCCCCACAACTACTGTACAGTTTCTTATAGCGGTCTCCTGTATGTTTGGTTCACCGCAGTAACAGTACCACTAGGTACTTAACTAACCGTCAAGAGACCCACTCAGCTTATCCGCCGTCAACAGCTGGCTCGGAGCTTCCCGCACACAAGTGCACCATCAGCGGCGGACCCTCACAATATGAAACTTGGCGTAACCACTATGGTGCGCACTAGGCATGATGGTTTTTAACTCTTTGTTTCTCTCACTCTCTCTCTCTCTCTCTCTCTCTCTCTCTCTCTCTCACTCACTCACTCAATCTCTCTCTCTCTCTCTCTCTCTCTTTCTGCAACAGCCTCTTTAACCCTCCATCTAACTCGTTTCCCTTCATTATATTCTGTCCGACCCCCCCCCCTATGATAGCTACGCCAATGGCTGATTTATGTGTGAGTGTTTGCGTCGTATGCCAAATGACCTGTCAGGATTAGGATGCTTAGCGATGGTTCTCAAATCGTAAAATGCCCCCCACCCCACCCCCACCCATGACAATGGTGTAAAACTAAAAACTAATAACACTTTACCGTAACACTTTTGAATAGGTAAATAATAATACGGTGTGGATTAGAAGATAATTCTACAGCAGGGATTGTTCTGAGAATATGGGAAACCACTGGTTGAAGTACCCATCAGGAAAAGACTATCACAGTTTAAAGAAAAACAACAACCCATCTGGGACACTTGACGTGATCGTGTGAAACACTAAACTGTGAGCAGTTGAAAAAGTCGTGAGAAAGTCGCCACTGTAATCTGTGTGTTGCACGGTGGTAACTTGATGCGACAAGACGGAAGCCAAAAGTTGTAAAATTTTAAAAGTCTGCTTTCTTTTGCAGCTCGAAACGCAGGTCGCTGGTTCGAATCATGCCAACGCCACATATCCTGAAGGCTATTTTTTTTTTTGTTGTTGTTGTTTTCTGGTACATTTATGCATTTTCCCTTTTGGTGCCTCAGTAACAGTTGCACCCACGAGCAATATGCTGAATCTGAAAGGGGACGGGGTGTGGGGGACAAGGTAAGAAACACAAACATGCTAGAAATAGAAGATTAATGACCGCAACACGTCACCATAATCAGGGGTAGTCGACACAGAACCAAAAATACGATCTGTACACCAGCTGAATACATCATGACACCGAGGGCACATGTCACAACGACCTGATAGAGCGACAAATTTGAATTAGTAAACAAGACATTAGACACTGTCAAATTGTACGGTTTACATTGGTTTTATTATTATTTTTTGTTTATTATTTAGTTAAAACGTGATCAAAATACACAATAATTAAAAAAAAAATGATAAACTGTCAGTAGTGGGCGAGAACTTCATTAACCACGGAGCGACCCCTACACTCCCTGCCCCACTACCCTCCCTGCCTTCATTGTATTTGGTCAAGTGTCTCACAAGTACGGACCTGTGAAACTACTTCAGTCTTTCGTTTGACCCCTTGACCTCCGCTTTATTCACTCGACTTTGCCACCTCTTTCTTGTAATCTCTTAATGCCCCCCCCCCCATTTCCCGGATCCCTTCTCTCCCGCCAATTTTTTTTTTCAACCAGTTCTCAAACTACTTTGACCAGTCTTCAACTAGACAGCCCCGCACCACCACCACCCCACCCACCTGCTACTACGCAATCTTACTTGAATGTCATTTAGTTTCCTTGTTTCAATCTGAAGCTTAAGTCACCATACTGACTGACTTATGGCGCTAAAAAAACATTTTTTTTTAAACAATTTTTTGTACGTATGTGACGTCAGCAGCGGCACTTCCAAACTTACGCCAACGAAATTCATAGAACAGGACGGCGTCAGCCGTACATGGAAGATTGGGGAAGGAAAGGGGGAGGGGGGTGGGGAACCGACTGAAGAATAATGTAACATCCTGTGTTTTAATGAATTTATTTCATCCTTTTAGTTTAAATCATGAAGGCCAAGGTCAAAAAGGCGCTTAACTGATTCGCTTCTAACAGCATCCTAGTTGACAGTTTTCAAATGGCGCACTGACTTCATACTAGCTTGAGCGTCGTCGTTCCCCCCCCTCCCCCTTCTCCCTCTTAGGAGCGACACTTCAGTTTATCTTCTTAAAGAAACATTACAATTTTCGTTCGTGAGCGACCTTCGCAACGAAAGTAGCACACACGAGCAATGACATACTTCATCCATCTACTCACGCACTGGTGCGGGTTAAATGGCGGGCGCGCCATGCCTCCCCCCTCCCGCCCCAAGGCCTAAATGTGGTCCGGTCCACCCAAATTTTCAAACATTTAATTTTACTTTCCCTGTCGCCTTTTCAAATAATGGGCGCAATTTTTTTTTATTTTTACGCGGGAAGTTAGGATATATGTCTGTGCTTATGCGTGCGTTATCCCAATTCTGCTCATCCCGATACTCAAAGTTTATTAAACGAAACTGTAAAGATCCTTTTTTGGTCATTGCACTGCATTGAGGTACATATCCCCACCCAGTGGCGCCGAGAGCCAACGAGGGCCCCAGGGCAGGTCATCATTGCGGGCCCCTTTAATAAACATAAAGTCGGGAAAAAGTTGATATGGTCGGGGCGGCCGGGCCCCCTGGCACTGCCCCCTGCCCTCCCCCTCTCGACGTGCCTGTATAAAGTATGGCACCCCTACAAAAATTAAACTTCCACAGCTTCAAAATATCGATACCTTCAAAATATCGACACTGTTAAAATATCGACACCTCCCGGTTATCGTTCCCATCACAAAATGTTCACACCATGAAAATATCGACACCTTCTAAATATTGGCACCTTTAAAATATCGATACCCACAAAATATCGACACCTTCTGATTATCAACACCTCCCATATGTCGATACCTTTAAATTTATCGACACTTCATAAATGTCGGCACCCCCAATATAAAAATTCTCCAAATGACAACGACGTCCATGTTAAAGTAAGATAGTCATCCAGTTATCGATATCTAGCTGTGATAATTCAATATCACCTTGTCCACACCATCTCTCAGACAGGTAAAAAAAAACCACAACCTAACTCCAGTGACTTATCGAAGATTTCCTTCTTCGTGCTCACGTCTGCCACTCGCCAGTGGACGTTAGGCCACTGGTCACTTAATACTTAAATGTAAAGGTGAATAGTTTAATCCCCGAATAATCATATACTTCCCCCCCCCCGCTGGCTGTTATATATACAATCACGGACATATAAATGTACGTGAATGTGTGTGCGCGCGCATCAAAGTAAATCATCCGTTGCTGAGGTATTTGCATTCTGTAGCATTGCAGCTGTATCTAAAACTGTATGCATACATAATGAGTGATCATTAATTTTATTGTTTAATTGCTTTCCAAATCTTTTGTATATGTTTATTATTGCTATAACCATTTCATATTTCAAGGTGACATATTTATTTTCCTATCTCAAAGAATAATAGCTATGTAAATTCACACACACACACACACACACACACAATTAACAACTCTGATGTCTGACGTTGGACTTATCAAGTTCTGCCCCCATTATCTCCAAACATCTACCTAGGTGTTACAAGATGTTAACTAAACGACCAAAAATTTGATGTCACTGGAGTGTGACTTACGTTCTAACCATTAATTATCACTTTCACTTTTGTCTCTCCCCCCTCCCCTCCCCCTCCACCCCTTCCCCTTCTTTGACCTAATGATCAAACAATATGCAAACCAGTTGAATATTGAACTGAATATCTGCCGTTATATCTCTCTCACCAGGCCGGTGTAATTCATCTGTACAGTTTCACCTGTTCTGTAATAAAACGTTCTACACATATTTACACATATTTTCAGCCACTTTAGCTCATTTTCCACTCACTGATGTGTGACTTATGTTCTCACCATTAATTATCACTTTATATCCCCCTCCACCCTCCCCACACACCGCACCCACCCCCATTAGTTTTTTTTTCGCCTTTCACCTCCACGCAACCCCCCCCCCCCTTTCTTTGAACTTTAAAGTTATGATCAAAGTTAAGAACAACATGAATATTCAACAGAATATCAACTGCATCTCTCTCTCTCTCTCTCTCTCTCTCTCTCTCTCTCTCTCTCTCTCTCTCGCTCTCTCTCTCTCTCTCTCTCTCTCTCTCTCTCTCTCTCTCTCTCTCTCTCTCTCTTGTATGCAGTGACCACTATTATACTATTTTATTTGTCCATCAGCAAAATATTCAGTCTACTTCTCCTTCCTCTGATATTTGATGAGGAGAATCGTATCGCATTTACTCAAACGGACGGACATGTATCGATCCGGTCTCATGGTATCGAGTTACTTCTGATCCCAAACAAAACGTATTGATCTGTCTTATAGACTCACGTATTAAAGCAATGATAAGGGAGGGGTTATGAAGGGAAGCTACTCACGTTTTAGTGTTTCTGTCTGCCATCCCCCCCTTCTCTCTCTCTCTCGATGACCTATTACCCGACACGCCATGTTACATATGTATCTCATTGAACGGACGACATGCAGGTACAATATTAAAGTGTCATAATTTATATTGTCATACTTTATAATATCATACTTTACACTATCATACTTTATACTATCATACTTTATACTATCATACTTTATACTGCCATACTTTATACTGTCATACTTTATACTGTCATATTTTATTATATCATACTTTATACGGTCATACTTTATACTTTATACTGTCAAACTTTACACTGTCATACTTTATAATATCATACTTTATAATTTCATACTTTAAACTGTCATACTTTATACTGTCATACTTTATACTGTCATACTTTATACTGTCATACTTTATACTGTCATACTTTATACTGTCATACTTTACACTGTCATACTTTATACTGTCATACTTTATTCTGTCATACTTTATACTGTCATACTTTATTCTGTCATACAGCTGCCACTTGTCTAGTCCGGTAAAATGACTTTTTTTCCAGTAAAATTAAAGTCATTTCAAATCTGTTGGTTTCATGACCCCGAACAGGGCCTAGCCCCTTACTAACCCATTCTCTGTCTAAGCTCCATTCTCTCCCTTAGAAAATAGCTCTGCTTACATACACGGGTTTACACACACAGGTTTACATACATGGGTTTACACACACGGGCTTTACACACACGGGTTGACACAGACGGGTAGACATACACGTTTTTATACACACTAATGTACAGTCGACCATCCACAGACTAACAAGCGCGCTCAATCTCATAAATGAACATCTTGCTCTCCCCTCGTGTTCGGGGTGTGACTTGGCAAAGGGAGGGGGGTCGGGAAGCAGTACTCACCACACACTGTCTGTCTGGTCGATACTCACACGTTGAGGTCGCGCAATGTGGAGATCAAATGCTTCTCACTGTGCCTGTCAGATATATCTTACAGTTGGACAGTTAAGTTTTAGAGTGAGCAATATCAGAACAGGGTATTATCAGAACATAGCAATATCGGAACAGATCAATATCAGAACAGGGTATTATCAGAACATGGCAATATCGGAACTGGTCAATATCAGAACAGGGCATTATCAGAACAGGCCAATATCAGAATAGTTTAATATCAGAATAGTTTAATATCAGAACAGTGCAATATAAGATCATGATAATATCATAACAAAGCAATATCCAAAAACTGCTAAACTAGAACAATGCATCACTACAATATTGCATATCAAAAGTCGAAACTGTGTTCTCTTTTTTTCTCAGGTAGATTAGGTGTGTGTGTGGGTGGGGGGTTTGGGAGGGGGAGGTTAAAGGGAATGAATGCAAGATTTCAAACAACTATCTCAACAGTGCAACAGTCTCAAAGACCAATTTCAAATAATTATTAAACGCGTCTTTTTTTTACTGTCTACGTATTGGTCCTCTTTTGTTGTTGTTGTTTAAATCTTATATACATAACTATATATATACACATACACACACACATACACATACACATGGTACACACATACACATACACATGGTACACACATATACATACACATGGTACACACATACACATGGTACACACATACACATGGTACACACATACACATACACATGGTACACACATACACATGGTACACACATATACATACACATGGTACACATACACATGGTACACACATACACATACACATGGTACACACATACACATACACATGGTACACACATACACATGGTACACACATACACATGGTACACACATACACACTTAGAATGGAAGAGTTCTTGTTAGATTTTAATCATCTCCATCTGATCATGTGACCACATGTGTGTCGGAGATAATTAGAGTTCTCTTATTTCATTACGCGAGGGGAGCGGGGGATGGGGGGGGGGGGTAAACATAGCACGCACACAAACACACACACATACACACACACACACATATATCTGTCAAATATCTATCTATCTATCCCTATCTGTCTACCTATCCCTATCTATCAATATCTATTCCTTTCTATATCTATCTATCTATCTACCTGTGTGTTTGTCTATCTCTATCACAGTATACTCTGTGTGTAACAATCTGTCTCACCGTGTCAAGTATGAACACCTTGCCTGTATGGATCAATGATGAGATGACACACACACATACTCACTCACACACACACACACACACCATATTAACATTGCGTGATATTGTCACCGCGATCATCATGCGCTACACTGAACGCGCATGAAAACAAAATAATGTGTCCCGTCCGAGCTTCTGTCTGTATACCTACACAATCTTAATGCATCGTTAATTTCTTTCTCAGTAATTTACTGTGTTCTATGATATTTTCAACGTTACTTATATGTTAATGAAATATTTAAAAAAATTATCAGATGCGGTCGTACAGACAGACAAACTGAATCCTTAAATGCATAATCGTCTAACCCGTGTGTCTCCCTCAGGTAGTTTTCATATCGTGCGGTGTATGCGTTGTAACTTTGTGTCTCCCTCGCAGGCTGTTTTCATATCGTGCGGTGTATGCGTTGTAGTTCATACGTTTCTTTGTTATTTCAGTTCAGAGTTCATGTCAATTAAGGCCACATGTTCTTTTCTATTTGCAGTATTTCGTATATTTCTTTGTTATCCCTTCTGTCGGATTTCGTTCAGCCAGCTTCAGCAGGCTTTTCCACTAGTCTATAATAAACTGTTTTAAATATCAAAATAAATGCACCACGCTTGACAGACAATTAAACAAACATCACCGACCTATATAAACTGTAATGATTGTTTCGTTGTTATGTTCGTGTGTGTGTGTGTGTGTGTGCATTACACCACTCGACTGCTGCAAAATAATCATAATGACGTTTACATCTCATTAGGTCGTAACTGTGAGTATAAAATGTCGCTCACAGATGCTGTTGAATGATGATAGACTTTGTACAGATAGGTTGGGGAATAGGGGGTAGGGGAGGGGGGGCCGATTCACGCACCGTCACTAAGTCGGCTGCAACTTGCAACAAGTGGGTGCGCACCATTTAAAAGACAATATGAATGTCTTTGTTTTGTTTTATTTTTTTACCCCTTTTCTATTTTGAGTTATAAATTTAAAGTAACGGTCTCAAAGAGAAAATGATGGGGGGGGGGGGGGGGAGAGGAGGCGGACCAGGAGCCAAACTGTTTGCACACGCTTTGATCATGCCGACAGACTATAACAGTATGCATACCACGTCATACCCACTCCCCTTTCATTCCCTCCATTAGCTATAATTAAAACACCATTCTCTCTCTCTCTCTCTCTCTCCAACCCGACCCTCTTTCCCTTTCCAGCGTTTGCAAACTAATTTCCTCAACCGCATATAATTTCTAGTTCGAATCCAACCCTCACCCCCGCATTTTTTTGTTTGTTTTTTGTTTTGTTTCTTCTAAGTGCGAGCATGTGCGTCTGTGTGTGTTTGTGTGTCCGCCTGTTGCTACAAAAGGTACTGCCACAGACCGAATAAATAGACCTTCCTTTTAACTCCCCCTCACCCCCTCCCCTCCCTCTCTAAACAGTCCCCGCGCGCACCACATAGATAGTCGCGAGGAGTCTCCGAGGCGCCGGCGAGTCTTCAGTCTGTGTGAAACTGTATAGGCGACACAAGGTGGCAGAGTTGGTAGTTTACAAGTGGAGTGGGAGAAGAAGGAGGTGGGGTGGGGGGGGGGGGTAAAGTAAAGGACGACACTACAGTCGAGACCTATCTGGCGTGACAGCCGCCCCAATAAATATTTGTCTCTGTCTCTCTCTCTCTCTCTCTCTCTTTCCCCCCTCTCTCTCTACCCCCCCCTCTCTCTCTCCCTCTGCCTCCCTTCAAAATACTTAGTAGACAGGTTACATGATAGAAAATATAAATTTTAAAAAGTGACTCTAGTTAAAATAATTACAGTAGAAGGTTGGGGGGGGGGGGTTGGTTGACTATCAGGGGGTAGGGGAGATAATTCTATGGAACTGGCATTTTGATCTGTGTTATAATTCGCTAATAACCTTTAATCATTTGATAAATCACTGATTTTTTTCCATTCCCCCCCCCCCCCCCCCGTTGTTTTATACCAAAAAAAAATGTGTAGACAATTTATTTATTTAAACTGTGCTATAGGTGGCTGCGATGCGACAAGTCCACTTGATGGTCTCGGGTTCAGTTCCACTTTCAATCACGTGTGTCGGTTTGTTTATATATATTTCATCCTTGATCACGTGAATATTTAATGCGTACTTTAGTCCGGGGAATTTAATGGCTTTGAGTCCTTTGAACGGGCAACACAATCGCCCCAAACAATATGTCCACCCACCAACTTCTCTGTTGACTCGGATAGCCCTACCACATTTTGTGGTGACTATTAGAACTGATTTCTCATTGGCTACGTCAAACAAACAAAAATGGGCAAATTTTTATGGGGAAAAGGGGGGGGGGGTGAATCACATTTTATAAAAGAAATCATTCTATCACAAATACACACATTTGAAAATAAAAAAAATAATATAATGTCAACAAGTAGGCGTTGTCCCTCTCTGAACATCCCTGACCCACCGTGTCCTCCTCTCAACTTGACAATGGACATAACTGGCGTCAGAAATATTATTCCACCCTCTCCCTATTTAGCCAATATAAAAAAAAAAAATTTTTTTTTGCTAAGACCTGGTCTATCTTTGCCACTTAAAAATGAAAAAAAAAAATAGTAAAATACAAAAAAAAAAATCTTCAAAGGTTATGGCAAAAAATAAAAAAAATTCTTAATGACTGTGACCTTCACCTCACATCAACGGGGGCGGGGGGGGCTTATTGAAGTGACGAAAAAAAAAAGAAAAAGAACGTTCGACTGGTTGGGAGTATTGTATTAATAGAAATATCGTCAAATAATTTGGGGTGTGGTGGGGGAGGGGGAAAAGGAGGGGGGGGCGGCTTTCAGAGTGTATAGGATGATCGGTGTATTAAAGTGAACCGCTTAGACTCCTATGGAGGTGTTGAGGGCAGGGGGGATTTGTGGGGAGGGGGGAAGGGGGGAGGATAACAGTAAGACAGTTAATAACGCCTCTTTCCCCACCTCAGCCAAGTCACCCAAGTGTTGACTTTATTAAGTATTTTAAATAGTTCTCCC
Source organism: Bulinus truncatus (assembly GCA_021962125.1). NCBI lineage: Eukaryota > Metazoa > Mollusca > Gastropoda > Planorbidae > Bulinus > Bulinus truncatus. The sequence continues at coordinate 385,510 of JAGDYQ010000181.1, read as the reverse complement.
TCACCCTCTCTTCTTGTCTCCCCCCCCCCAAACCACCACCACCACCCACCCCTCCCCCTGCTCGTGTCCCGAGTAAACAGAAGGCGAGACATGAGGCGACGAGGAAGACTGGTTTGAGGGCCATAGACGAGATTGAAATATGCAAGGCAGGGGTGTTGTTGGTGATGTTGGTGGTGGTGGGACCTACGGCTAGAAAGATAACTGTGTACGTTACTGAATTGAAGCGATAATAAGGGGACTGGGGGAGGGGGAGGATAAACGTTATCCCGCCCTCCCCCCTTATATTTCAACAATCCCTTTTAAGGCACCTAGAATTATCCATACCCTAGAATATGTTTAAAAGCTTTTTATTAATTACCGGTATATGATGTAACTTTACAGTTTTGCGAAGAATGCAGAGTATGTCCAGTAACGAAGGAGGGATACTGCAGGTTGTGCGATCGCATACGGCGCCGAACTAAGGGAAGGGGGAGGGGGGGCGCTGAAAGAGCCTATTAAATTTTTTTTGCACTTTTCCTATAAGGAGGAGAGCTAAAAAAAAACTGTAATTCCACAACTGTAGGGGCCACAATATTCAGCATCGGCTCTGTGTGTATCGAGCTGTGTGTATCGAGCTCTGTGTGTATCGAGTTCTGTGTGTATCGAGCTCTGTGTGTATCGAGTTATGTGTGTATCGAGTTATGTGTGTATCGCGCTCTGTGTGTATCGAGCTCTGTATGTATCGAGCTCTGTATGTATCCAGCTCTGTGTGTATCGAGCTCTGTGTGTATCGAGTTCTGTGTGTATCGAGCTCTGTGTGTATCGAGTTATGTGTGTATCGAGTTATGTGTGTATCGCGCTCTGTGTGTATCGAGCTCTGTATGTATCGAGCTCTGTATGTATCCAGCTCTGTGTGTATCGAGCTCTGTGTGTATCGAGTTCTGTGTGTATCGAGCTCTGTGTGTATCGAGTTATGTGTGTATCGAGTTATGTGTGTATCGCGCTCTGTGTGTATCGAGCTCTGTATGTATCGAGCTCTGTATGTATCCAGCTCTGTGTGTATCGAGCTCTGTGTGTATCGAGTTCTGTGTGTATCGAGCTCTGTGTGTATCGAGTTATGTGTGTATCGAGTTATGTGTGTATCGCGCTCTGTGTGTATCGAGCTCTGTATGTATCGAGCTCTGTATGTATCCAGCTCTGTGTGTATCGAGCTCTGTGTGTATCGAGTTCTGTGTGTATCGAGCTCTGTGTGTATCGAGTTATGTGTGTATCGAGTTATGTGTGTATCGCGCTCTGTGTGTATCGAGCTCTGTATGTATCGAGCTCTGTATGTATCCAGCTCTGTGTGTATCGAGCTCTGTGTGTATCGAGTTCTGTGTGTATCGAGCTCTGTGTGTATCGAGTTATGTGTGTATCGAGTTATGTGTGTATCGCGCTCTGTGTGTATCGAGCTCTGTATGTATCGAGCTCTGTATGTATCGAGCTCTGTGTGTATCGAGCTCTGTGTGTATCGAGTTATGTGTGTATCGAGTTATGTGTGTATCGCGCTCGGTATGTATCGATCTCTTTATGTATCGAGTTCTGTATGTATCGAGCTCTGTGTGTATCGAGTTATGTGTGTATCGCGCTCTGTATGTATCGAGCTCTGTATGTATCGAGTTCTGTGTGTGTCGAGCTCTGGTGTGTATCGAGTTCTCACAATGTATCCATAAAATACCATTGAAATAAACACAAAGAACCAATACTGAAATCACGTGAACGCACAAACAGGTAGTCGAAATAGAAAAGTGAGTTTAATGACAACTTTGAAAAGGTTTTGTTTTTATTCGAAATTATTCACTGCATTTTAGATCTTATACTGAGATCAATATATCGATTCCTCCCCCTAGTTCCACTGAAATATAATGAGCCGAGACAGCGGCGGCGTAACGAAATATTTTAAAGGGGGGGGGGCAAGCCAAAATTCAAAGGGGGGGGGGACGCCGCCCCACCCCCTTGAAAATTTAAGGAGGGGCAAGACAAAATATGACCGAAAGACAAATTTTACCCCCTTAATTCTATAATAGAATATAGTAATTCTGTAGCAAGTATTTAATCGATATTATTAAAAAATAATATATTAAAAAAATTAAAAATGAATATTGAGCACTTCTGTCGTCAACTGATTCGTAATGTCAGTTTGTTTACAAATTTAATAATGAAAATAGTTCAGAAAATTACTGATAATTATCATGAATGATGATGAATATGAAACCGGAAACGGGAAACTCAATAAACAAAAAGTAATTTATGAAAAGATAATAAATAATTGTATTTTCTTTAAAAATTACATTTGCCGTCATTCAGTAGATGGCAATACTTCTCTATACTTATAAGACGCATTTGCTATCTGTCTGTCTGTTCCCTTAAAACTCAAGATCCAGACAACCAAATAACGTGAAATTTGGTACATGCAGTGGCGCAACCAGGCCAAATCATCAATACATAATTTACGTTATAAAGTTTCAAAAAAGACTGTCAAATTGTCTTTTTTCAATATGTGAGCCCCCCCCCCCCCAGCATTTTTTGCTGGTTGCGCCACTGGGTACACGTACACAAAATTACATGGGGAATGTTCTTAAACAGGTTTTGTTCCATCTCAATGGGTACTTAAATTGTAATTAATTATTTTGGATATCAAAGACATGAAAATTGGCAAACTTTTACCCCGATTTCAGGTTTTACGAGCTTCTCTCCCACATAGCTAACTTACTATAAATATGATCGGTACGGGGAACCAAATATCACATTACTTACTTCATTATTACATTCCATTCCTTCATCCATAGGAATTATCTTTTGCTACAGTCATGCCTAAGAGAGAGAGAGAGGGAAGGAAAGAGGGAGGGAGGGAGGGAGAGAGAAGGGGGAGGGAGGGAGGGAAAGAGGGAGGGAGAGAGGGAGGGAGAGAGAGAGGAACTGCCAAAAATGTTGTGTATCACATTGCTTTAAGATAAATGTACCCTTTTATTGCATGCAAATAAACCCTTGTTTACGCGTCTTATTTTAAATCTTAAATAAACGTCTAATTACGCTTCTTAATTAAACAGAAAACATTATTTTAAACCCGGGCAAAGCCGGGTACTTGCAACTAGTTTTAAAATATACCACAACAACTCTCAATAATGTGATTACTGTAAAATGTCAATTAATTATAATTTCTTTCAAATATTAAATTTAAGAAATAAATCAAATGAATTATGAAAATGATACATATAAACTAAAATGAATTACAAAGTTTAAAAAGTTAAAATTTTAGGGGGGGGGGGCAGACTGGAAATTCAAGGGTAGGGGGTGCCGCCACCCCTTAAAAGTATTAGGGGGGCCGTTGCCCCCCCCTGCCCCCTCTGCTCCGCCGCCAGTGAGCCGAGAACATTTTATGAGTCTAGGGCTCATCGTCTGCTAAGGTGAAGAAGAAAATAACAAAAAAAAATAGGGTGGCTGAGGGGCGCGCTTTCTCCCCTTTTTCTCTCTCTCCCATTTAAGTGTCAGTGTCTGTGCCCTGTCTTTAACGACCTGTTGGCATTGGCAGTTGTTTGCGGCACTCGTGTATGTTGACTCCCGATGAGACAATCGGCCAGCTAACAATTTGGTGACCGTAAAAACACCCCCCCCCAACTTTTCCCAACACCCCCACCCCATTTCCACACCTATTTTCTCTCCACCGCACCCTACTATCCCTTTCTTGCCCCCCCCCCACACCCCCAGCGTCCCCCCCCCCTTTAAGATATTTGTTTACCCCCCCCCCGCGTAAAGTAAGAATACACCCCCGGCCCGCCCGCCCCTCAACCTATTTCAGTGTCTACATATAAAGAGGTGGAAAAATAAAAAGGGCCTCTTGTGCCCGTATACGTCAGGGGACTCGACCAGAGCTGTGTCCATTAATGTCGCTACACGAAGTTATTTGTATTCCATCTCGGAATCTGTCTTATTAAAAAAAACCCAAAAAACATCCTTGTGTAACGTCCATGAAATTCGTTAAAAATATAAAAAAAACCCAAACCCAACAAAATACCGCCCTCGCTTTGCCCTCCAGGTTTGTGCACTGCATAAAAATGTATCTACGTTTCTGCACTTTTATTGCACTTGGTCTGTTGCTGTGCTCTTGGCTGTTTCCAATGAGGAATTTCGCTCAACCCTGTTTGTTGAGACGGAAATTTCGCTGAATTTATTAAAATATTCAATATCATCAACATTTTATTTTTTGCGTATGTTCCATTGGGTTTCAAACTGTTGCAACTCTTTACCCATTAATAAACCTGTTCGGATGTCACTAGCCACTTGAAAATGAAATAAAGGATTAAAAAAAAAATTAAAAACCTGCTTTAAATTAATTGGATTTTTTTTGTTTGTGTGTGCGATCCGTTTCAAATCAGTTTCCAACCCATCATTGGGTCCCGTCTCGACCTACAATATGATTGATAACCAGTTTTAAAACGGCGTGCTATATCATCGATGTACTTTTATTGTGACGGTCAGATGTTGGTCAGTGACGGTAAAGACCGGGTCTTTTACAGTCCAAACGTAAACGGTTACTTCCTTCTCCGGCCCTGACAGGTAGCTGCGACATCCATTTTTGGTATTAAGCTAATGGGCCACACAAGAATTGACTTGCGTCGCCAAATCCATTGTTTATGTTACTGGACGGATCTGAAAATCTTTTACTGATCGACCGCAATGGTTTTTACCTAACAAGTACAAATCAATCAATTGGTATATAGCTAATGTATCGGTTTCGGGTTAACCGAAGAGTTCAAATAAACAGATTTCCTGATAGATTAGAATAATTAAAGACTATTTGACATCCAAATTGTCCGCCGTGATATTTGTCATGAAATGTGACTAATGTCCAGGTCGAAAGCTAAAAAAAGAGATTAAATAGAAAAAAAAAGGGTTGGTAGAGTGGGAGGGGAGGGGGGTGCATTTAATCTGTTGATTTATATTTATGTATTGCGGGGTGGGGGAGGGGGGGCGGTTGGAGGGGGAGGGGGTAAATGAAAAGCTCTATGTCGCGTTGTCTATTTTCACCTACTGTGTATATTTGAAGTAAAAAAAAAAGGTAATGTTTGAATGACGGTAGGGCGAAAAATAAAACACTCCCTTGAAAAAGGTGTACACTGTACAGAGACTCGGGAATCTACCTCCAGCTCTGAGGCGCCTCGTCTATGTTGACACACACATCAGGGCTGTCTAGTCTACGGTCGCCCCCCCCCCTCTCCCACCCACCCCACACCACCACCCCGCCCCCTTATTTTAGTAAGGTTGTAAGGTAATGGAAAAATTAAAAAAAAAAATCTTGAGTAGCAACGTTAGAAGAGTCTAGGAATCCGACGACGACGAGGGGGCCCAAGCGGGGGGGGGCACTTGTTTGAGAATCTATCACCCTCTTGACTTATCACTTTATTCCAGTCACTTGAAAGAGTTTTGGGTAGATAAAAAAGAGAAGAAATCCCGCAATTCGAATTGAACTACCTTTTATTTTTATTTTTTTTTGTCATTTTATTTTAAGGAAAAATAAAAACAGTAACCGTAATATGCCACGCCCATTTATCAACTCCCCCCCTCACTCCCCTCTTCCCCCCCCCCCTCCACCTCCTAACAGTTGCCGCGCCACCTAATAGCTGGTGCAGCAGACGATCTAGTTGCATGATGGTATTTTTTTTAGGTACTTTGGCGCCCGTCTGCTTGCATCACGTGTCACGTGTCAAAAACGATTTTAAAAATGCAGTTGTAAACATTTAGACACCCTTTTTTATCTTTTTTTTTTTTTGTTGTTGTTGTTGTTGTTAAAAATACATTCTGTTTGTGTGTGTGTGTGTGCGTTATTTCCTCTTATATATACTGCATGCCCTGTTCTGAATGTTGAACCCTTTATACGGAGAGTTGACTGTAATTGGACGCGTCTGTCAATAACAAAAGTGAAAGTCTGTTTGCGCTTCTGAATAAAATAAATCAATTTAAAATAAATATAAAATATATTGAAAATAAATGGAAATTAAATAGAAAATAACGTTAGCGAATATAACCCCGTTCAATTTATACGTAAGAGACGTTCAGTAATTCAGGGCTCCATTTATACGTTTGAAGGCCCAAAGCAAACTTCCTGTGATGTGGTACCTAAGCCTTGGGCAATCTACAACCCGCGGGTCAAAATCGCCACCCCCCACCCCTCCGGACTGTTTAATCCAGCCCAACACTCGATGAAGCACAGTACTAGCATGTTATGTAATGACGCTTACCTCTCAATTTACAATTACATTATGTCAACATTCTGTCCATCTTCTCTTGGTCCGACCCACCGGTCAAACTTATGGGTCAAGTGTGGCCCGCGACGCAAAAAAAAAACAAGTTTCCCCCCCCCACCACCCTCAACCCCCTGCGCCTGCGTATGATGCATCGGGGGGGGGTGTAGGGTGGTAAGCGAATGATGTATTAAATCTTTAATAAAAGATTGTGTGATGTCGTCAGAGAGAGAGAGAGAGAGAGAGAGAGAGAGAGAGAGAGAGAGAGAGAGAGAGAGAGAGATTGTTGCTCTCTGTAAGTAGAATGTATCACGAGCACTCACGCAGTCCATGCGTTTGTTGTGGATTCAATAGTCGCGGCGTTGGTTCATCGGAGATTCTCAAACTGTCATGACAACGCGACTTGAAACTTTTTTTTTCTTACATTCTCTTCACCCCCCTCCCCCGCCGCCTAACGTCACGGCGTCGACACAATTTCAAGTGGGCGGAGGTGGGGGTGGGAGAGAGGGGAGGAGGGGGACTAGGGAGTCCGCGATCATTTCACTTGTAGAGTCACCATATAACCTCAGCTATAATATCACCCCCCCCCATTCTGTCTAGTGTTTTTAAACCCCCATCCCCCACCCCCACCCACACACACACACTCCGACCCGCTAACTTGAAGTGGAGCTCGACATTCTCCCGTTGTTTGAGCTCGACATTCTCCCGTTGTTTAGTTGGAAATAGTGACGAGGTTTTTTGTAAACCCCCTCCCCCCCCCGCCCCTCGCTCCTCTGTTAAACAACTCCATAAGCGTCATCCCACTCTATCTCTCTCTCTCTCTCCATCTATCTATCTATCTATCTATCTATCTATCTATCTATCTATCTATCTATCTATCTATCTATCTATCTATCTATCTATCTATCTATCTATCTATCTATCTATCTATCTATCTCTCTCTCTCTCACTCTCTCTCTATCTCTCTCTCTCACTCTCTCTCTCTTGAGTTTGTGTGTACGTTTTTTGTCTTATTTCTTAAGTTAATATCGCGGTTAGGAATTGGCGCCACTGTCCTCACCTTGAGTTGAGGGGGGCGGGAGGGGGGGGGGAACTCGAGAAGATGAAGAACAATCTTGACTCGAGCACAAGCCGAGAATCTATTTATATATATATAGAGAGAGATAATACATGGACATCCAAAAGTCTCCACCGTTGACAGATTCTGAAGAGGTAAATGAATATATGATTTGTTTAGCGGCGCCCCCCACCCCTTCCCCTTTTACGTTTTGTTTTTGCGTTATAAGGGGGAAGAGTTGGGGTGGGGGTAGTGTTGTTTTAGTCCCAGGTCATATTTTAGTTTCAGTTTTTATTTCGTTTTTTCTGTAATAATTTCAGTTTTCGTCTAGTTTTAGTCTTGCTTCTAATTTTAGTTTTAGTTCTCGTTGACGAAAAGTCAACATTTTCGTCAACGAAGGTTTTAGTTTTAGTTTTCGTCAACGAAAACAACACTAGGTGGGGGCATACACGTTTGATATTGATAACAGACTTTCATTGATCGTTGTAGAAGTACAATGTCGTGTTTGACTACATAAACTTGACTATTGACGATTTCTTTCTTACGATTTGTGTGTTTCTGTGTATAGATTTATATGTAAAGAGGAAGTCACACTAAAGGATTCTGTTAATTGTTATTTATTGTAATGTTGAACTGTATTACTTGTAGCTATGTTTTACAGTTTATTTTAACGGAAATGTTACGTCCCGTTCTATTATTCCCATAAATACGCAAGGCCAAACTTGACCACTGTATATACTGCGCTAGGATGTTGATTATAATAAAAAGATCACTAATATAAATTGGCTTGCTCCATTGGCATTCTTTTCTCTCTCTCTCTCTCTCTCTCTCTCTCTCTCTCTCTCTCTCTCTCTCTCTCTTTCTTTCCATGTCCACACTCGTATAGCCATAACCCCATGGCACACATCATCTGCTCACAATAACACATCACTTCCTGTTAAGACTTTCACACTTTGGTCTTCTGTTTCCAATTGTCAAACAAATTAAAAAAAAAAAAAATCAAGCAAGGAAGTAATGTTCAATTTCATTTGAGAACATTTGTTTAATGACCCCCACCCCCCAACCTCCAATACCCCCCCCCCCCATTTCTTTTATTCTTTCAAAAACATTAGCCTCTACAACATTAAAGCCCAAAACTGCGGACTTATTTTTTTTTTTTTAATGACTGCACTATGATTCCAGAAATATGTCCGACACTGGCACCGAGGCTTAAGTACCGCTCCTGATCAAAAGGATTTGCCCGTGTCGTGTCTAGTCTAGTCCAACCCCCTCCCCCCCCCCCTCCCAAGCCGATGAAAGTGTTTTTAAAGAATGGCGGCGACCAAATGTGTGGCCCAGACAAGTGTGTACCCCTCCAGTATATCCCGGGTTAATTATATTCTCTTCTTTTAAATCTCCACAAGTGCCCGTGTCATTTCAATTTGTCTAGACGCCGCTCGAGGCTGGTCGAGGGGTGGTGGTTGGTGGTGGTGATGTTGGTGGTGGTGGTTGGTGGTGGTAATGTTGGCGGAGAACCCGAGTGGACGTCTCCCGCGCGTTTTATTCAAGATATATATTTATTTATGTTCGGGGGAAAAAAAGGGAAATTGAGAGGAGTAAAGAAGGGGGGGGGGGGAAATGCACCAAAAGTTGTCGTTTTTTTTTTGTCTCAAGACGTAAGATAATCTGTGACTGAAGAGGTTGGTTAATTCCATTTCCTCACATTGTTCGTTTGTTATTCTTGCAGTCTGATTGTTTTTTTTTTTTTTGAAATAGGTTTATGATTATTCAGCGCTTTGTGTAACAGTGTATCATCAAACGTAAACACACGTCTGATAAGCCAGGGATCAGTGTGATAGACCAGTGTGATACGTCCTTACGTATTGATGAGCCTTAAACAGTGACTTACATATTCAGAAGTACCTTCGAAGCACGCTTAGCATAACACTTAATAGGAATAAATACTTAAAGCTAACATCCCCCCCCGCCCATTTTTTTCAGTCAGCTAGTCTAGCCTGTCCATATAACAGTGGCCAGGGGTAGACATTACAAGTTGGTATCTTGAGAGTATGGTTCAACTCAGTCAGTTACATAATATTTTTTAATGTTACTGGAACGACTAGATTAAAATAAAATTATAATATTACTAAAACTAATTCCTGAATTTCTTTGTATTGATCTGCACTAGGGCTGTACCGGAATCTGATTCCGATTCCTGTTAAGCCGGATTCCGGCAGTTTTAACAAATCCGATTCCGGTTCCGGTTAAAATGTGCCGGATTTAAGCCGGATTTCGTTGTTGTTTGGAATTTGTAAAAAAAAAATTTTAGCGCAACATAATTTTTTAATATTTAGCGCTATACAATTAAATTAAAACAATAACTTCCTTTGCTATTTTAAAACTATAATAACGTCGATCGCTTTTAGTTCTATATGGAAGTACAAATATATTAAAAAGAAGATTTGAATCGAATTTAGTCTAGTAAAAGACACCTTATCTTCCTCAAAAGGTACCGACCCCCTGGTTTAGTAAGTAATACTACACCTTTCCTTCCGCTACTTTTGATTCCGTGTTTTCTATAAACTATATTATTTAGCTATCAAAGTTTAACTTTTTTTAAAGAGCAGACAACGATCTATTTTTGGGTGTTTACAGTTTTAAAAAAGTTCAATAATTTATTTTTCTGCACATTTTTTAATTTAGTGGATTTTGTCACGTTTTGGATAAAATTCCTCGCATATAACAAATAACTTGAAGATACATTTTTAGTCTAACATTAAAGTGATATTGATTTAGATTTGAAATGCATTTTAATTAGCATTTTTATGGGAAATAGTCAGATAATGATTTAAAATTTAAAGGAAAGTATGAATGAAATAACAAGGTTTGGTGACGTCACTATGGAAAACTAAAGAAAAAAAAGCTATCGGGTGGTGCCACAGAATATATATATATGTATTGGAATTCATTTATTATTAAACATGTTTAATATACTTTCTAAGATATGTTATCCATTTCTTTGTTTGATTGTAATAGAAATCAAGTTTAGGTACAGCTTTATTAAAATAAAATTTTAAAACGAAGAACCTGTTATTTTGACAGAGTTATCTTTCTTAACTCAAGATTCGGGAAGGGGTTTTAGTCACAGTCTTCAAGATCTAAATGGTTAATGCTGTTTTTTTGCTTAAAAACTAAATTTGTATTCTATTTTTCTTTCTTATATCTCTTTTATGTTAGGCGAGAAATTACTACTTCATTCGGAAAAATTGTTAACTAATTCGGTAAAATCCGGTTCCTGTTCCGATTCCGGCAGGATTCAAATAATAATTCCGGTTCCGATTCCTGCAGGATCTAAAAATTACAATCCGGTACAGCCCTAATCTGCACTGATTTAATTGAATAATCGATGCCATTGGGTTACTGATTTAGCCTATATTCTGAAAGCACATATTATTCTAAATGTTATTTGAAACCGAAGATGACACAACCCTGTCCCCTTTACCCCCTTTTAAAATAACCTATTACAAAACAAACAACTCTCTCCCCACCCCCAGTCGCCAACCAGGGAGCAAGTGTTTCATATCCATACACCCTCCCCACCACCCTACTCCCCAACACTTCTCCTACTTTCGTTTGCCTGCTGGCCTGACATCCTGCCTGGCAGACGTCAAGTGTATATACATTCTGAAATTGAACATAACGAGACGTCGAGGAGAAGATAACTCTATTTCATTACCAATGCAACGGCAGAAGTTATTGATCTTTGTACACAAGCGAGGGTTCACACAACACAATGGGGGGGGGGGGGGAAGGAGGGGGGGGGAGAGAATTAAAAAAAAACTTAGAAAGTTTCAAATGACATTCAAACCTATTTATATTATTTTGACTTGCACACGTGTGTATGTGTTGTGACTGTGCGTGTGTGTGTGTCTGTATTTCTAGGTGATCAGGAATAATCGATTAAATCAGTGACAAATATATGTAGGTCTAATGAACTCGAGTTATGCTTTGTATTTTTGTTTTGGGGGGGGGGGGGAAGTGTTTAGTAGACAAACAGACACGAGGGTGGGGGGGGGGTAAGAGGAGGACTTAATTAAGAAAAAGTTGTGGAATGGAGGGAAGGGCGTCACTTAAAATTATATAATTGTCAAACGCTAATTTTTATTATTATTTTTTTTTAAATTTATTTTGCACTTTGCCATTTGACTCTTATATTTTTTGTCCACTTCTCTATCTTGCTGTCCTCCACTTCCCATAATTTTTGTCAAATCACCATAAATTCTCTCCCTGGAACTGTCTGACACTTTGTCATGAAATGACAGTTTATATGTCATGCTCGCATGTCATCTTACCGCCCAAGCTATTGACATTTAATGTCAGCTGTCTGCTAACCTCATTCTTTTTTTTTTCTTCCTTATTTAACAGGAGAATTTTCCCAGCTTACAAGGTCAGACTGTCCGGACTGGACAAAAAGTCCAAGTATTTCTTGCTCATGGACATAATGGCAGTGGACGACTGCCGGTACAAGTTTCACAACGGGAAGTGGACAGTGGCCGGCAAGGCTGACCCGGAGATGCCCAGGCGGTGCTACATCCACCCGGACTCGCCGTGTACAGGGGAGCAGTGGATGCAGAAGGTGGTCAGCTTTCACAAGCTCAAACTGACCAATAACATCTCGGACAAGAACGGATATGTAAGTTGTCGCCCCTTACCACGACATTAATTAACTCAGCTTGTTAATAGAGGGAAAAAAGAAAAGAAATTTGACGCTATGATACAATGTGCTTTCATGTTATGACATTATATAGGACAAATTACATAAATTACGAATTGATAACCCAAATTAAGTTGATTTGACATTAAGATTTTTATAACTGACTAATACTAAATTAAAAAAACAAAAAAAAATGCTATCACCAACTAGGTGGTCCGAAAGTTACATTGTCAGTTTATTCCGATACAGTGAATACAATAAGTTCTGAAATATGTCTTCTAAAAAATGAATGTATATTTTCACTGTGAGCCGACATAAACTTAACGGAAGTTGTCTGTGTCTTACGGATTGTAAATATCAACACAAACATAAATATACAGACTTGCAACACATAATTAATGTCATATAATTATAAACATAAATACATACACTCCCAACACACATTATAAATCCATAAGCCACCTATTAAGACATGTTTTTTCCCCTTCACTTCGTTACCTTGAGATAATGCTTTCCTCTACCTGCATTGATCTTGTAGCTACAACTACCTGCATTGATCTTGTAGCTACAACTACCTGCATTGATCTTGTAGCTACAACTACCTGCATTGATCTTGTAGCTACAACTACATGCATTGATCTTGTAGCTACAACTACATGCATTGATCTTGTAGCTACAACTACCTGCATTGATCTTGTAGCTACAACTACCTGCATTGATCTTGTAGCTACAACTACATGCATTGATCTTGTAGCTACAACTACATGCATTGATCTTGTAGCTACAACTACATGCATTGATCTTGTAGCTACAACTACATGCATTGATCTTGTAGCTACAACTACATGCATTGATCTTGTAGCTACAACTACATGCATTGATCATGTAGCTACAACTACCTGCATTGATCCTGTGTGAGGATGAGATGAAACTTCTTAGATCCTATAAACCACTAATGGGACAGTTATGGTGCCCTTCTTTCATGCCCACTATAACCGATTGTGCAATGGTCATGAAGGCACCATAACCTGTACTATCCATTCATCCTCACCGGAGATCGAACCAGGGACTCTCAGGTCGACTTTCGACCTGCACACAATCTTCCGCCCCCCTCCCCTGCATTGACCCTGTGGCTACGTTTAACTGAACTGATCCTGTGGCTACGTTTAACTGAACTGATCCTGTGGCTACGTTTAACTGAACTGATCCTGTGGCTACGTTTAACTGAACTGATCCTGTGGCTACGTTTAACTGAACTGACCCTGTGGCTACGTTTAACTGAACTGACCCTGTGGCTACGTTTAACTGAACTGATCCTGTGGCTACGTTTAACTGAACTGATCCTGTGGCTACGTTTAACTGAACTGATCCTGTGGCTACGTTTAACTGAACTGATCCTGTGGCTACGTTTTAACTGAACTGATCCTGTGGCTACGTTTAACTGAACTGATCCTGTGGCTACGTTTAACTGAACTGATCCTGTGGCTACGTTTAACTGAACTGATCCTGTGGCTACGTTTAACTGAACTGATCCTGTGGCTACGTTTAACTGAACTGATCCTGTGGCTACGTTTAACTGAACTGATCCTGTGGCTACGTTTAACTGAACTGATCCTGTGGCTACGTTTAACTGAACTGACCCTGTAGCTACTACATCCTCCACGCCACTCGTCCAACATCAACATCCACATTTCATTACATTTCACCTTCGACCAAAAATCAATTTTCTCCGCTCTAACATCGTTACACAGTTTAGGCCTATGTGTCCGTTTCTCGTTATATAGATAAGGCGACGATACAGGTGAATGTGTTGTTGCAAGCGTCATTAGTTCGAAACTCGTGTGTTTACGTCCTTCATATCTGATGCAGCCCGCACCCAAATGAAAACCAAAGCCGTTGGGACGGGGGGGGGAGTGTCTTGTTTACTCCTTAATTACCACTTTAATATTTCTTCTCCATTCTAATTAGTTTATATGATCTTCATACAAACCCCACCCAACCCCACCACTTTTCTTTGTTTGTCGCCATGACCCACCGCAGACCTGGCGACTATTAGCCACCACATAAACTATGTGGCTATTAAAAAAAAACCACCATTGAATAGGTGGTTAGTTCTTAGTTTTTATAACACACGTATAGTTTATTTTCTCCTGTATCTCCCCAACCTGTCTATCCTGACTCAACCATCACTTCACTTCAAACTTTTTTTTTTGTGTAACATTAAAAATAAAAATAACTTTAAAAAAAAAAATTAAGATAGTATAAAAACGTTTTTATCACTGCCATGTCACATCACCCTCACCCTCCCCCTACACCTCCCCACTCTCTGTATTAATCACACTTTTTTTTTATTATTATTATTGTCAACCCACCACCCCCCTCACCCCCTCCCACACCTTTCCATGGACGCTCCGTGGGTGGCAAAAAATGACGCCCCTAAGCGTTGAGGCATTCTGATCACAGTCTTTTTTTTTATGTTTAACTTTTATTTTATTCTAAATAAAAAATGAGAAGGGATTTATCAACTCCCAATACACATTTCTCTCCCACCACCTCTCTGTCCTGCTTCACCGCCTACCGGTCGTTTGATGATGTGACTTTATACTTTTTACTCTGGCGTGACAATTTCTTTCCCTTTGAAGATGGCTTTACGAAAGTGAGGGGAAAGAGAGTAAGTAGAGGTGTGTCATGGTGTGGGGGGGGGTCGCAGGGGGTGGGGACGTATATATATATATATATATGTGTGTGTGTGTGTGTTTGTGTGTGTGTAAGTGTGTTGGAGGAAAGGGTTAGGGTTAGATAGGTTAGTTAGATTCTAACTTATCGGTTGATCTGTATCTATAGTGTGTGTTGGAGGACTGATCCCTATAGGAGATTGATGGGGTGATGGTTGGCGCAGGGGTGGGGTGGGGGTGTCAGGAAGTCAGCAAGGACATCAAGTGTCAAAATAAAAAAAAGGGGGAGGGAGGGGGGGGACCTGAAGGTTCTCCTAATTTGTGACGGCCTTTGTAAAACATTCCCGAACAGTTTAACTTGTCCATGTCATCTCCTGTACCAGCACGAGTTGAAAGCCGCCTTAATACTATCGACACTTCTGCAATCGCACCAGCAATAAAATTTAATACCCAAGGCCCGTTTTACGATCGTCGCAGGCCCGCAGGCACAATTTGTGTATAATGATGTATTAGTAAGACCTTTCAAGTCCGTAGTCATAGCAAAGATTGTTATGAAAACATTCTTTGTAAACCGCGTCAATCTTTGTTAATACTATCAATCTTTGTGCATACGATAAATGTGTATAAATACAGTATATATCTACATAATAAATAAACAAGAAAATACGAGAGAGTATAAAATGTATACTTTATTTAAGTATGCGCCTATTTTTATAATCACCTGTTTGTTTGTAGAACTCACATACCGAATTGAAAAACCCTTTTTGTTTACTTTTGGAACGCGCGCTGAAATATAAGTATCGATACCTATATTTGTAAGAATTCAACTTCTACGATTTTTTTTTTACTTTTTTTTTTTATTTATTCCTATCAAAACCTTTCATTTGAAACATTCTACGTCTGTTTAATTTACACCTTTTGTGTCTGGGTCTGCTAAGTTTAAAACTTTTGTGTCTGCGATTCACATCAAGAGGGAAAAAAAAAAATTCAAATACAAAAAAAAAAAATTAAATTCGTTATTCTGGCTTAATTTTTTTTTTAAATTATTCTGATAAGAATTTCATTAAAGAATGCCCGTTAGCTTTTCAATAGACAGTTTACGTAGTCGTGTTGTTGCGTATAAATATATTAACGGAACGAATACTCTGTTTTCTTGACGATATTTTGTGTCTATTAATATTTCATAACTTATTCACTCTGAGAGTGTTGAATCCATTGTGAGATTGGGATCGAGGCAGCAAACAGAAAAATCAAAAGAACGGGTCTTGCCTGTTAAAGATCTTCGATTTCTGAACATGGTGCTGTAACCAAGTTCTGTCTGTAGAATACATTGACTCTTTAGTTTTGTTTTAACTGTTTGTTTTGTGGAATAATACATTAACCCTTTTAGTTCTATAAAATATTTTTTTTCTTTAACTGACAAGCGAACACTAAACAAAACACCCCCTCCCCCCTTTCGCTCCCCTTGCGTCCAACAAAAACCCATATAGAACCGTTATACAACCCTTATAAAAACGTTTTAGAGTATTAATAAATTATTTATTACACATGAACGCAAAAACAAACATTTTTCTTGGGTTCATTAGCATCACAGTATAATCCAGCACCAATGTCACACGTCACACTTTGGCCCTAAAAATACAAAAAAATCATTTTCAACTTTGTCTGACATGTTTAACGCGTTTTTTTTTTGTCTACAGCAAATTTTGAATTCCATGCACAAGTACCAACCTCGCTTTCACATTATCCGGACTTCCGATTACATGAGAATAGGGATATCCCCCAGGACAACCGTTGTCTTCGAGGAGTCCCAGTTTATAGCAGTCACTGCATACCAGAATGAACAGGTAAACCTTATTAGAAGATACCCAACTGATATTGGGTTAAAAAAATATAATTGGCGAAGTACCAACTTGTCTTTTTTTATTTATTTTTATAAATATATGCTTTCTTATGTATTTTACTTTTTTTTTTTTCCATTTTCTGATCAATAGTTTCTACCGTCTAACTTTCAGATCACAAAGCTAAAAATTGACAACAATCCATTTGCCAAAGGCTTTCGGGAGAATGGCGGTGGTCGTAACAACAAATTGTAAGTTGTTGGCATTACATCCGCGATTCTCAACCGGTGATACATGTTCTCCCCTAGGGGGTGCGGGGGGGGGGAAGGTTATGTACGGGTACGCTGCTGCAGCGACATTCAATTTTCGTTTGAAACAAAGAGTTTGAAGAGCTTACCTGTGAAGAGGTGTACCTGCGGATGTACTCTCCCACACTTTGGGGCACAGTCGCAAAAAAAGGTTGAGAACTGCGTCATTTGATGGTTTGCTTCTTTAGATGTAAAAATACAAACAGTGTTTATTATTAGAAACAGTAGTAGCCGTGATATGGTTTGTGATAATGTGAAACTGTTCTGTTTACAATAATGTGTAGCTGTTCTGTTTATAATAATGTGTAGCTGTTCTGTTTACAATAATGTGTATCTGTTCTGTTTACAATAATGTGTAGCTGTTCTGTTTACAATAATGTGTAGCTGTTCTGTTTACAATAATGTGTAGCTGTTCTGTTTACCATAATGTGTAGCTGTTCTGTTTTGTGCTTAGAAAAAAACAAGGCCCAGCCCATCTGGACACGTCCACTTCATCCTCCCAATCCCATGATGGTCATCTCTCATCCAACAGCGACAATGAGGATGATGACGATAACGTGGAGATCTGTGTAGATGATGATGACCAACACTCCAACATGTGCTACACCAGCGACAACGAGGAGGACAATTCTGGGAGACGCAGCGAGGGCGCTTCATCCACAGGTAACTATCACAGCTTCACATAACCCTTACCCCTTGACCCTAAACTTCCGATCCCAACTCTTAAATTATCTGCTGTAGTTTACTATCATATTGATTGATAATTATACTTACTGTAATTAATTGATTAATTGATTCATGGGCTAGGTAGATGGATCTTCCAAAGAAATATTTTTCTTTAATGTCTTATTATAAAGTAACATCTCATGGCATAATGGTCATGACTTAATTCTTACTCAAATTGTTTTTATTGCCCACAGATGAAATGAGCATTGATGCCATCAATCGGCAGAAAGATTTTGAACCAGGTGAAAGACTACATCAGCGAATGCGCAGTATGTCACCTAATCAGTCTATAGATAAAAACCAATGTGATAATAATGAAAGGAACTCCTTTGGTGACAGAGATCTGAGCAGCGACAGGAAATCCTCCATGGAAATGGGCACAGGCTTAGTGCAGCATCAAGAAACTGTCAGGAAACCACTTCTGAAACACAGCGCTGAGAGCCTCATTGCCAAATCTTCTCCAAGCAGTGAGCAAAGGAGAATCTGTGATGCCACCAGGCGCTCAACTTCAGACGAAGGAAACAGTATTAAAACAATGGACAAAGCTGATTCTGAAGAGCACCAGGGTTTTGGCAGAGATAGAAGACACTTTCGTGAAGCTTCAGAGTTTGATATTAAGAAAGGAGATAATCGCTTGTCCCCTGAACCGATGAACTGCTCTAGCCGGCTGGCTCATCAGAGATCCTCGCTGCATTCCCAGGATGGGTACAGCGCCGACACTGAATCAGAGGCGCTGCCCAGGCACGTAGGGGGCCATATTCACTTGTCCCCACACCTCCATAGAGACAAACACCTGAGCAGGCTTGAGGATCGATTCAGCCAGTCCCACTACCATCACCTGATGAGGCTGGAGTCGGAGAAGCGAGACCTGTTCGAGAAGGAGAACAGGTTTCTGCAGGAGCAGAAGATGCTGAGCAAGGACTCCCGCAGCCCGCCCAACGTGACGGTGTGTCAGCGCTCCTCTCTGGCCCACTCGCTGTTCCCCATGTGCCACCCTAACATTTTCGGAACCAGTGCTTCGGCCTTCCACCACCCGATGGCGTCGCTCTACATCAACACCATGGCCACCCACCCACACATCCTGTCCCACATGGTCCCTCCCACCTTGACGTCGGCTGTGACGACGCCGCCGTCCTCCTCGCCCCCTCACAGGTCGCCCAGTGGCGCGTTATCCTCACTGTCCACCTCATCATCGTCGTCGTCCATCTTCCCAACCTCCTTACCCCACTCCCCTCATCACCAGAACCTCCCGGCGTCGCACTCCGCTGCAGTTGCCCGGGCGATCGCCGCCTCCGCATTGCCCATTTCGCACCCGCTAGCATTCCTACCTCGCCACGCTGCTTCTCTCGGTCCGCTCTTTCAAACCCGGTCCCCGCCGAGCAGGTTCCATCCCTACGCCCCTAACCCTGTCAGCCCGGGGATACCATCTTCACCGGAAGGGGGTGTATCGGGGTCCAGCTCGCCGAGTCCCTCCAGCTCTCCCCTCATGAAGGTTTCGGCCGGCGGAGTCATCAAGCCTGTCCCACTGCCCAGAGAGATCGGTCTCAATCTGACCACCTCGGACTCTAGAGTGGTACCAGTCTAAACAACACTGACCCGCGACTGACCATAATATTGAACAAAGTGACCAGTTTCTGGTCTTATATACAAACATGGCAGCCCATTTCATAAGGCACATTGCCCATCGAAGTGGGTTGTATCCAGATTAATGGAAACAATGTCTGGAGATACAGGTCTCCTGTTCTCTTCTCCATAAGGTCATGAACATGGCGCGTACCATATGAGCTGACCACGTACCATATGAGCTGACCACGTGACATAACGAAGCATATAAACTTTTACAATGATATTGATCTCAGACTAATTAATTAGAGGCAACACTTGTATATGCATATATGTATATCTACATAAAGAATATTTCTGTTAAATTTTGTTTAATTTAATGTACAATGTCAGGACGTAATTTATGAAAAAAGACATTTCTGTCTTGGTTGTATTTGTTGTTTTGCCTAGTATTGTATAGTAATTCAAATACATGTATAAAACATCAAAACATCATTTTCTCGAAAAGTGTATTGTCTGTTGTTGTTTTTTTGTTCACCATTAAGAGACTATTAGAACAGGTGGAGAACCTTTCTAATTAAGTTGTACAAATCTATGATTTTTAATGTACCTTGTGTTTTTTTAAGAAAGAAAATATAAGGATAATAAGAAAAATTGTCTCCTTGGTACAATGATCATCAATGAGTCATGTGATCTTTAGTGGTCACATGACTTGATATTTTGTCTTTCTGAATCACATTGTTTAGTCATTGAATCAATTTGTTTTATTTCATCAAATGTTTTTTTTACAAAAATTAAAGAAAAAAAATCTTGTTTATATTAATTTTATTAAAAAAATAAATTCATTTCATTACATGCCAAACAACGTCATTATCAATTATTAATTAATTTGAATGTACCTTAAATAATTCTGTTTTTTGATGCTTATGCATCCCTGATTCGTTGTTATTGTGATATTTCCAATATGAATTGCATAAATAGTACTAGATGAGGGTGTCTATAGATAATATGATTAGTTTAGGACTGCACCAAGTTAATGGTCATTTAATGGTCACTCGATGTAAACTGTAGTTGGTCCCTAATTATCATCCGTGCATGTTTGGTATGAAACAAACAATACTAGAGATTTGTGATTAGTTTTCATTGATAATTTTTGCGTTAGAGAGTACATGTCAATTACAATTTTAATTTATAGAAATACAAAGTAGGAATATATTCTGTTTACTTTTTAGCGACAGGTTAATTTTTTAAAAGGTTTTTACAGTACTGTACAGGGACAGGAATATTTTTCAAACATTTATGTAATAATTTAATAATAGACTTTTTTATGACTTACCATCTAGTTACTAAGTAAGTCATGGAATTGGGTCATTTTAGAGTTAGGATCCTATAGTTAGTTATGTTCTTAATTAAATTAAGCTTACACGTAAAAAAAAAAGGAAGAACATAGTGGTAATATTCCTTTTATCATTAATAATAATACTGTATTTCCCTTATGCCAAAAAAAAATGTACTTGTTAGATTAATACCATGGATAGTTGTATACCTGTACACATAATATGAATGTATGTCATTATACAAGTTTCATGAACTCAATTATTATTTATTTTTTTATTTTTTGTGTATAAACTTACGAAAATGTTTTTCCCCAGAAATGTGCTCAATAAAGATATATAGGTTCAGAATGCCTGTCTGTGCATTACATTCATCAGGTATTATAACTACTCATTCAGTGGGAGATGTTATCATATCGGGTATATAATGTATATATATATATATCGGTCATGTCCATGGTGGGTCAAACGTGTGTTAGCAAAACTCTGATGTGACTACAATTTTAGTTTCTTTTTGTTTAACTATCGTCATTTACTTGTATTCTTGGAACAATTCCGATAAAAGTTAGGTTGGAGAGTATGGCTTCTGTTTTATGATGAGTTATGTTTTGATTTTAAATATAAATAAAATATTTATTTAAAAAAAAAAAAACAGTGTTTTTGTAACCAATCAAAGTGTTACAAACCGGATGTGCTCTTTTTTGTTAATGTTTAGGTTTGGTGCAACTCTTGATGCAAGCCTCACTGTTGCTTTTAATCTGATTTACGACATATGACTCCAGGGTGCTTGCTAATGTATCCTATAGATTACTGTAAGGACAAAAAAATATTGATCAATAGAAATATGTTTCAGGGTGTTTTTTCTATAAATAGCATTCTTTTTAAAAGAATATTAATCATTGAAAGTGTTGCACAATGCATAAATTGGATTAAATGAATATTACACGGTTATATTGAAATGATTGAACTCTTTGTTTGTTTTTGCTGTTTGAAGAGTTATTTTGAAAATTAATTAATGTACACATTTACACCTGATAGTTTGAAATATGTCTATCAGGTGTGTTAACATGTGAGCGAAAAAGGCAGAAAAATAAACAATATATTTTTGTCACAATCAATTTAAAAGAGAAATTAAAATTGTAATGCTGATTGTTGGTATCTATGTAGGCCGTCACATTACAGACCATTGTTGGTATCTAGGTAGGCCGTCACATTACAGACCATTGTTGGTATCTAGGTAGGTTGTCACATTACAGACCATTGTTGGTATCTAGGTAGGTCGTCACATTACTGCTCATTATGTGTACCATGTCCAATAATAATGTTTTTATTTTCATCTTCTTGAAATGAAAAAAAAACATAATAAGTGCAATATATAAATTTTTTAACACATAAACTATTTCTATTGTATGCTATGTGACAATGTCAGTGAATGTATCATGATGTCATAAGGATGTAACATGATGTCATGTTGATGTAGAAATCAATAAAGTAACAATTAACGTTGTTTACAAAGCTGATGCTTAAAATGACTTGTTATTTTATCTATACATGTCATGTCCGTCTTATGTTAATTAGCCTTGTATAAACGTCACTTCCTGTCTGTACTGGTCAAATCTTGTAACTCAATTTCTGACCTGTTGTTGTGGAGTCAGAACACTGACAATGTAATCATATGTGTATTTTGGATGGCAGTGCACAATTTTGTGTATTATGGATGGCAGTACACAGTTTTGTGTATTATGGATGGCAGCACACAGTTTTGTGTATTAAGGATGGCAGCACACAATTTTGTGTATTATGGATGGTAGTACACAGTTTTGTGTATAATGGATGGCAGTACACAGTTTTGTGTATTATGGATGGCAGTACACAATGTTGTGTAATATGGATGGCAGTACACCGTTTTGTGTATAATGGATGGCAGTACACAATTTTGTGTAATATGGATGGCAGTAGACAATTTTGTTAATTTCGAGTCTTGTAGAATTATGAAGCTAAATTACTTATTTGTTTTATGTTTATAATTGTTAAGTACAAAACAGAAAAGCCAGATTAGGCTTAAGTGTGCAACAAGAAATAAAACATTAGCAAGTTTAATTATTTAACAAATACATAAGAAAACCTTTGTTTAAAAAAAAAAGAAATAAATATATAGTGATGAAAATTTATTTTGTGTTTACAGATTGACAATATTTATGTAAGTATTTTGTTGTAACCTACTTGTTATGGGTTTGCTAATCGGCCGACACAAATATCATTAAATATGGTGTTGAAAAGTGTGTTTAACATCATTTAACCAGGAAATCTCAGGTCGACAGTTGAAAGCTGTACAATGTACATTGCTCGGCCATCCGTCTGCCGAATGAACAGAACGACGTTATAAAAAAGTATCTGTAATAACACGAAATTATTGTTCATTTTTTTAAATGTTTTTATGAAAGACAATATTCAAGATCATATAAAATTGTTCATGCTTAATTACTTCTGGCTACCTTGCATCAGTATTTCTTAACCATTGCTAACAAAATTCGAGAATTCGCCCAAATTTTCAAAGATATATTTTAGTTGAGAAAATGGCATGCTATGGAAAAACAGTATGTTGAAAGTCAGTGAAATCTTCAGGAGTAATTGGACGTATCATGACCGTAGCTCATCTTCCCCCCACCCTTTCTCCACTTATACAGACCTAGAAGTAGACATTTTCCACATTGTACGAAATACCAATGGACTTACCTAACCCTAATTACACCCGCCGCCAGACAGTCTACTACCCTAGATATATACACCCGGCAATGTCTGAAAACTGTGGTCAGAATACTTTGGAAAGAGAAGGATCCCCAAAGGCAAACGGACCAATAGAATGTGGTCTCCATCCTCCCCCCCCCCACCCCCCATTGTCGTGGACCTAGACTTAAACACCATCATACAATAACGTACACATACACACGCTAAAGCCAACACTAGGGTGATAACTATTTTCATTATTTTTTGTAACGAAACTGAAACCCCTTACATTCGAGGAACAATTATATGTAGATGACAGTAGCAACATTAATTTTTTTTTAAATTGAAAAAAGTTCCCCCACCTTTTCATTTTTGTTTTCACATATCGCGAAGTTTGACTATCGGTTTCAATGTAACACTGAATTTTTACATGACTTACTAGACTGCTTTTAAGCACATTCCAGTCAGTTGTTTCCATTTGTTTATATGCAAGGCATCTACCCTCATCTTCTAAACAGAATAGGGATCCGAGAATTCCATCTGTTGAAAAGCTAATCAATCTCACACGGATGCCCACAAATTCTTGGAAACTTAACTTTTCTGTTCAATAGCCAGAAACGGCGACTGGATCGAATCAAAATTATGATTACGGATATAGAATTGCTCTTGAGGGAAATTCTAGACTTTCCACTATTATCCAGCGCACTAATCAGAAAGAAACTCAATTGTCTGTTTGAGTTATATGACAAAAACAAAAAGAAACCGTCTGATAAATTTCCTACGACACTTTCTAAATTATCTGATGTCACCAACGTTAATGGAAAATGGAAAAGCAAGGAGGATAAAGAGCTCTACCAGAGGCAAGTTAAGAGTGGGGGAAAGATTGGTTATTCAATGGTCAAACATACCCTTTTAGAATCAATCCACCCAAGAAAACGAATCCGACTATCCAAAACTCAATCTCAAGCCAGCTCTTCTCAATCGCAATCTGCACAAACACATACAACTGTCTCACAACCTACACAAACACATACAATTTTCTCACAACCTACACAAACACATACAACTGTCTCAGAATCGTCGGATTCTGAAACCTCTGCTTCTTCACCCGACTCGACAACCTATTCTTCCACGTCATCTTTTCCTGAATGCAAACCGAAATACCAAAGAGCAAGCACTACAACAGCGGGTTTGCTAGTACTGAAAAACAACATTTCTACACATAAAGCATATGACGTTCTTGCAACCATTGCTGAACAGGGTCATGATGTGCCGGTTCCAAGTCAGTGGGGTGTTTAGAAACGAATAATCTCTGAAGGACGGAAAATGAAAACCAAATTTTTTCAAAAACTTCAAAGCAAAGAACCCTATTGTCTCCAGTTTGATGGTAAAAGAGTGCAAGGGGAAGAGTATCAAGTAGTTCTGCTGAAAATATGACAACCGAAATCAAACTCGGTATTCTTAAACGTGAGAGTGGTTCTGCCGCGGCCATTCACAAGGAACTACATCAGCTAATTGATGAATATTATGCTTGGGAAAATATTTGCTCTGCGTGATAATATGCGACACGACCGCAGTAAATACTGGTCGTTTGCACGGGATTGTAAAGCTCATATATGATGATGTCTTGAGCAAGGGCTTTCAGAAGCCACAATATATGGACTGTCAGCGCCATGTACTCGACCTCTTTCTGAAACATGTCATTCATTTTCTTATTCAATAGCCAACGAGCAAACCAGAACTCAACTATTCCTTCATTGACAAATTAACGCAAAACTATGCCACTCTTCAGGCTGATTACAGCCTCGTTGTGACAGATGATGTTAGCACAGGCGAGAACCCTGGATGGCGAGATGAGTTCAAGTTCTTTTTTGTGAATTATGTCAGGCATATCGTCATTACAAAACAACTTCACGTTGGCCAGCATCAGCTGGAAGAAACTAC